>CAWUFW010006275.1:600000-1179264 GCA_963921515.1 Calotriton arnoldi
ACAGGTGTGTACGGTGGGTCAGGCAGGCATCGCGTGAGTGACCTGGGCGGGTAAGGTCAGCTACTATCGTTAGTCCTTTGGGGGGGCCTTAGTGAGCCGGAGCACTTGGAGATATCTCGGGCATGTGAGTTCTGTGAATTCGGTGGACAAGAATTCTATGGTGGTGCCCCATGTTTTATCAAAAAAGGGGAGAGAACGTGTGAGGCCTGCTGTAATCTTCTCCATCCCCAGTGTTTCCCATAGCTTGTATAGCCAGTCTAGTTGAGAGGGTATCTCCACCGTGCCCCACCGAGCCAGCAGTACCTGCTTGGCTGCTCCCAGAGCCAGGGCGATTGCTCTGCCACGGCAAGATCTAAGAGGGTACATCAGGTACATCAGGTCATTGGGGAGCCCTAGGAGTATGTAGGAGGGGAGTTTAGGTAAATCAGTGTGGTATATGCCATCTATCTCTGGACATGACCAAAGAATGTGAGTGAGCGTGCCCGGTTGGCCACATTGGCGCCAGCATTGCCGTTCCCTCCTGGTTTCCATTTGATTATCCTTGCCGGTGTGTAATACCAATAATGCGCAATTTTTAAAAACATCTCTTTACCCGCTGTACTACAGGAGGGGGCTCTGGCTCTATGTATAATATCATGCCATTCCTTGGGGGAGAACTCACGCTCCAATTCCGCTTCCCACCTATGCTGTGCAGGAGATTTACTATGCTGCCTGGGAGTGTTTAAAAAGGAGTAAATGTCTGACAACAGCCGTTTGTCTGACGTTCTTGTAATGTACCATTTCTCGAACTCTGTCAAAGGACGACCTGCATGGGGGCGCATCTGTGGCTGGGTCACCCAGTGGCGAAGGGCCAGATATTGCCAGTATGCATTCTGAGGGATCCCAAAGCCTTCGGTGAGGCTAGTGAACTCCATCACCCCGTTTTCGTCAAAGAGATCCCCAATGCGCTTACAATTGGCCTCTTGCCAATGGAGATAACCATTCCCCGTGCTTGCCGGGGGGAATTTTGGGTTGCCTATAAAAGGGGTAAGGGGTGACACAGGGGTCGAAAGGCCGCACAGCACCTGTACCCTATCCCACACTCCCAAGGTGTTTCTCAAGACCGGTGACACACATACTCTGCTGGGGCAGTGCTTTCGGGGGAGCCATGGGACTTTCCAGATGTGCATGCCCGCTATCGAGCGGTCAATAAAGCACCAATGCTTCTCTGACTCCAGTTTGTACCACTCGAGCATATATCTAAGTTGTGCAGCCTGAAAGTAACGCTCCAAACACGGGACACACAGTCCCCCGTCTTCCTGCTTCAAATATGTCAAGTGACGAGCCATTCTCGCTTTCTTACCCCCCCAGACAAAATTGGCAATAAGGCGTTGCATCTGTGTCAGCATAGTGGGCGGCGGTCTTAGCGGCAGCGTCTGTATCACATACAGGATGTGCGGAAGAATAGTCATTTTAACGGCAGCCAGCCTGCCCAGCCAGGACAGAATGTGCCTCTTCCAATTCGAGAGTTCGTTCCTAACCCCAGCCAGGAGAGTCAAATAGTTCACTTGGGCTATCCTGTCCAGGGTGGGGAACAACTGCAGACCCAAGTACTGAACGCCTTCCGTCGCCCACGTGAATGGGAACTGTGCTGTCAGGGCCTGTTGTTCTGCTTTAGGGCGGGTCAAGCTCAGAGCCTGTGTTTTGTGGATGTTGACTTTGAATCCAGAGGCTTGACTAAAGAACTCCAGTTCCTCCATTAAGGGAGGTAATGAGATTGCCGGCTGAATTAAAAACAAAACCACGTCGTCCGCATATAATGACATTTTATGCTCCCTATCACCCATTCTGATCCCAGAGATAATCGGGTTTTGGCGTACTCTCTCTGCGAACGGCTCCAAATACAACGCAAAGAGCAGGGGCGATAATGGCCAGCCCTGTCGCGTACCTCTTCGAATTAGAAATGGTCGGGAGGTCACACAATTGACCCTAATCCGCGCCTGTGGGTCCGTATAAATGCAGTCCACCCATCTCAAAAAGCGGTCACCCGCTCCAAATCTACGCAAGACCTGTTGCAAATATGGCCAGTGAACCCGGTCGAATGCCTTCTCGGCATCGATCGAAAGAAGCACCGCGGGTATCTGAGTACGTTGAGTTTTATCCAACAGGTGACACATCCGACGAGTCCCGTCACTGCAATTGCGTTCCGGGATAAATCCCGACTGATCGGGGTCGATCAGACCTTGCATGTGTGGGGCCAGTCAGGCAGCCAGGATGCTCGTGAAGATCTTAAGGTCGATGTTTAATAAAGAGATTGGGCGGTAAGATGCACAGTCCATTGGGTCTTTACCCGGCTTAGGAATCACAACGACTTCAGCCATGGTCATAGTCGGAGTCAATCTACCAGTGTCACTAAAAGAATTAAATAAGCGAACCAGTACAGGAGTCAATTCTTGGGCAAACGATTTATAAAAATCGGTCGAGAACCCATCCTCCCCAGGGGCCTTCCCTGACGTGAGACCCCTTATGGCCTTAAGAACCTCTTCTATATGGACGTCCGCGTCCAGGTTTGTCGCTTCCAGTTGGGGGAGGGACGCCACTGGAACATCCCGCACGTAATGTTCGGCCACTTCTGGGTCTAAATTGTCCGCCCTATTGAGCTCAGTATAAAAGGACTCCAACCTGTCCGCTATGTCGCCGTCTGTACGCAAAACTTCGCCATGGGTGCTTCTAATTTCCCCAATACGCCGAGTGGTCGTCTGTGCTCGGAGTAGAGTTGCAAGGAGTTTCCCGGCTTTGTTACCTCCAGCGTAGTAACGCTGTTTGGTCCGCAGGAGAGAATATTCCGCCTGGTAGAAGTCAAGGGCTTTCAGCTGCTATCTAGCAGCAGTAAGTTGTCTCCTAACCTGAACGGCTCCTGTCCTACGATGCACCCCCTCCAATTCTTTTACTTGCGATTCGAGGTGTTCCCTTTTCCCCTTTCTATCTTTGTTGACCCCTGCCGCTATCGCGATAAATCGCCCTCGAATGACGGCTTTAAGTGCATCCCATAGAAGGGCAATCGAAGACTCTCCGTCATCGTTAGTCTCAAAGTACGCCTTGATTGTCTCCCGTATTTCCTTAATGTTGGTGTCATACTCAAGCAGTTTGTGATTAAGCCTCCACTGTTTGTGGCCCGGGGAACCCCCTTGGATGCGCAGTTCCAGTCTGATTGGAGAATGACTAGTGACTCTCAGGGAAGTTAAAAACCAGTCAATGCGGGCATAAGTTTGATGAGCCGCTGAAAAACATGTGTACTCCCTAGCTGTTGGATACGTCATTCTCCACACGTCCGTCAAACCCAAGCCCTTCAGTTTCTGCCGCATAGTGTCTGATAGTACCCCTGTGTGACCCTGCCTTTGTACGGATCGATCTAACTTCGCGTCAGGTACTATATTAAAATCCCACCCTATGACTAGGTCTTCGTCTGGTGACTCCAGGATAGCATTCAAGGTGTTATTGAGAAACACCTCCTGGCGTTCATTTGGGCCATATATGGATGCAATAGTGTATATGTGGTTTCCAACTACTACTCTCACGGCTAAAGCTCTGCCCGGCACTTCTGTGTGTATGCCTATCACCCTGCCCAGAAAATGTGTAGCAAACAGGACCGCAACTCCAGCCTTCTTGTCCCTAGAGGAAGAGAAATATTGCTTGTCGAACCATCTGGAGCGAAGGCGTTTCCAGTCTGCTCGCAGTAAGTGAGTCTCCTGTAACAAGCAGATATCACATCCGGACTCCCGCAGGAGTGCCAACAGCACCCGTCTCTTCGCCGGGGAGTTAAGGACTCTGACATTGAAGCTTAAGATGCTTACTTTAAGTATCGGCATAAGGTCAATGGGATGGCTCCAAGCCTATGATGTGCCCGGGCATCAACCGTGGCTTCCAACTCTCCCGAATCTCCCCCACACCTTCGCCCATCCATCCCCGTACCCCGCCCCCATCTTGAACAATCCCCACAACACACACTCTATCCTGAGGATTCACATTACCCATTGGAAGACTCACCTCTAACCCTACTAGGGAGAGCTGCAGAAGAACAGAGGAAGAATATTGAAGAAAGGAGAAATATAGCAAAACAGTAGACAAACAAATCGAGAGCATGGAAGGTGCTCTCCAACAGGATCTAAGCACATCAATGTGCATGGGTTCATACTGCTGACGACCGGTCTTCATGCCTCGTAGGTTGGGCCCCTGGCCGTGGCCGATTTCTGTGCAGTTGGGACCCTAACGGAGACTCACAGAGTCACAGCTGAGTTATCCGCAGGGCGTCTTTTGGCCAATCGCTCTTGGGGTCGCCAGAGTCACCTCTGTTCTGCAGCTGGCAGAGCAGGGCCTCTCTCTCCTGCTGCCTTTCGAGCTCCGTGGGTTTTGTGGACTTCCCCCTCCCAGGCCTCCGGCGTCTTCTCATGTTGGTCTGCCTCAGGGACATCGCAGTCGGGTGCTGGCTACTTTCAAGCTCTTCCACACTCAGGCTGGTACCCAGTATTTCCTTCGCATCTTTCAGGGATCGCACCACTCGAAGTTCATTCTCCCACGTGAAGGACAGGCTAAATGGGTGGCCCCACCGATACCGTATTCCTTTTTCCCTCAAGAGAGAAGTGATTGGCCTCAGATCCCTTCGAGAGTGAGAGACGAGAGGTCCTGATACACTCCCACCTGAAGACCTTCAATGTTAATGGCTGCCTTGTCTCTGGTTGCGTTCATAATGCGTTCCTTTTGTCTGTATGAGTGGAGACAGGTGAGGATATCCTGTTGTTTGCCTGGGCTCGTCGCCGGCCATCAGCCCGATGCGTGCGATCGAGGATAATTTCCCCATCTCCGACTTCCGGGGCTAAATGTCGGAAGCTGCGCAATACCCACTCTTCCAGCTTCCCTCCGTCTGCCTGCAATGGCACCCCTTTGATGCGTATGTTAGATCTCCGGGAATGATTCTCCAGGTCTTCCAGGCGGAGATGCAGCTCTTCGTTACGATCTCTGAGCTCCAATGGTTCCCGGACCTGTTCTGTGATCGCCTCGTCCCTGCGATCTCCCGCTCGCTCAAGGGAGTCAACCCGATCACCAATCTCCTGGACGTCCGCCTTGAGCTGCTTGACATCTGAGGCCATCTCTTGGTGGAGGGCCGCAAAGTCCTCTCTGAGGGCGCCAAAAAGTTGCTCCAAGAAGCCCCTTGTTATGGGTTCCGCCGTCGAGTCGTTCCCGGACTCCATCTCCTTCTCCGAGTTCTGCCGTTCCAGCACGTGCGACTCTGCCTTTTTGGAACTGGACTTTTGTAGGAGGTCTTTGATTGTGGAATCCTTCTTTGATCTTAGGGAGGACATCTTGTGGGCTGATTATGACAGGGGGCGAGGCGCGAGGGCCGGGCTGAACTCCGCTCCCTCCTTACGGTAAATGCAGATCAATGTCTATGCACCCCACGCCCCACTCCTCTCGTCTCCTGCCGACTCTTAGCTCCTAGGCCGACTGATGTCCCGACTTGGTGCCTGGGCCCCCTCCGCGTTGCATGGTAGGCCGGTGTCAAAAGCACGACAGTCCTGACAAACAACCAAGTCTCAGGCTCAAGAATCCCCTTTCAGAGCTGGGCCCCAGGCCTCGTTCACCCACCTCGATCCAGATACCCAGCAAGCAACGGCACAGACCTCGTGTGCTAGGCCTCTACACGCCTCAGGATGGCACCTCCACCTTCAATACTGTGCCTGGGCCTACTGGGCCCGTCCTCTTTCCCAAGGCCCAGCGCGCTACGGGGTAAAGCCAATCTCTGCCGCTCACCACTGGGTCCTCGCTTGGGAGCCAATGAGTCCCAACAAGCCGTAAATGCTTGCAGCCCCCTCCGCTGAGGATAACGCACCAGGGCAGCTGCCGGCTCCGTATGTCACCCCGCTATCAGTGGACGAATGTGCAATGAGGGGGGTCTGCAGCCTTCACGCTCACCTCGTGCACCGGGTACAGAGTCCGCTCTCCTGCGTGGGGCATCTCCTCTCCTCCAATTTCGGGCCTCCTCCAGGATATATGCTGGCTATGCTGCACTTCGGGGGAGCCAAGGTGCCCCCACACTCCGCCTTTGCAGCGCATGGGCTGGCTCTCGATTTCACTCCAGCCAGGTGGGGCCGCTGCGAAGGTGAGACACCACCGGGTGCGGCGGCCTGGAAATACCGCCGCACCAGCGCTAGGAGCCTCTCCTCACTCCTTCGGAGTTGACTGCACCGAGGTAGGGGAAGTTGCGTCTCAGCGGCACCCTTTCGCTCCGGGCCAAGGCTCAGCACCGCCCACAGCGCTGCTCCATATCCGGCGACCTCCTCCTGGGATCCGCGTCCCTGCGGGCTTCCGCTACGGGGCACCAATTCCGCAGCCTCAGGGAGCCTCCGGGGCCCCAATCACGAGCAGAGCCGCCACCGGAGCCTACGTGACTCTTGCCAAGCCTCCGGGGTCACCAACGTGCGATATAAATGCTATTTTCGGCCACGGCGAGCTGAGCTCCTTAGGTTCGTTGTTGCTCCGCCACCATCTTGGCCACGCCCCGTACAGCACAGTTAAATGAGGAAGGATGTTGGATTGATAAATCAGGGAAGCACTGATGGATGTTGCCGGATGCATATGTTCTTCCCGTGGTTACTATGGCACATGGTCCAGCTCATATTAGTGTAAAAGGCATTTGTAAGTTGTTAGACCCTGTATGGCAGAATGACAATATCTCTAAGACAGCCACTCATTTGGTGAAATATTGCATGGTTTGTATGATGTATAATCCAGGGAAGGGTACCCCTACACCACCCGGTAATTTTGCACCACCCACTTTTCCTTTTGAAGTCCTTCAAATGGACTATATTGAATTAGAGAGATGCAATAATCTTAAGTATGTTTTGGTGGTTGTATGTGCATTCAGTAAATGGGTTGAGGCTTACCCCACTAAAGATAATACAGCCATTACGACTGCAAAGGTACTCCTGAGGGAGTTTTTATTCCTCGTTTCGGCTTGCCCCGAGTTATCTGGAGTGACAACGGAAGTCATTTAATGCGAAAGTGATTCAATTGATTTGTGAGGGTCTCCATGTCAAACAAAAATTCCATGCTGCCAATCATCCACAGTCAGCAGGTTTGGTTGAGAAGTACAATGGTACTCTCAAACTGAAATTGGCAAAGATTCAGGAGACCACAGGGTTAAAGTGGCCAGATGCTCTACCGTTAGCTCTTTTGTCGACAAGAATGACAGCACATTCTAGGATAGGATTGTCTCCTTGCGAGGTCGTGCTTGGGCGCCTGGCAAACGTCTGGGGCGTCCTGCGTCCTCGTAGGTTCTCTGATATTGAGTACCCTGTGTTGCTTGATTATCTTGGCCAGTTAACAGAAAATGTGCGTTCTATTCAACAACAGGTGCGAGAGTCCCTACCTTCTACACCAGAGGGACCCGGACGCGATATCCAGCCTGGCGATTTTGTCCTTTTGCGCAATTTCCAGAGGAAGAAAAGTTTGGAGCCACGCTGGAAGGGTCCTGAGCAGTTTCTGTTGGTGACATGTATTGCTGTGAAGGTTGCCTGCTGTAAGAACTGGGTCCACGCGACTCACTGTCGGAGGGTTCTCTTGCCTCTGCCCTACAACCAGTGGGTCAAGGACAGGATTGGGGAGGTGGAGTGCTAGCAGGTGCCCAGGTTTGTCCCTTTTAGTGATGCCCAGCTAACGTGGACGCACACGGTTAAAGAAAAGGAGAATGTGTTGAACGAGGCTGTTCCTCCAGAAATACGAGCTATCCAAGAGCCTTTGTTCACTGATCACACGGTGCCTGGGGCTACCAGGTACAATTTGCGCCCTCGGCTGAGGGAAAAAGAGTCCAAGGAGAAAAGAGATTAGGGATGGACTGCATAAAATAGGTCGTACTGAGGTATAGTACCAACGGAATTAGCTGAAATTAGTGAAGGATTTTTGCTTACTTTATTCTAGTTGTTTGAACATTAGTTAGGGAAGGCCGAAGTATACCTTGAAGGTGTACCATCTTGATCGACGTGGGATACATTAAAGAGCTTAGGACAGAGCAAGCTCTACCGCCGGTGCTCAAGAGCGACAACTTATTTAAGGACAATAGGAGCCTGCACCAGTGAGGCTCTGACGAACACTGGGAACTTGTATATTTCCTTTGCATTTTGCCCCCTTTTTATCTTTTGTTATGCAGCCCTTTGGTAGACCGATTGCTGAGGAAGAGCAACCAGTGATTTTTGTTGCCCATAATAATGTGGTGTGGACTCGCAAGCAGAAAATAACATGCGTTACTCTTGTGGTTTTGTTGTTAATAATATTGTGTGGGGTGTCATGGGTTTTGGAAAATGATCAGGACGTGCCAATATGTACCAAGGTTAAGGTTATTTCCCCAACAAGAAAGAAAAGGACAGCCCCGAGTAATGTATTTTTAGACACGCACAAGAGATTCTTTGGAGAAGGGACAGCTTGCTACCCCACTGAATCTGTCACTAGTTTATGGACTGCATACTCATTGTCACTTGTAAACTATACATATACTCGTCCACCACAATTTACAGAAGTGAAGGGAGTTTTTGGTTTTGGCTATCCAGGTCCTTGTTTATATTATAGAAAGCCACTGGGAATGGGTTATCCAGGTTGTGATAACAACACATATTGAGACAACTTCTATATGGAAGAACAGAATGTCGCACTGGTGGGTTGGCCTTACCAGGAATTGATAGTCACCCGAGAAGCTGGTTATTATCCTGCTTGTTGCCCTATCGTGAATAGTACGGACACTTATTTGTATATCAATTGTTCTGGAATAGTGTTGTACAAAAATACAATCCCCTTAGTGAATGACAAGGATCCGAGTACTTTTGGAATGAACACCAGATATGCTGCTGTAGATTACGAAGGACCGATTTATGCACACCCAGGGTTTTACTTTTTGTCTAACAGTACCTATTCTAACGTTCATAATGGTACAGACAATGTAGCTCTTGTGATGGTGTTGCCCTTTGGTGGGCCCTGTAAATACGCTAAGCCTAATGTCCGTTGGGTTAAAAGGACTTTGACCAAAGAATTCTGTGAGGGAGTGACCGATATAGAGGTCAATAATTATGGTAATGGGATCACTTTTGGATAACCCGTTCTTCCATTTTCACTTTGGGTGGTACCTCTATGGCTCGGGGTGAGAAAGCTAGAGGATATTTTGGGTGCAAGTTACACATTTTATCTAACACTACTGCAACATCACCACTCAGTTGGAAAGTATGCGAATATACTCCGAACAGACTAGATACGCGGTTGATCTCATATTAGCCAAGAGTGGTGGTGTATGCGCGTTAGTGGGAGACCAGTGTGTAGTCGGGATCAAGAATATGGAAAAGAATATTACCAAGCACATTCTCGATATCCTTGAGAATGTCAAGAGAATGGAAAGTGGAAATTGGAGTTTGTCTCTTTTCAGTAGTTGGGGCTGGATTCTTGAAAAGGTGATCTACATGATTGTGATATTAGTGCTTTGCTGTGCCCTTATTCAGTGCCTCCCCTTCTGTTGCTCTTATTGCACCACCATTTTCACCCCCAAACGGAAAATATCGATTCATGATACCAACGCTGCAATTATGGTGCAGAAGGAAATAGAGGACCTCATAAACATTTTCGAGACTTCTTCCCTCCTTACAGTCTCCTTTCCCGATATTGAGAACATAGAATGCTCATAAGGATTTATTTTTATTATTGTTTATGGTTTCCTGTTTTACTGGTTTTATATTTTCCTTGTTGCCGTTTGAAAATGTTTTAGCTCATGCTAAAAGGAGGGTCTGTTAGAATAGAAATGTTCATGTTTGCGCATTGCTCTATGTAAGTTAGCATTCGCGGCACCATTTTCTATTAAGGTGCCATTTTGAATCATGATCAAAACTAATCCTTTGCTGTTTCTGAGAAAAAGCCTCTGTTACGTTTCGTTTATGCAATGTTAGGTTTTGCTTCACTATTGAATAGACTGATCGTATTAGTGCATTCCTTTCTCACTAGATAGAGGCCCTCTCCCACTTGTCTGGTGGCGGGTGCAGGGTGAAACAACCTTGGGTTGTATTAGGTGATGTGAGATATGAGAATTGAAACTTATTTTTTTTTAAATTTTGCTGTCCAGCTGCATCTGCCTGGAAAATTCCACCATGGGCGTATTTTAGCCCAGTTGCGAGATGTACATAATGTATCTTTTTGCTTGTTGATGTCAGTCCCTCTGCAGCACTCCTAGCGACTGGGCAGACTGGGCTCCGCTCTGAGTGTATATGAATAATCAGTTATTGGTTTGTATTCTCTACTGTCTGACCGACTCTTCATTTGGTATGGAAGGCTGAGAGGTGGTCATTAGTGACCTGGGTGACCCTAACGGGTCACTTCCTTCAGCACTATCACTGTCAAGGGAGGACGCGCTAGGATTACGTAAATATCCCATTGCTGTAACTTGGAACACGATCCTAACAGCGCTCCAAGTGGCAATAATTCCAGAAGACCCCCCTGATACTACATAAGTATGGATTGTTTATGCGGTTTTAATGAGTACTGGACTGTGCATCATTTATCATGTACACTAGAACAACAATGTAACACTGTGGGGATATGGACACTGTGTTTTATACAGTAAATGTGGCAAGATGTAGCGGATTTAGATTACCTGCCCCTCACTCGGACTCACTCTGCATTATTTGCACCTCTGTTCTTCTGAGGAGTTGTTATATATGTTATTGTTTTCTCCTTTTTTTCTCATCTGTTTGATCGCTGACCCTGACAATGTGATATCGCTAACATGAGTCACGAATATAGTACACATGGAACGCTCATGTGCTGGAATCCGGTGATTGGGTTACATATTTAAACGATAATAGGTTATGTTTGAAAAACTTTGTGTAATGCCGTAATTAATGTTTGTATATATATATATATATATATATATATATATATATATTTAAAGCAACAAGGGAACCCAATATTGGTGAACAGAGACCTTGGGTATCGGTAAGTTACAAAGACAGTAGTCCCTGAAAGGGAAATGCACACAAGAGAGACTAAATATAGACTCTAAATTAGTACTATAATAATGCTGTCCAGCCGGACAGTGAAAATTCAATGATTTGTAGTTTGTTGAACAGAAAAATAAAGTGGGACACAATCCTGCGTCCAACGCAATACATTTAACACAAAAACAAAAACAAACGCTCAGGCAGGGCAAAGAGCTTGTATGCTGTACAGAAAGTAAAGCAAGCAGAGTTAAACACACAACTCCGTTACACATAAATTGCAAATTAAGTTGTGTTTTCGGTGTATAATGATACGACAACGTTTCGATCCCGTAGGGAAAATAATGGGATCATCATCAGGACATAATATTTACATGCCTGAGAAAGGATTTTGCCGTGCAATGTGCACAAGGGCAATTTCGTGAAGAACTCCAGAGAGAATGCGTAATAGCACGTGGTCTCGATATGGAATAACCGGCCAAAACGGACTGGGGAGTTCGGTGTCCGTCTGAATTCAGACTGAAGCTTAGGTGGGCATGTTAGGCGACTGCAGGGTACGGTGACACGTTGGGCGGGAATAGTAGGCGGTCGCAAGGCACAGTGACCTGAAATGGAAAACCCGGAGGTGTCTGAAAGGATTCAGACTAGGCGGGCAGGATGGATGATTGCTTGGGTTGGCTGGGGCGCGATGGCGGTTCCAGCGGAATTGTAGGCATGGTGACCTCAAGAACCGGCGATGTGCGGGTGGGCTCGGTGAGTGAGTAATTAATGTTTGTTGCATTGATCAGATATAGACTATGAACACGTTTATTACGTTCAAAATACTAATCGGTTTTTGTAAACTTTGATTGTATATACCTACTTGTTCTGCAGGTATAATATGTGCTGATTGGATGTACTGTATATGCAAAAGTGTAATAAACAGATCAAACAAAAAAAATGAAGGGTCACAACCTAAAAGGAAGTGTCATTGTTAGTTCAAAACATGTGAAATCAGCAGGAAAATAGCAGATATGGAAAAGCTATTGTTAGAATTAGCTGGGTCTTCATAAGCACATTGACTCATGAACAAAACACAACATTCAAGACAAAAATGTAGTTGCAACAATTTACCAACACCACAACATCAAGAATGCATCAATTGATAACCACAATGAAGAAAAAGAGAGAAAAAACTGACAGAGAAAAAATTATGACTTTGTCAAAAAAATACCTTAACCCCCTCCTTAACGCATGATACCCGAAGTCGAGGGGAGGCTTCGCGTAGTACACAGGACTAAGTGAGCCCGACAGTCTGTCAATATCGGCTCCGGGACAAAGATAACAACAATTTACGCGGAAACGAGGAACAACTTGACAACCACAGGCCTTCCTTCGCCAAGCACAAGCTACACCTAATCTCCAAGGTCCAAATTGTACCTAATGTCCGAATTACACCCTATATCACACCAAGGGGTCATTCGTATCATCTGTATCATGCCCAGCGATCCAAGTGTATAACACCTCTCCCTTCTTTCAGATACCAACAGTGTTAAGAATCTTGTAGCACTGACAAAACCCTTTTAGACTAAGAAATAAGATCAATGTGCTGGCACTATATCACACCCAGGGCCTATGCGTAACATCTGTACGTATTTCTTGGAGCATCATAAAACAATTTGCAGAACCTGTTTAGGGAGAGGAATGTGGGCCTAGTCATGGAGCCATAAAATACTCCCACCTGATAACAAATGCAAGTGGGTCTCGACCTCGAGTGGACACAATGACGGCCAGTGGGTAAAGTGTCCAAATGTCCGGCATGGGGAGTGCGTGATCACTGCATGTGCTGTGCATGCTGTGTCCTGATTGGCTTGGTGTTCCTAACTTCATGTGGCATTTAACTTTCTGGTGTTTTGGGAATGCGTGCCCCTCCGGCCATGTGCGTTTTATTGGGGCCAATCTACCCTGACCATTGTGGTGTCGCTGCCTATCTGTGGGACAAATCTTGGTTTTTCCTATTCACGTGTTTGTTCTGCTGGTTATGTGCCACCCCACGTGTGATCTGTCAATCAGTTGCCTCAGGCCTAGGTCACAGGGCCTGCCTGAGCACGTATCTCTGACTCGGGGTTGATGGAGAGGTCATCTCGGGTTTTTCGACAACAGTGATTCGATTTCGTTTTAATGCACACATGTATCATTGCATACATCGACATCAATATTAAAACAGGTATGCCCCCACATGCCACCAGGGAATAGGCTGGTTCCCCCAAGGACTGTAGAGAAATCATCCTGCCCACCCATATCTGATAAGTCTTGGATTTCTGGACACTCCCTTCCAGAACCCCATCTCTCGTGACCATGTCATCCCCACACCGGGCCTGCAAGCTGGTGTCGCCTTACGAGTTGGCCACCAATTCTTCGCACCTAAAGGCCCTCTTTTGCTCTTTTGGCAGAGGCCCAAGGAGCAAAAAAAAAATCTTATGCTGATGACACTCAGCTACTGTTTTCCTGGGGCAGAGATGAAGTATTCCATAGCAAAAAAATTAGAACCTATCTGACAGCAGTTTTCCAATGACTGACACTTCACCAGCTCAAATGTAATGCTGAAAATACAGAGCGACTCTTTTTTGGTGTAAAGGTACATGAGCCTTGGCAGTCTTTTTGGCCTGTGGACACTCCGCCTCGATTACGCCAGACTAGCGCGGATAAGAATCTAGGCATTAAGTTTGGTGGCCTCTTTCATTTTTGCCTCAGGGTAATGCAGTGGTGGGGACGCGTTTTGGCCTGTTGTGTATGCTAAGAAAGGTTTTGCATCTCCTCTCTTTCTTGGCTCGGAAACGGGTAATACAGGCCTTAATTACATCAAGGCTTGTCTACGGTAATGCTCTGTATCTGAGCCTGCCTATTTGACTAGCAAACTGCAGGCGGTTAAAACCGCAGCAGCTCGTACTCTTCTAGGCCTACCACTGAGAACACATGTATCCCCACATTTAAGGGTATTGCACTGGCTCCCAATTCGGAAAGGATTCTTTTTAAGACCTTGGTATTGGTACATAGGGCCCTTCATTAGGCTGGTGCGGGGTACCTCAGAGCTAGGATCTGTTTCTATGCTCCATCCAGGTGCCTTTGCCCAGCTAACCTTTTTCTGGCCAATGTCCCAAGGATTCTGCTGTCTAGAATGGGTGGCGGGTCCTTCTCATTCTTAGGCCCGTCAGTGTGAAACAAACTCCCTCTGGAGTTACGGAGCATTTCAGCCACCTCCCAGTTTCAGAAGAAATTGAAGACATGGCTTTTTAATCAGGCTTTGATGGTTAGGTCTCTCTACCAGTCAACACGTGAGGTGCATAGCGACAGGACACTCCCTGAAGTAACAGAGTGCTTTACAAATGCCCTTTACATTACATCACATTACAAAGAAGGCAGATAAAAACTGTGCTGCTTCGTAGCTAGAATAGGTGACTGTGTTAACTGTTTACCATCTTGCAAAATGTGGAACTGTATGGGTGCTCTGCTGTTGTGTTCCTTCTTGTCTGACGGCCCAACCTTTGAGAGATGCTCTGATGGGGAATGCAGAGGTGGGGGGGGGGGGTCACTGATCATATAGCTTTGCATGGTTGGACACCACGCAGAGGTGCCTTGCTACCCATGCATGGCCCTTTCTCTTTTCCCTAGCCCATTGGATGAAATCCTGCACTCTTGCTTCCAAAGGAGCGGCAATGCGGGTCCTGGTCACCCTAAGGAAGGTGTTGACACAGTTCTTGTAATGCACTTGTGTCCCGTGGCTGAGTGACAGTTCCCCAAGTTTCGCCAACCATGGGTCCACTGCAGAAAATGCAAAAGCTGTGCTGGAAAAGGTGATAAGGAGGCTTGCTTGTATTGCCACTGGAAACAAGATAATGCATCAGCAGCATTATTTTTGGTAGCCTCTATGTCAAGTCCTGTGTAAGAAAGTAGGATCTGCTTCTTATGGTTACCCCCACTTTTTGCTTTTTGCACCCACTGTTTTGACTAGTCTGGCTGGGATCCTGCTATTCAGGACCCCAGCCTATCTGCTTTCTCCCTTAAATTGATATGTGTGTACTTTGGTACAACTCCATATTGGATACTGGGGTACTCTTATCAGTCCCTAGTATATGGTACACATGTACCCAGGGCAAAGGTACCCCAGAGGCCTCTCATGGGCTGAAACATGTATTATGCCACCCCTGAGAGGCCATGCAAAATGGAACCCTAGGTCTGCTACTGCAGCCTGTGTAAGATAGTGCTTGCACCACTTACCTTAGATATAGGTTCACTATATCTATATATATCACTGCACTTAAAACATTGTAAGTCACCCCTATAGCAGGCCTTAACAATCCTGAAGGCAGGGTGCTGGGTTTTACGTGAGAGGGTGCTCCTGCATGAGCAGGGCCCCTCTGCAGTCTTCGGAGACCATTCTCCCAGGCTGTATGTAATACTACCAGACATATAGGTAAAGGTGCATTATAACCTCGCGGTAAATGCTATCTCGAAAACGACTGCCACGAAGTATGTCGTGTTTGGTGTCAAACACCTTAGAATCATACCTCCACACCAGTAACTGGTGTGGGAGGTATGATTCCTCCCCTCAGAACCGAGGTTCTAGGGGTACCTAAGTCTACCGGTACCAACTTTCTCGAGCCTTATAGCACAAAATGGATGCTGCCATCCACAGACACGAGTCTGCCCTCCTGCTGCTGAGCCAAGCTCACAAACACCCCTCCCTGTTAAGATGGGTACCTACCTGTGGGTTTGAAGAGAGCAATGCAATAGCTGCTACTTGGTTGTGGGTGTGGGGGGGTGCTCCATCCTGCTCAGGGCTGGGACAAGAGAGCATAAGATGGCTACCTACCTGTTAGTTTGATGAGGGCAATGCAATGGCTGCCACATGCTTCTGGGTGGGGAGTGCTCCATCCTGCTGAGCTGTGGGACAAGGTGGCCTGGTGGGAGTTGTAGTGCAGGCTTCCCACCCACAAACACCCTCCCTGTTAAGATGGCTACCTACCTGTGAGTTTGAAGGGAGCAAACACCCCTCACTGTTAAGATGGCTACCTACCTGTTAGTTTGATGAGGGCAATGCAATGGCTGACACATGGTTGTGGGTGTGGGGTGGAGTGCTCCATCCTGCTGAGCTGTGGGACAAGGTGGCCTGCTGGGAGTTGTGGTGCAGGCTTCCCACCCACAAACACCCCTCCCTGTTGAGATGGCTACCTACCTGTGAGTTTGAAGTGAGCAATGCAATGGCTGACACATGGTTGTGGGTGTGGGGTGAAGTGTTACATTCTGCTCAGCTTTGGGACTAGGGTGCCTGGTGGGAGTTGTAGTGCCGGCTGCCTGTACACATGCCCCCATGGAAATATTGCTAGCCACCTTTGGGGTCAATCAGAGGGAGTAAATGTTGGATCTGTGAGACATGTGTTGGGTAGAGTGTGGTGCACATGAATGCATTTGGGCCTGGGAGATGTCGCTTTGTAGTTGTGCAAGACAGTACATAGCAGTGTAATGGGAGACATTTGTTGGTACTTACCAGCCTCCACTCCCCCGGCTATTCCTGTGAGACTATCTGGATTCAGTGTGGCAAGCACCTTCTCCTCCCATTCGGTGAATGTTCGTAGTGGAATGGGAGGGCCACTGCCAGTCATCTGAGCCAGCTTAATGTTCTTGTTGTTCCGCTCTTTCACCTTGCTTTTGAGGTCATTCCACCTCTTCCTGATCTCCTTCTGGAAGTGCGGGATGGTCCCTACTGCATTGACCTTGTTGACTATCCTTGCCCACATTTGATTTCTGGTGGCTAATGGTGTCTGTTGGACCAGGTTTCCAAACAAATGTGGTTCTACTCTGATTACCTCATCTACCATCACTGACAACTCATTGTCAGTGAATTTGGGCATCTTCTTCTGTGACATGGTGTGTGATGTGCAAATGTGTGATGAGTGCAGGTGTGAAGGTGGTGGTGGTGATGTGTGTGGGGTGTGTGTGGTTGTGATGGTGTGATGTGTGCAGATTTGCCTCTCCTTTGTGCTGTGGGGTTGGGCCCTTCAGTTGTGGAGTAGTGCAAAGGATTCTGGTCAGGGAAGGGGCTGGTTTCATACTCGGCTATGTGGGTGGGTCAAAATGGAGTATTCCTGTCAGGTGTGTTGTGTGGGTTGACCTGGGATTTGTTTTTTTCAGTTGCCATGGGGATGTGTCATTGGGGTGTGTTAGGTTTTTTTATGAGGCTGAGCCAGATTAATGGCCACACTTGGTAGCCTTGTTGTGTTTTTTTTTTGACCGCCATTACTTTCCCGGAGCGACCGCGGCGGTCGGAATACAGCAGCCCTTCCGCCCGCTCTCCCATTCATCAATAGTTGCGATCGCGGCGGTCGGAAACAGCTGATCGTTCCGCTGTCACCGCAATCGTTTCCTAATTTTACGTGCGGTCAATCCGCTGGCCGTGCGGCGGTTTTGGGTCTTTCCGCAGCAAATCCGACCGCCGCGGACGGATTTTCACCTGCTCTGCACGCTCCCGGCGGTCTTTCGTGGGATCCGTCCCCCAAGATCGTTTTTTTCAGGCGGTTCATCCTAATTTGACCGCCGGTTTTCCCGCGGTACCTGCGGACGGTTAATTTCCGCTACCACGGCGGTCGGAATGGTTTTCCAACCGCCATCGTAATCGGCCCCTAAGTGTTGAATATGCGACAAACAGTTCATTCGCATACCAAATAAAAAAACGTATTGCACTGGCCTATGTCCCAGTTACTGACGTGGCCGAACATTACAATCTTTTAATAGAAAGTCCTTACTACCACCAACACAAACAAAAATTAAGTCCCCTCCTAGACTATTTTGAAGCTACCTGGGTGGGAAGACTCCATAGATCAGGACATAGGAGACAACCAAAATACCAAATTCCATGGTGGAATGTCTACCTAAGCACACTAAATCAAGAGGCAAAAACAAACAATGCTGTTGAAGGTTGGCATAATGCCTTCCAAGCAACAACAGGACGAGGAACACCTACTCTACACAAACTCCTACTCTCCCTCCAAAAAGAACAGAGCTACCAACAGCTAAGAATGAAGCAATCTGTCACACAAATCAGGCCTAAACTATCCAAACAAACTAAACAAATGTTTGAATATCTACAACAACAAGTCAGACTATACCCTACAACAAGAGGCCTAGAATACTTAGCAATAATTGCCAAAAGCCTACTCTAAACTCTCAAACCAGTGTAAAATATATAATACATTTCTGTTCAAATTATTAAAATGCATACAAATATTTTTTTTTTAAACTAAATAATTTGTCTAATATATTTTTATTAATAAATAAATATATATAGACATATTAATTAGATTTAAAAAAAAATAAACACCAATAACAGTAAATCTTATAGCATTTCCCTCCCACAATAAATAATTAAATTAATTTACCGTTTCCGTAGCTGTAGACAGAAAATCCCACTTCTTGTAAAACAAAGCTGGTAGCTCATATTCCAAATAGAAGAAAAAGTACCCCTAAAAAAAATGAAAAAATCCAACTGTTCCAAAAAGTAATCCTCGATCCGTAAATCCACAATCCATAAACCATAAAAAACCTGAAAAAGTGTTTTTAAAAAAAGAAACGCTCCATGAAAACCCGAAAAATTAAGGAAGTGTAAAATAATTATTAGTTACTTAAACTAATATACACTTCCTTAATTTAAAAAAACGCAATCTTGTAGTAACCGCAACTCCGATCGAACAAAACCTGTAAAAAACACACAAACATTCCCACCCACACAAATATACAAATAATATACACATAATATACAATATAACAGTATTACAAACATTATTCACACCATACTAAGACATATCCTACCAGACTTTAACATTTTTAAACTAGGCCTCAAAAAATAACGAAACACAAATCGTCAAAACCTAACGAACGCATAAAAACCACCATAACTCAAAAAACCTAACTCTACACACACTAATTACAATTTAACTACCTTCAAATAAAAATAAAAATGTAGTTTAAATAAAGAAAAGAAATCTTACCTTCCTCGACGCGAAGCAGCTCCCGACCGCGACCATCTCCCTTCGAAATAACCCAAAACAACCGCGAGCGATTACAAAATACAAGTCCCAAACAAATATGGCAGCTTAAAATATATAAAATAAATATAATTTAATTTAAAAAAATCATTACATTATATATAAATTACTTACATATTTAATTTAAATACTACAATGTATATCTTAATTGTTTAATTTTTTTTTCATTTTTATATCATTGTAAAATTATAATAATAAATATTATTAAACACATAATATTTAATATTATAATTCCATGTATTTTCAAGATACATACAACATTTATAAAGAACTTGTAATACATTTGTTTTATATTTAAAAAATGTCTACCTTATAAAACAATGTTTATAAATTAAACAATGTAATAATTAATAACATTAATATTTTATATATTCATATTATGAAAAATGTTTCAAAAATTATAAAAATAGTTATCATGAATATGTTACCAATATATGTAACTAAAAAAATGTTCACAATGCCAAACTGAAATTAACTACTCTTATAAATAAATATATTTTTTTCTAATGTATTTAAGAAAATGTTAACCTACATTATCTGTTACTACAAATTTACACAACTGTTTAAAAACAATGTACCAATGTTATAATAAAATGTATTCTTTAATTATTACATGTAAAAATATTCATATGTACAAAACATTTTGTATTTGTTAAATAAATATGATTTTCTATCTCTGTCTTTATTTATCTAACATATTTTTAATAAAATAAATATTTCTTGTTGATTTCTAAATACATTACAATAAACATCTTTAAAACTTTTAAAATGTCTAATTTTTATCTACCATTT
Organism: Calotriton arnoldi; assembly: GCA_963921515.1. Taxonomy (NCBI): domain Eukaryota; kingdom Metazoa; phylum Chordata; class Amphibia; order Caudata; family Salamandridae; genus Calotriton; species Calotriton arnoldi. Next base: position 619,874 of record CAWUFW010006275.1, read on the forward strand.
TATTAATGTTATATTCAATGTTATATATTAAGTTAATTTTTATTCAATATAGTTTTTAAAATAATGTTTTAATTAAGAATATATATACAATGTTTATGTTTACATTTATAACTATCCTATAGTTAAAATATTATACTACTTTAAACTATAATATTGTTTTAAGATTATAAATTAATACACATATAGCTAAATTACTGTTCCCACTCCAGTTAACATAAATACAGGGTAGATGCTGGACACTAAACTTAATTAATTTACTATTCCCACTCCAGTTAGTATTAATTAGGGGTAGGTGCTGGACACTAAGGGTCGATTCCGATTCGGGCCGGAAAAAGCACCGACCGACTCGGATCCGGAAAAATACCGACCGACACGTACCAGTGGCGCCCGACACGCCAAGTACGATGCAAGCCGCGATAAATCCGACCGACACGTCAGGAAACCAAGCCGACCGACCGACCCGCTCGGAAAATAGCAATCCGGCCGGAAAAACACGCGAATCCAACCGACCGACACGCACCCGGAACAAATCCGACCGAATCGTACCCGCCAACTCCAACCTGCAAAGTACGATGCAAGGCGCGAAAAACACGACCGAGTCGGACGGAGGACAAGCCGTACGACCGACACGCATACAAAACCGAGCCGAAGCAACACAATACACCGCGACCGACGCGTACGCAGCATACAAAACTGCACAAACACAGCGTGAACGAAACGGAAAACACCGTACGAGACCAATGCAGGGTCCGACTCGGTCACAAGAACGTTTCCAACATACACAAACAGCACAAAGGAAAAATCAACCAAAAAAAGCCCAAACAAGCAATTACCAAGCCAATAAATACTGGGGGGTGGGGACAGAGAACAAAGACACACCAACAACTCCACCTATATAAAGGACACAAATCACTACCATGAGCCTTTGCAAATGCCATTCCACTGCCAGCACCCAAGAGAAAGCAACCACACACCCACAGCTCATCCCTCACACAAGCCACACACCAGCAGCACACCAACAAATACCTACCTCACATACACCCAGCACAACACACACCCACACACCCTCACCTGCACACCAACACACACAGCACCCACTATCACCACCCATCACCATGCCCCCAAGAAGAATCCCAAGTTCCTAGATAGTGAATTGGAAGTCATGGTAGACGAGATCCTCAGGGTGGAGCCACAGCTGTTTGGCACTCTGGTCCAACAGACCCCCATGTCGCAGAAAACCAAGATGTGGGAGAGGATCATCAACAGGGTGAACGCCCAATCACCATGTCGGCGCACAAAGACCGACATCCAGAACAGGTGGTATGACGTGCGCAGGAGGGTCCGGGAGCTGCTCAAGAAAGACTACCACCTGAGCCAATACACCGGCAGTGGCCCTCCTGCCAAGCCAGTATACCTCAGGCCCTGGGAGGAGAAGGTGCGGGCCATCCTTCCGCCAGTGAGCGTATATGGACTAGAGGACATCCCAGAGCCTGGTGAGTACACAACAAATGTACACAATAAACTGCCACAAAACACACACATCACTGTCAAGGGGAGAGTCAAACCATGCACTCATAGCAATTACACAGCAACTAGAACAGAATCATCCCAAAATGTGTATGTCAGTCAGATAAACACAACACATGCCATCAAAAAAGTCACATCCAACTGTGCCAACACATGTACAAACACAACCACAACTACAGCTAGGCAGTGGCACAAATAGAACTAACACACACATCCACACATGTAGCCACCACAACAACACCAACACACAGTGAAGACCACTCAAAGGAAGGAATTCTGTGTATGCTGGCCAAGTCAGTGTAGCCAATAGCATCATGGGAGTCGCACTCACACATATTGCCCCCCACAACTGTCCCATCAACACCACCCTGAACCATGCTCACATCACAGGGAGTGGAGAAGGACTCACAAGATGGCTGACACTGGCTACTGCTGTGGGGAGCACAAGGCTCTGCTGCCAACTGTGCACCAACAAACAGCAGGACACCACTGACTGACATCCTGAGAGACAACTTACACTCCCTGCAATGCAAGCACGTTCCATGGTGGGATATCTGGCTGGCTGGCTGGGTGGGAAGGGGGACTTGCAGCACTGACCATAGTCACCAGCACCTCCCCTCACACCCCCCAACACAAACTCCACAGTACCCACCTGGTAGAATGCAATGCCCTCCATCCTAACACAAGATCCCACAAAGCACCACCACCCTGGGTTATGTTGTGTGAAGCACAGGGACACTCTTGGGACTCTTAGCCAAACAACTGCCAGGACAACACTCCCAGCCATCCTGTCAGCACAGCCAGCCCACCCCACAGGGAAGCAGAGTCAAAAGGAAGGAAGCATGGGCATGCTGGGAAGGGGGTGGAGGCAATAGCATGATGGGAGTCGTAGTCACAGACATTGCTCAGCCTCACAACTGGCCCATCAACACCACCCTGAACCATGCTCACATCACAGGGAGTGGAGAAGGACTCACAAGATGGCTGACACTGGCTACTGCTGTGGGGAGCACAAGGCCCTGCTGCCAACTGTGCACCAACAAACAGCAGGACACCACTGACTGACATCCTGAGAGACAACTTACACTCCCTGCAATGCAAGCACGTTCCATGGTGGGATAACTGACTGGGTGGGTGGGTGGGTGGGAAGGAGGTCTGGCTGTCAACCAAACACAATCAATGCAGACCATGTTCACACCCCAGAGAATACATAGAAATGCCCAAATAATGCAGGACAATGTGCCACACCAATATCAACCCCTGACTGTGACGACTTAGGACAATACAATGTACAGGCCCGCACCCCGAGGCACAGTCACAACTGTCAGGTGTGTCAACCACTGATGCCTGCAGAAACATGACATACATTGTTTGTGTCTCCCAAAAACAGGTGATGATAGGGACACAGCAGCAGACGCTGAGGAGTCCCAGTCCCAGGCTCAAGAGGATGCCGAGCTCACTGGCGTCGTACAGCCTCTGTCCTCCTCGGACGATGAAGAACAACCTGGCACATCCGGTGCAAGTCAACATGCTGCACCAGCAGGACCACCAGCTGCAGCACCAGCAGGTCCACCAGCTGCACCCCTGCACCCACCCCTCCAACGACTGTCACCACGAATACCATCCCTGCCGACATGGACAGAATAAGGAACAACACCAGCGCAGTGACCCTGGACCAACCTGGGGCCATGGACACCACCACCACCACCAACCCCAAGGTGGACCAGGGTTATCTGTGCGTGCAACTGCACACACTGCACATGTCAGCAGGGGTGGTGGGAGGGGTGGGAGACAGAGGTCGCTGCTTGCAGACGTTGCTGGTGTGCATGAAGACCCACAACTGGTACGCATAGCTGATGCGTACCAGTCCAGCACCGGAGAGCTCAGCCAGGTAGTGGGGCTCCTCAGAGACATCAAACAGCAGCAGGCTGCCCATCATGCCCGCTTGGACTCCCACATGTCCCATGTGGAGTCACACATGTCACGTGTGGACTCCCACATGTCACGTGTGGACTCCCACATGACCCGCGTGGAGTCCAAGTGGGATGTACTACATGAGATGACGGCGGTGCACAGGGACATTTTACAATGCCTCCGCCAGATGAACAGCAACCAGTCCACACCTCCCTGTGTGCCAACAACATCTGGTACCGAACAAACTGCAACTGCCACAGGGAGGGAGGAGGACTCTGGCGGAGAGTCCCCTGCACCGCAGCAGCCTGCACTTGAGGGCCCCCCAAGAAGAGGGGTCGTCCGAGGAGGGGAAAGTGAGAGGCTGATGGCCAAGCGCAACTCCCAGGAAGCCTGAACCTGTTCTGGATTTTCGCCTTTGTGCACAGACTGTTCACCCTGTTGATGGCAACACTACTCCCACACATTGCATGGGGAGTACAAGTTGGAACAATGTGTCAGACAACTGTGGCCCCGATACTGGGGATCCTGTCTACCTGGACTTTCTATTCATCTAGGAACTTGGGATTGCAAGATTCATGTACAGCACAATCCATCCTATGCACTATTATCACAGATGTATCACAATAAACACAATAATACACCATACTTGCCTCTGTCGTGATTCCAACGTGGGTACTGTTATGGGGATGATGAACAACAAAATTACACTGTGTATGCGAACTGCAACAGCAAGGACAACACAGGCATGTGAGTACAGGCAACGTGACACATATGAGGGAGACACACCACCAGGGCTACACAACACATACACACCTAGGCCATCTGACTCATTGCCTACACTGATGTTGCCAGGGAAGACGGTGCAATGCACAGACACCACACCCATTCCCAGTTGTAGTCAAGTAGCCCACAGGTGCAGTAAGCAAATGGCAGTCAAATGTGTGACCACAGACAACGCACATCACTAAGTGAAGCACAGGTTTATTACACAGTAGCAACATGCCGTAACCACTACAGATGCAAGGTAACCCCACCTGGTAGCGGGCACACAGTCAACAACTGTAGACAGAAGGAAGTCCATGGGTGTGGCGCACATCACCTGTAGGGACACAACAGCTACCAGCCTGGATGTGCAATCACGTTGTCGGTGGACACAGTTGACCAAACGAATCTGAAAGTACCCTGTGAAGGACAGAAATGACACACAGTCAAAAGCAATGGAGTACAGGACAGAACAGCAAAACTCATGCACAATACATGTTACAAGATACCCACCCAGAACCAAGTTAGCATGTCAACACTGTTGGGGAGTACAGCCCACCTGTCACCACACATCGCAACACACATCCAGTCAAGTAGCCCATGGACACACTCCAACAGCACCAGAGCACCACCCACACATCATGCCAACTCACATCATTGACATGACACCTCAGGATACTCACATTCAGCTAAAGAAGTTGGTGATGAGCTGTGTGCGGACATCACCATCACCATCATCATCATCATCATCGTCACTGGCATCGTGGTCCAGGCCAGGATCCTCCACAGGTGGCGGATGTTGGTCATCGTCATCCTGGATGAGAGGCAACTCCTTCCGCACTGCCAGGTTGTGGAGCATGCAGCAGACGATGATAATCTTGCACACTTTCGCAGGGGCATATGGGAGGGACCCTCCGGTCTTGTCCAGGCAGCGGAAGCGGCTCTTCAGGAGACCAAAGGTCCGCTCAATCACTCTCCTGGTCCGACCATGTGCCTCATTGTAGCGCATCTGGGCAGGTGTCACAGGGTTCCTGAGGGGTGTCAGCAACCACGGCATGTTGGGGTATCCCGAGTCACCTACGGACAGACAAGTGCACATCAGCTGACTTGGAAAAGTGGGCGGAATACTACAGATCAGATCACACACAATGGCACAAAGTCAGTACACACCGACAAGCCAGGCACGCTGGTTCTGCATCTGTGCCATCAACCTTGGGATGCGACTACTCCTCATCACAAAGGCATCGTGTGCTGAACCAGGGAAACGGGCACACACGTGTGTGATGGTCATGTCTGCAAGACACACCACCAGGTGACATTGACCGAGTGGTAGTGCTTGCGGTTCCTGTAGGCCTGCTCCTGGGCCTGTGGTGGTACCAAAGCCACATGTGTCCCATCAATGGAGCCAATGACATGCGGCATCCTCCCCAGGGCATAAAAGTCACTCTTCACGTCAGTGAGTCGTCGCAGTCTAGGGAAATAGATGTACCGGTTCAGGAAGAGCAACATTGCCGCCAAAACATCGCGGAGCACACGGCTGAACATGGTCTGTGACATCCCACCAGCAGACGCCACAGTATGTTGGAAGGTACCGGTGGCAAAGAAGTGTAGGGCTGCCATCACCTTCACCTTGGGGGTCAGCGCTGTAGGATACGGCCGGCCAGGCTGCAAATGTGGGGACAACTGCACTGCCAAATCCTCAATCAGCTGCCTGGTGAAGCGGTACCGTCGGATGCTGTCCCGTTCCACCATCGTTGCCAGGTCTGGGAATGGCCGATGGACAGCAGGAGCCCTGCAGTGCAGAGGAGAAGTAAGCAAGATCGTCAGTCACCCCACATATGCGGCATTGAACACACTCAAGATCCCAACATACATCATCATGAGGCACAACTACATGAAGTGTGCAGTACCGGAACGACATGTATGGTACATACATGGCCAACATCTGTCAACACGGTCCTACAGGTGGCATCAATTTGTCCCAGGTTGGCCCATTGGATATCATGATGCTGTGTCACAGTCACCCCCAGTGACATGTGAGGACAGATGTGCCCCAGGCACCACAGCTCAACGACAGGCACATTCCCAGGGACCCTGTAATGCCACATGGACACTGGCATCACCTGGAGTATCATGTGTACACCACAACAAAACAAACATGACCCCCACAGGTAGTGGCCACACTTGCCATGGCAGGAGAGCCATGGACGTCTGTGACACACACGCACAACATCAGAGTCCATGCACACACAACGTGGATGTGGAGACTGTCTCCCATTGTGCACATGAAATCAGAGACATTGTAAACACTACATGCACAAAGACTGTGGAGGGCCATCACTATTGTGCCACTGGGACACCCTGGCTCAAACATACCGTCCCACATGGGACTCACGGGGTATGTGACATGACATACACAAACACCACTGTGAAATGTGACCATGGCACATGCACAGATATGAACAGTTGCACATCACAGTGGTCACGTACACGTAACACCCAGGATCCTGTCCCCATTAACACGTGCACAGCCTGGGGGTGGCTGCCCACAGGTGACACCCACAGGACAACATGTACACCAACATACACACAATAGGAAATGCAGCCTTACATGCCTTATGATAAGGTTTGGACAGGCTGTCGTGATGTAGGTGTGCCCCTCACTCCCTGGGAGCTATCTGTGGCTGGCATATGTCCATCTGAGACAGGCATGCTGACATATGCCAGTCACATGTACAGTGATGCGTTGAACAGCAATGGACCGATCGGTGCCTCCGGCCGGCCCATTGCTTTCAATGTGTGCGGGTACGCGTTGTACCCCTGTGCGCGTTGTACCTCAATGGACCGATCGGTGCGCACCCATTGACAATGGGCTTGCCTGGCAACGGACGCGTTTTCGAATATTCGAACGAGTCGGTTGCTGGAAAATCAGTTGGTCACCCACAACAATGTTGCAAAATCATGTATGTCATGAAGTTGAAATTTTGAAGGATGCTGTGGGCGTGTTTTGGTGCTGCTATTCCATGGATTGGCCAGATTCAGAAGATGCAAACGACTTGGACCTATCACTTTGGACACAAGGGACAGTATCTGCCTCTCCAGCACATATATATTGCTGCATGTTCCCCTGAGAGCCCACTTGCCTGCACTACATGCTCCAGGACGACATCTGCCACTGCACTGCTGCTGTCTCTGCCCCTCTGGACCCTGCAATGGCACGTACTGTGGAGAGAGCCCCAGCCTTCAGCCTTGAAGAGAACCAGGCCCTGCTGGACAGCCTACTTCCACAGTACAGCAAGCTGTATGGGACACCAGGGGAGCAGGTGAGTGTTCTGTGCACTGCCTTTCTGAATGTGCATTTTGTCTGACTAGCAAGGCTGAGAGTCAGCACACCACTGGCTAGCAGGCTCACTGAGTAGTTGTCACCCCCATAGTGTGTAGTGACTTGCACTGGACAGGTATGGTGCAGTGACAGTGCTTCTGAACAGGGTTTTACTCCCCATGCTATGATACCATGTAGTGACTTCTGGAAAACTGTCCATGGGCAGCCGTGCACTGCCTGGGTACACCATGTGCCCCTGTGATTGCGACATGTATATGCAACTGTGTCATGCACGGATATGTTGCATGTGTAGTAATGGCCTTATCACTTTGTCATCCTGACAGGCTTCTGCCCATCGGAAGCATGAGATATGGAAGGACATCGTCCGGGCTGTCCGGTCCGTGGGGGTCTACAAGCGCCGGATCCGCAACTGCCAAAAGAGGTGGCAGGACCTTCGGGGCTGGACCCGGAGGATTGCACGGGTCCAGCTGAAGCTGTCGCCTCCTCGCAGGAGGGGCGGAACACGGACCCTGACCCCCACATGCTCAGGATCCTGGCGGTGGTCTTTCCAGACCTGGATGGGCAGCTGAAGGCCAGAGAGCAGCAAGGAGGGGGTGAGTCAAAGACTGCACTGTGTACTCTGTCTAACATGTTATGTGCCCTCCTCGGGCCAGGTTGAACTGCCACAGTACAGCAGTCATGTTGTCCAGGAGCCATGTCCCTCTATTGTGCACTGCCCACTCCTCATCTGATACCCAGGTGTGGCCCTTACATGCAGGGAATTCTGTCACTTAGGACTGTGTCCTTGCAGTTTGCTTGACTCAAGGTGGGAGACAGCATCTGTTTCCCTGACTCTGTGGTGGGCATCATGGGTGGGTCCATTGCTTACACAATGCCTGTATTCTGACATGTATTCAGCGTGTTACTTTGATCTGTGGTCCAATTGCTGAGCTGATCCACCACATGTGGCTGGGGTACCTGGCACACACCCATGCTGCGGGTGGGAACAATGTTTGGGCCCCAGGAGTATGTATATGACGTGTGTCACACATACTTAGCCAGCTGCCTACAGTCCAGGGCTCATCCCTCATTCATGTGGGGCTGGACAGTCATGCCTACTCCAGGCCATACAATACACTCTGTACTCCCACTCCCGTGTATCAGAGGACACATTGTGCACAGTGATTTGACCCCTCAGGTGTCTGCCTCTGTGTCAGTGTGCTGTGGATTAGTCGCCAGGACTGCTGTGGAGTTTCTTGGTAGGGGCTCAGCATGCCACTGGAGATGTGACCATAGGAGACGATGCTTGTGTGACACATAGGTGTCTGATCAGCTGCCCATGCAGACTGGGGCATGTAAATGTGAAGTTCAGGCAGCTGTTCCCCATGCACAGCAGAGTGTGAGGGGCTCAGGTTCAGAGGGTAGTGTCACAGGTCTCCCATATGTCCAATAGGTATGACCTGGACAGATGAGGGTTAAGAGGATGTGTTGTGGGGGGATGTACATGTGCACTTGTGCAGCTCCAGGACTTGCATTCCCCATGACCTACTATTGTGACACAGTGCAGAGTGTTGTTGTCTGGCTGCAAAGTCATACATCACTGAGACAGTGATGTATGACTTTGCAGTCATGCCTCCGCCATGGCATGTGTCTACTGATTGGTGATCCTGCAGGGGAGTGACATGTGCTACATGCACACCATAGTGGCGCTGGCTATCAGGACATGGGTGCATCATGGTGTCTGTCGCTGGAATGCATCACATGCATTTCCTATTTGACTCTGGGCATCCCTTACATCCGTGAACCTGTACTGACTCAGTGGCAAGAGCTGTGATGTGTCCACACCGTGTCCTCTGCACTGTCCAACTACTGTGTACTTGGTGCATGTGTCAACACTGGGGTGTTGCAATCCAACAGACACCAGACAGATGGGTGCAAGGCCATGTGGGATGTGAGTGCCATGCTTGGCATCAGACTGACAATTGACTTCTCCTGTTCAATTAGGGCACTTTTAGCAATGTACAACTAATGATGCCAGGGCTTGCTCTGTAATGTGCTGTGCTCACAGTGGTGTGTGCGTTTGGTGCAGGTGACTGATGTCTGTCTGTTTCCCCATTGTTTGCAGATACATCCACGGCCACGGAAGGGGACAGCTCCACGGACCAGGAGGAGCCAGAGAGCCAGACTGGGTCAGCAGCCGAGGAGTGGTCGGAGGGACCCAGTGGCACGGAGGGCGAGGGGAGCCACACCGAGGAGTCCTCAGCAGCATCCACCTCAGCTGAGGACCAGAGCAACTCGGAGGATGACTCCCTTGTGGAGGCGGGTGTCAGCAGCCACCACACCCCAGCTAGTGTTGCTGTCCCCGCCACCACCAGCACCACCACCGCCCTCCCATCGGCTCCCATTCCCCAGGTCCGTGGAGGCTCCCATGTCCGGGAGCGTGTCTCCTTTGGGCCAGGCACCGCACCCCCTGCCCCTGTGTCCCCTGCTGCCCTGAGTGAGGAGTCTGTGTACCTCCTTCGCCAGCTCCATGTAGGGCAGACAGCCATGCTGAGTGTCCTCCATGCGCACACCGCGCTGTTGACTCAGCTGGTGTCGTTCATGGAGGGCATCTCATCGGGCATGTCTGACCTACAGAGGGGCAATAGGTCCATGGACTCCTCCCTGACGGCAGCAGTGTCCCTCCTCAAACGGTCCCTCACCCCTCCTGCCTCTGCTCCATCCACACTCCCCAGCACCTTACCCATCCCAGGCACACACACACTGGCACAGGCACACACCAGCACACACACATCCAGCACACTGACACACACGCCAATGACAAAACGCACACGCACGCACATTCAGGGGACTGAAGCCAGACTCACAGGGGATGGGGCCCTGGAACACACACACGCATCCACATGCACTGCGCAGTCCTCAGTTCCCTCTCCCTCCAAAGCACCCTCCCTTGCCTCACCTGCAACCCCAAAGTCACAGCAGCTCTTCCTCTGTGACCTCGGCCTCTTCCCCACCGATGAAGCTGCTCCAGCATCCCGGGGAAGAGGAAGCCCACCCACACGGAGCAGAGTGCCCCTCGCCCCGGACACCCTCCCCCAGGCGCAGACGGACTGAGGCCCCCACCCGCAAGTCCCCCGGAGTGCTAAGAGCAAGACCCCGCCACCACCCTGCAGCTCAGGCACAAGGTCTCCGTCCTCCATCCCTCAGGCCCCCACTGCACAGGTGCCCCCACCACACCCTGCCCCAGGTTCCCCCACCCACAGATATACCATCCCCAAGATGCTCCGGCCTTCTCCCCCTGCCACTTGCTCTCCCAGCACCACACCCCCGCTGCGCTTGTCTGTGCCACTGATGTGGTGAGGGTGTCCCCCCCTCTGTCCAACCCACCTTGCCTGTTCCCCATTCTCCTCCCCTGGAGGTAGGCACTGCAGTGGAGTCCACTACCGCCCTGTCTGACTTGGGCACTGCAGTGGCGGACCTGTCCACCCCATCTGCAGGGTCCACTGCAGTTGTGCCGGCACCCACGACATCTGTGTCATGCCCCCAGTTGTGCCGGCACACACCATGTCAGACACCTCCACTGCAGTTGTCAGTGGCTCTCCTGCACCCACCACCCCTTCCCTGACTCCCCCTGGTGAGCCCTGATCCTGTCCCTGCGGTGCCTGGCCTGCCCCCCGGTTGCCCCTCCTAGTGGATTGTCCCTGGTATTGTGCAGGCATGCGTAGGGTGACATCTGCCAGTGTCACCCTGTTTGAACTTTGACAATGGACTGGCCATTGGCCTTTGCTCTTTTTCAGGACTTCGTTTGGCCTCAACACATATGCTGAATAAAGCAACTTTCTTTTCTCTAGTGCTCATGCTTCAGATGTACATGTTGTTGGTGCAGCTAACCATGCCCTTGCTGCAGTGATGGTGATATCTGGTCTCATGATTATGAAGTGTTACTGTGCAGGAACCCATGTGGTCCAGGGGAATGTGTCCTATCATGTGGTGTATCCATGTCATCAATAGCAGCATCTGAGGGTGTCATGTGTTCAGTATTTGGCAATGGGTTTCCTACTTACATTGGCAATTTCATATCTGTGGCTTCCACCCCTGCACATCTGTTGTGCCTGCCATCGTTGCATTTGTCTACTTCCCTGACCGTGTTGCCATCTCCAGTGGACATGCAGGTTTGGGCATCAATGGGGAGGGACTCATCCGTGTAGTCAGTGCAACATTGCTATACAAGTGTGTTGGATCTGTGCTGATGATTCCGTTGGCACATCCATGACCAGGCTGATGTGATGGGAGCCCTCATTTGGTGCTAATTGTTGATTGTGTGACCAAGTGCTCAGCTGACATGATGGGGCCCTACTGAGGCAACATATGGCACAGCTTTCCTCACACAGGAGTGGAGTCCCCTCATGGCAGTGTGTACACGTGTGACATTGCCTGCACCCAAGGTGTGTGTTGTATGTGCATGTCTGTGTGTTCACTTCCATTCATCTGCGCATGCTGTGATCCCTAGTGTTGTACCTGTTTGTGATGCTTGCTGACTTGAGCTATGTTCCCCCAAAGTCTTCTCCCTGTGTTCTCTGTGATGTGGGTGCATGGCACATTACTGGTCATCAGGGTGTCACCCATAGGTGTGTTTGCTGTCAGGGCTGAGTTTGTGTGCAGACGCAGATGGGTCACAGTCAGGTTTCCCCTTGGCACTTGTTGTTTGCCCCTGTCATGTGATTTCCAGTTTGTGTTATCTTTCAGTGATTGTGACATGTTGTGTGTGTGACTGCTGCCACTCCTCAGGGTCAGAGCTGCAATGTTGGAAGTTGTCTATGTGTGTTCTTTGTGGGTGACCTTGGCTTCTTCATTGGTGTGTGACTGTGGCTGGGATCCCATTGGTCGGTGTGGTATTGCCGTCATGTCCATGTACAGCGTAGTGTGCAGTGTGTCAGACATTCAGGAGTCTTGTTGAGTGTCCATGTGTGATGTGTTTCTACACCTTGGTTCCCACCCACCACCCTGGAATAGTCATGGGTGCATGTGCAATGTCACCAGTGCATGTGTACTTCACTGCTGCACATTGTTGGAGGTCGAGGGGTGTGGTGTTGAGTGTGTGCAGATGAGAGTTGTTGCCCGGCTAGGCCCCTGCCTCCATGTTGGCCTTGGCTTACTGGCCATGCTGATTGATTTGTGCTTGTGTAGGTGTGATGGTAGTTTGTTGCTCAGGACACCTGACTGTGGTTCATAGTGTGAACGACATTTAGCTTTGTCATCACAGTGGTATTTTTATTCAGCCCAGGGTCACCACATTGTGGGGGCCCTGGGGGTGGTGCTGTGGTGTGTCTGTGACTTGCTGTGTCAGTTGTTGTTCCTACGTGCCTGTGTGACATGTGTGTTTTGTGCTCCCTCTCACCTGACAATGCCTGCTTGCCCACATAGGGGATTTGGATCCATGAGTTACCTTAGTGTGGCAGTGTATGCACATCTGTATGATTGGTATTCAGCTCTCCTCATGTGTTGTGTGGTTGCCTGGGGACACTGGCACCCCCACCCCTCACCTGCTGTGTATGATGACAGTGTTGGTCTGCCTGTTTGTGTTTGTGCATCTGCACCACTGCATTGGCATATCTTGGGTGTGCCATTGGCTGTATGTTGTTTGGTGTGTTTCCCCTGCTGTCCCTGGGACTCCTAGGTCATCGGTCAGCACAGTGATCATGGTTTGTGTGTCCCATTGCTGCCATGGTATGGTATCTGTTCACCTCACATCTGCTGTCTCCACAGGGTATCTGCATTTGTGTGCCCATTGGTGCAAATATGTGGTTCTGCATTCTGATGGTCACTTCTGTCATTGTGTCATTGATGACTGTTGACGGTCTCAGCCCCCATGGGTGTTGTTTGTCTGCACATGGCCAAAGGAATGTTACATTTGCACTGCAGTATTTGGCTCCCCCAATTTATGTTGCAATGGGACACATACACTACTTTGCCACAGATGAGTTTTTGGTTCTGTGAGCAGGAATGATCCATGCAGTTTGGCAGTTGCAGCTCTTTCTTTGTCAACAATTACCTTTTGGTCACTGTGATGATGAGGGTGTAGACCCCATTGCCACAATGGTCAAAATGTGCTTCAGCTATGGACCCCACACTTGCCTTTTGGTCACTGTGATGATGGGGGTTTAGACCCCATTGCCACAATGGTCAAAATGTGCTTCAGCTATGGACCCCACACTTACCTTTTGGTCACTGTGATGATGGGGGTTTAGGCCCCATTGCCACAATGGTCATGGGCTGCTTGCATTGTGGGTGCCACACACATATATGTGTGGCACATGTGCTAGGGGGTCACATTGTATGTTGAAAGTCATGTTCGGTGTTGTAGGCATTTGACACAGCCTACACACGCTTGTCATGGTGGTGGGGGGATGTCTTAATCTTGCATTCCCTAGGTTGTGGTGTGCTTGTTGTGTCATGCATTGTCCATCCTATGAGTGGGGGTGGTAGTAGTGGTAGGCATCCAGCCCCCTGGGTGAGGGTGGTAGTAGTGGTAGGCATCCTGCCCCCCTGGGTGAGGGTGGTAGTAGTGGTGGGCATCCTGCCCCCCGTGGGTGAGGGTGGTAGTAGTGGTGGGCATCCTGCCCCCTGGCTAAGGGTGGTAGTAGTGGTGGGCATCCTGCCCCCTGGCTAAGGGTGGTAGTAGTGGTAGGCATCCTGCCCCCGTGGGTGAGGGTGGTAGTAGTGGTGGGCATCCTGCCCCCTGGCTAAGGGTGGTAGTAGTGGTAGGCATCCAGCCCCCTGGGTTGGGGTGGTAGTAGTGGTAGGCATCCAGCCCCCCTGGCTAAGGGTGGTAGTAGTGGTAGGCATCCTGCCCCCCTGGGTGAGGGTGGTAGTAGTGGTAGGCATCCTGCCCCCTGGGTGAGGGTGGTAGTAGTGGTAGGCATCCTGCCCCCTGGCTAAGGGTGGTAGTAGTGGTAGGCATCCAGCCGCCCTGGGCTGAGGGTGGTAGTAGTGGTAGGCATCCTGCCCCCTGGCTAAGGGTGGTAGTAGTGGTAGGCATCCTGCCACCCTGGCTAAGGGTGGTAGTAGTGGTAGGCATCCTGCCCCCGTGGGTGAGGGTGGTAGTAGTGGTGGGCATCCTGCCCCCTGGCTAAGGGTGGTAGTAGTGGTAGGCATCCAGCCCCCCTGGGTGAGGGTGGTAGTAGTGGTAGGCATCCTGCCCCCTGGCTAAGGGTGGTAGTAGTGGTAGGCATCCTGCCCCCTGGCTAAGGGTGGTAGTAGTGGTAGGCATCCTGCCCCCCTGGGTGAGGGTGGTAGTAGTGGTAGGCATCCTGCCCCCTGGGTGAGGGTGGTAGTAGTGGTAGGCATCCTGCCCCCCTGGCTGAGGGTGGTAGTAGTGGTGGGCATCCTGCCCCCTGGCTAAGGGTGGTAGTAGTGGTGGGCATCCTGCCCCCCTGGCTAAGGGTGGTAGTAGTGGTAGGCATCCAGCCCCCTGGCTAAGGGTGGTAGTAGTGGTAGGCATCCAGCCCCCTGGGTTGGGGTGGTAGTAGTGGTAGGCATCCTGCCCCCTGGCTAAGGGTGGTAGTAGTGGTAGGCATCCTGCCACCCTGGCTGAGGGTGGTAGTAGTGGTAGGCATCCTGCCCCCCGTGGGTGAGGGTGGTAGTAGTGGTGGGCATCCTGCCCCCTGGCTAAGGGTGGTAGTAGTGGTAGGCATCCAGCCCCCCTGGGTGAGGGTGGTAGTAGTGGTAGGCATCCTGCCCCCTGGCTAAGGGTGGTAGTAGTGGTAGGCATCCTGCCACCCTGGCTAAGGGTGGTAGTAGTGGTAGGCATCCTGCCCCCGTGGGTGAGGGTGGTAGTAGTGGTGGGCATCCTGCCCCCTGGCTAAGGGTGGTAGTAGTGGTAGGCATCCAGCCCCCCTGGGTTGGGGTGGTAGTAGTGGTAGGCATCCAGCCCCCCTGGCTAAGGGTGGTAGTAGTGGTAGGCATCCTGCCCCCTGGCTGAGGGTGGTAGTAGTGGTAGGCATCCTGCCACCCTGGGTGAGGGTGGTAGTAGTGGTAGGCATCCAGCCCCCTGGCTAAGGGTGGTAGTAGTGGTAGGCATCCTGCCCCCTGGCTAAGGGTGGTAGTAGTGGTAGGCATCCTGCCACCCTGGCTAAGGGTGGTAGTAGTGGTAGGCATCCTGCCCCCTGGCTAAGGGTGGTAGTAGTGGTAGGCATCCTGCCACCCTGGCTAAGGGTGGTAGTAGTGGTAGGCATCCTGCCACCCCTGGGTGAGGGTGGTAGTAGTGGTAGGCATCCAGCCCCCCTGGGTGAGGGTGGTAGTAGTGGTGGGCATCCTGCCCCCTGGCTAAGGGTGGTAGTAGTGGTAGGCATCCAGCCCCCTGGGCTGGGGTGGTAGTAGTGGTAGGCATCCAGCCACCCTGGCTAAGGGTGGTAGTAGTGGTAGGCATCCTGCCCCCCTGGGTGAGGGTGGTAGTAGTGGTAGGCATCCTGCCCCCTGGGTGAGGGTGGTAGTAGTGGTAGGCATCCAGCCCCCTGGGTGAGGGTGGTAGTAGTGGTGGGCATCCTGCCCCCTGGCTAAGGGTGGTAGTAGTGGTAGGCATCCAGCCCCCCTGGCTAAGGGTGGTAGTAGTGGTAGGCATCCAGCCCCCTGGCTAAGGGTGGTAGTAGTGGTAGGCATCCTGCCCCCGTGGGTGAGGGTGGTAGTAGTGGTGGGCATCCTGCCCCCTGGCTAAGGGTGGTAGTAGTGGTAGGCATCCAGCCCCCCTGGGTGAGGGTGGTAGTAGTGGTAGGCATCCTGCCCCCCTGGCTAAGGGTGGTAGTAGTGGTAGGCATCCTGCCCCCTGGCTAAGGGTGGTAGTAGTGGTAGGCATCCTGCCACCCTGGCTAAGGGTGGTAGTAGTGGTAGGCATCCTGCCCCCTGGCTAAGGGTGGTAGTAGTGGTAGGCATCCTGCCACCCTGGCTAAGGGTGGTAGTAGTGGTAGGCATCCTGCCACCCTGGGTGAGGGTGGTAGTAGTGGTAGGCATCCAGCCCCCTGGGTGAGGGTGGTAGTAGTGGTGGGCATCCTGCCCCCTGGCTAAGGGTGGTAGTAGTGGTAGGCATCCAGCCCCCCTGGCTAAGGGTGGTAGTAGTGGTGGGCATCCTGCCCCCTGGCTAAGGGTGGTAGTAGTGGTGGGCATCCTGCCCCCTGGCTAAGGGTGGTAGTAGTGGTAGGCATCCTGCCCCCTGGCTAAGGGTGGTAGTAGTGGTAGGCATCCTGCCACCCTGGCTAAGGGTGGTAGTAGTGGTGGGCATCCTGCCACCCCTGGGTGAGGGTGGTAGTAGTGGTAGGCATCCAGCCCCCCTGGGTGAGGGTGGTAGTAGTGGTGGGCATCCTGCCACCCTGGCTAAGGGTGGTAGTAGTGGTAGGCATCCTGCCACCCCTGGGTGAGGGTGGTAGTAGTGGTAGGCATCCAGCCCCCTGGGTGAGGGTGGTAGTAGTGGTGGGCATCCTGCCCCCTGGCTAAGGGTGGTAGTAGTGGTAGGCATCCAGCCGCCCCTGGGCTGAGGGTGGTAGTAGTGGTAGGCATCCTGCCCCCTGGCTAAGGGTGGTAGTAGTGGTAGGCATCCTGCCACCCTGGCTAAGGGTGGTAGTAGTGGTAGGCATCCTGCCCCCCGTGGGTGAGGGTGGTAGTAGTGGTGGGCATCCTGCCCCCTGGCTAAGGGTGGTAGTAGTGGTAGGCATCCAGCCCCCCTGGGTGAGGGTGGTAGTAGTGGTAGGCATCCTGCCCCCTGGCTAAGGGTGGTAGTAGTGGTAGGCATCCTGCCCCCTGGCTAAGGGTGGTAGTAGTGGTAGGCATCCAGCCCCCTGGCTAAGGGTGGTAGTAGTGGTGGGCATCCTGCCCCCTGGCTAAGGGTGGTAGTAGTGGTGGGCATCCTGCCCCCTGGCTAAGGGTGGTAGTAGTGGTAGGCATCCTGCCCCCTGGCTAAGGGTGGTAGTAGTGGTAGGCATCCTGCCACCCTGGCTAAGGGTGGTAGTAGTGGTAGGCATCCTGCCACCCCTGGGTGAGGGTGGTAGTAGTGGTAGGCATCCAGCCCCCTGGGTGAGGGTGGTAGTAGTGGTGGGCATCCTGCCCCCTGGCTAAGGGTGGTAGTAGTGGTAGGCATCCAGCCGCCCCTGGGTTGGGGTGGTAGTAGTGGTAGGCATCCTGCCCCCTGGCTAAGGGTGGTAGTAGTGGTAGGCATCCTGCCACCCTGGCTAAGGGTGGTAGTAGTGGTAGGCATCCTGCCCCCGTGGGTGAGGGTGGTAGTAGTGGTGGGCATCCTGCCCCCTGGCTAAGGGTGGTAGTAGTGGTAGGCATCCAGCCCCCTGGGTGAGGGTGGTAGTAGTGGTAGGCATCCTGCCCCCCTGGCTAAGGGTGGTAGTAGTGGTAGGCATCCTGCCCCCTGGCTAAGGGTGGTAGTAGTGGTAGGCATCCTGCCACCCTGGCTAAGGGTGGTAGTAGTGGTAGGCATCCTGCCCCCCTGGGTGAGGGTGGTAGTAGTGGTAGAGCATCCTGCCCCCTGGTTGAGGGTGGTTGGCATCCAGCCCCCTGGGTTGGGGTGGTGGCGCGCATTCAGGCCCCTGTGTGCATATGTGGCATTGGTGATGGGCATCCCGCCCCTATGGTGCTGCTGTTGCAAGTATATTCATATTCCCAGTGTATGTGTGTGATGTGTCGTGTACGTGTTGTATGTGTTTTGTGGTTGGTGTCTGACTTACCTTCTGCGCCGTACGCGTCCGTGCCTGTTCCGGTAGTAGATGTAGAATATTGGTATGATCGGGACGAAGGGATTCATGGTTGGTTCGTGTCGTTCGTCCTTCTCGTTGCTTCGCGTCGTCCTCGTCGCTTGGCTTCGTCCTCGTCGCTCCGCTTCGTCCTCGTCGCTTCGCGTCGTCCTCGTCTGTGCTGTGTTCGTCTCGTAGCCGTGGATCGTGTTGTGGCGCGATTCGGAGCTTATGTGCGCCTCTCCCGGATGCTTTGACGTGCCGTGCGTAGCGACGGGTTCGGCGCGTACGGAAGCGCATCGTACTTGTCCGGCCGGACGGGGCTGCATTTTCCCTTCCGTGCGACTCGATTCGGCGTTTCCGGATTCGCCTCGGTCGGAGAACAGGACCTGGTTTGGGTGAGTACGGCTCGGCCGGAATTTTTGCTGTTGTGCGCATCGTACTTGCTCGTTCGGTGTGCTGTACGGATCGGTCGGGAAACTGGCTTTCGCATGGCTTTTTTCCCGACCGAATGGTATTGGGTGCGCCTCCGACCGAGATCGGAATCGGCCCCTAAGGGGCCGATTCCGATTCGGGCCGGAAAAAATACCGACCGACTCGGTACGGGAATTTAGTCCGACCGACTCGGACCGGCGCCGTACGACCGGGTAGTACGATGAAATGCATTTGAAATCCGACCGACTCGGACGAAATACAAAGCGACCGACCGAGCCGGACGTAAACAAGCCATCCGGCCGGGAAATCACGCGAAACGAACCGACCGACACGCACCCGGATTGAACCCGAACGAAACGTACCCGCGAACTCCGACCCGCGTAGTACGATGCTGTGCGTGCAAAACACGACCGACTCGCCCGGAGCACAAGCCGTACGACCGACACGCATACAAAACCCAGCCGAAGCAACCCAATACTCCGCGACCGACTCGTACGCCGCATATGAAACCTAGCTGACACACAGCGGGAACGAGTCGGACAAGATCGCACCAGACAACTGCAGCGTCCTACTCGGACACAAGAACGACTCCTACATGCACCAAAAACACCAAGGAATTTTTTTTAAAAAGGGCCAAACAAGCAACCACAAAGCCAATAAATACAGGGAGGAAAAAAAAATGGAACAAGGACACACCTCCAACTCCACCTACATAAAGGCCACAAATCCCTACCATGATCCTTTGCAAATTCCACTGACCTGCCAGCACAGAACACCATCACACAGCAACCACAGACACACTCACAGCTCATACATCACACAAGCCACACACCATTACCACACCTACAAATAGCACCCTCACACACACCCAGCTAAACCTACACTCACACCCCCCCACTTGCACGCACACACACACACACACACACACACACACACACACACACACACATCAATCACCACCACCAGCCATCACCATGCCCCCAAAGAAGAATCATAAGTTCCTAGACAGTGAATTGGAAGTCATGGTAGATGAGATCCTCAGGGTAGAGCCACAGTTGTTTGGTACATTGGTACAACAGACCCCCATGTCGCAGAAAACCAAGATGTGGGCGAGGATTGTCGACAGGGTGAACGCACAATCACCATGTTTGCGCACAAAGGAAGACATCCAGAACAGGTGGTATGATGTGCGCAGGAGGGTCCGGGACCTACTCAAAAGGACTACCTCCTCAGCCAGCACACCGGCAGTGGCCCTCCTGCAAAACCAGTATACCTCAGGCCCTGGGAGGAGAAGGTGCGGGCCATCCTACCACCAGTGAGCGTATACGGACTAACAGACATCCCAGAGCCTGGTGAGTACACAACTAATATACACAATATGGTGTAACAACACACACACATCACAGTCAAGGGGATAGGCAAACCATGCACCCTTAGCAAATACACAGCAACCAAAAGATATTCATCCCAAGATGTGAATGCTAGTCAGACAAACACAATACCTGCCATCTCATAGTGATATGTAACTGTGTCATGACATGTACAAACCTAACAACAAATACAGCAAGGCAGTGGCACAAATAGAACCAACAAACACTCCCAGATATTTACCCACCACTAGAACACCACCTCACAGGGAAGCTCACTGAAAGGAAGGAATTCTGTGTATGCTGGTGAAGTCAGTGTAGCCAATAGCATGATGGGAGTGGTAGTCACAGATATTGGTCACACCCACAATTGGCCCATCAACACCACTCTGAACCATGCTCACATCACAGGGAGTGGAAAACAACTGACAAGATGGCTGACACTGGGTACTGCTGTGGGGAGCACAAGGCCCTGATGGGAACTGGGCACCAACAAACAACAGGACCACACTGTCAGCCATCTTGCCATTGCTGTCACACTCACACACAGTGAAGTCCACTCAAAAGGAAGGAAGTATGGGCATGCTGGGAAGGGGGTGTAGGCAATAGCATGATGGGAGTTGTAGGCACAGATATTGGTCAGCCTCACAATTGGCCCATCAACACCACTCTGAACCATGCTCACATCACAGGGAGTGGAAAACAACTGACAAGATGGCTGACACTGGGTACTGCTGTGGGGAGCACAAGGCCCTGATGGGAACTGGGCACCAACAAACAACAGGACCACACTGTCAGCCATCTTGCCATTGCTGTCACACTCACACACAGTGAAGTCCACTCAAAAGGAAGGAAGTATGGGCATGCTGGGAAGGGGGTGTAGGCAATAGCATGATGGGAGTTGTAGGCACAGATATTGGTCAGCCTCACAATTGGCCCATCAACACCACTCTGAACCATGCTCACATCACAGGGAGTGGAAAACAACTGACAAGATGGCTGACACTGGGTACTGCTGGGGGAGCACAAGGCCCTGATGGGAACTGGGCACCAACAAACAACAGGACCACACTGTCAGCCATCTTGCCATTGCTGTCACACTCACACACAGTGAAGTCCACTCAAAAGGAAGGAAGTATGGGCATGCTGGGAAGGGGGTGTAGGCAATAGCATGATGGGAGTTGTAGGCACAGATATTGGTCAGCCTCACAATTGGCCCATCAACACCACTCTGAACCATGCTCACACCACAGGGAGTGGAAAACAACTGACAAGATGGCTGACACTGGGTACTGCTGGGGGAGCACAAGGCCCTGCTGGGAACTGTGCAACAACCAACAGCAGGACACCACTGACTGACATCCTGAAAGACAACTTGCACTCCCTGCAATGGAAGCACGTTCCATGGTGGGATATCTGGCTGGGTGGGAAGGAGGACTCACAGCACTGACCATAGTTACAAGCACCTCCCTCACACACCCCTCAACACTAACTCCACATAACCCACCTGGGAGAATGCAATGCCTCACATCCTAACTGAAGATCCCACAAAGAACCACCACCCTGGGTTATGCTGTGTGAAGCACAGGGACACTCTTGGGACTTGTAGCCAAACAACTGCCAGGACAACACTCCCAGCCATCCTGTCAGCACAGGCACCCCACCCCACAGGGAAGCAGAGTCAAAAGGAAGGAAGGATGGGCATGCTGGGAAGGAGGGTGGAGGCAATAGCATGATGGGAGTGGTAGTCACAGATATTGGTCAGCCTCACAATTGGCCCATCAACACCACCCTGAACCATGCTCACATCACAGGGAGTGGAAAAGGACTCACAAGATGGCTGACACTGGGTACTGCTGGGGGAGCACAAGGCCCTGCTGGGAACTGTGCAACAACCAACAGCAGGACACCACTGACTGACATCCTGAAAGACAACTTGCACTCCCTGCAATGGAAGCACGCTTCATGGTGGGATAACTGGGCTGGGGGAGAAGGAGGCCCGGATGGCAAGCAAATACCACCAATGCTGGTCATGCACACACCTCAACATTCACATTGACATGCCACAGGTTGGCAGGACAATGTGCTACACCAATATCACTCTCTGACTGTCACAATTTAGGAGAATGCAATGTCCAGGCCCACATCCAGAGGTACAGTCACAACTGTCAGGTGTTTGAACAATTGATGCCAGTAGAAACATAACATACAATCTGTGTCTCTCCCCAAAACAGGTGATGATGGGGACACAGCAGCAGACGAGGAGGAGTCCCTGTCCCAGGCTCCGGTGAACACTGAGCTCACTGGTGTGGATCAGCCTCTGCACTCCTCGGATGGCGAAGAACCAGCTGGACCCTCCGGTGTGAGTCATCATGCAGCACCAGCAGGACCAACATCTGCACCCCCTGCACCCACCCCTCCAACAACTGCCAACACACAGGCCACCCCTGCCAACACGGACAGACCAAGGACCACAGATGACAACAGCGCAGGGACCCAGACCCAAACTGGAGCTGGTGACAACGAGCCCAGGAACAACACCCAAGTGGGCCCACGGTCACCTGTGCGTGCCACCGCAGGTCCTGCACGTGTCGCCAGGGGTGGTGGGAGGAGTGGTAGACATAGGTCGCTCTTTGCAGAGGGGTCTGGACTGCATGATGACCCACAACTGGCACGCATCGCGGATGCGTACCAGACTAGCACCGGAGAGGTCAGCCAGGTAGTGGGGATCCTCAAGGACATACAACAGCAGCAGGCTGCCCATCATGCCCGCTTGGACTCCCACATGTCCCGTGTCGAGACACACATGTCACATGTTGAGACACACATGTCTGGCATGGAGTCCAAGTGGGACACATTGGAACAACTGACAGCGGTGCATAGGGACATTCTGACATGCCTCCGCCAGATCAGCACCAACATGGCCTCACCTCCCTGTGTGCCCACAACATCTGCTGCTGAAACAACTGCAAATGCCACAGGGAGGGAGGAGGACTCTGGCAGAGAGTCCCCTGCACCGCCGCAGCCTGCACCTGAGGGTCCCCCCAAGAAGAGGGGCCGTCCGAGGAGGCCAAACTGAGAGGCCGATGGCCATCTACATCCCCCAGGAAGCCAACACCTGTTCTGGAACTTTTCCTCTGTGTGCAAACTGCACGCCCT
The DNA here is from genome assembly GCA_963921515.1 of Calotriton arnoldi. Lineage (NCBI taxonomy): Eukaryota > Metazoa > Chordata > Amphibia > Caudata > Salamandridae > Calotriton > Calotriton arnoldi. The sequence continues at coordinate 643,087 of CAWUFW010006275.1, forward strand.
GTCGAAGCCAACCCAACTCTCCCACATGACATGGGGAGCTATAGTTGGCCAAATTTATCAGATGACTGTGGACTTTACTCTGGACATTTCAGCTACCAAGACTTCCGAATCACATGGGAACTTTGGATTCCAATTTCTATGTACAGCACCCACCATCCTGTGCACCATCCTCACACCTGTATGTAAATAAACTCACCAATACACCATATCTGCCTCTGTTGTGATTCCAACGTGCTCTCTGTCATGGAGATGGTGATCAGAAAAATGACACTGTGCATGCTAACTGCTACAGCAAGTCCAACACCGTCATGTCAGTCATGGCGACGTGACACATATGAGGGAGACACACCACTAGGGCCACACAACACATACACACCAGGGCCATCAGACTCATCACCTATACTGATGTTGCAACTAAATACAGTGGAATGCACAGACACGCCACCTATTCACAGTCTGTGTCAACTAGACTACAGGTGCAGTAAGCAAATGTCAGTCAGATGTGTGACTACAGACAACGCACATCCCAAAGTGAAGCACAGGTTTATTACACATTTGCAACATGTTGTTTCCACTACAAATGCTAGCTAATCCAACCTGGCTGTGGCCACAAAGTCAAAAAGTGCAGAAGATAGAAAGTCCAGGGGTGTGTGGCACATCACCTGTAGGGAAACGACTGCTTCCACCTTGGAAGTTGAATCATGGATTCGTGGGATCCAAGTTGATCAAACAACTCCGGCAGCACCCTGTGAAGGACAGACATGACACACAGTCAAAACCACTGAAGAACAGCACAGAACGGCAATACTCATGTCTAATACATGTCACGAGATAACTACACAAAACCAAGTTAGCATGTCAACACTGTTGGGCAGTACAGACCACCTGCAAGGACACATCGCTGCACGCATCCAGTCAAGTAGCACATGGCCACACTCAAACAGCACCAGAGCACCACACACACTATCATGCAAACTCAAATCATTGACATTACAACCCTCTGGAGACTCACATTCAGCTGAAGAAGTTGGTGATGAGCTGTGTGCGGACATCATCATCATCATCATCATCATCTTCACTGGCATCGTGACCCAGGCCAGGATCTTCCACAGGTGGCGGACGTTGGTCATCGTCATCCAGGATGAGAGGCAACTCCTTCCGCACTGCCAGGTTGTGTAGCATGCAGCAGACGATGACAATCTTGCACACCTTTGCTGGGGCATATGGGAGGGCCCCTCCTGTCTTGTCCAGGCAGCGGAAGCGGCTCTTCAGGAGACCAAAGGTCCGCTCAATCACCCTCCTCGTCCGACCATGTGCCTCATTGTAGCGCATCTGGGCTGGTGTCACAGGGTTCCTGAGGGGTGTCAGCAACCACGGCATGTTGGGGTATCCCGAGTCACCTACAGACAGACAATTGCACATTAGCCGATTTGAAAATGTGTGCGGGAAAACAACATAGCAGAACACACACAATGGTACAAAGTCAGTACACACCAACAAGCCAGGCACGCTGGTTCGGCATCTGTGACATCATCCTCGGGATGCGACTACTCCTCATCACGTAGGCATCGTGTGCCGAACCGGGAAACGGGCACACACATGTGTGATGGTCATATCTGCAAGACATACCACCAGAGCATTGATCGAATGGTAATGTTTACGGTTCCGGTATGCCTGCTCATGTGCCTGTGGTGGTATCAAAGCCACATGTGTCCCATCAATGGAGCCAATTACATGTGGCATCCTCCCCAGGGCATAGAAGTCACTCTTGACGTCAGTGAGTCGTTGACGTGTTGGGAAATAGATGTACTGGTTCAGGTATCTCAACATTGCCCCCAAAACATCGCGTAGCACACGGCTGAACATAGTCTGTGACATCCCACCGGCAGTCGCCACAGTGTGTTGAAAGGTACCGGTGGCAAGAAGTGTAGGGCTGCCATCACCTTCACCTGGGGGTCAGCGCTGTAGGATACGGACGGCCAGGCTGCAAATGTGGGTCCAACCGCACTGCCAAATCCTCAATCAGCTGCCTGGTGAAGCGGTACCGTCAGATGCTATCACGTTCCACCATCGTTGCCAGGTCTGGGAATGGTCGATGGATAGCAGGAGCCCTGCAGTGCATAGGTGAAGAAAGCAAGATTGTCAGTCACCCCACCTATGTGCCGTTCACCATACTCAATTTCACATGATACATCATTAACAAACACAAGTACTTGATGTGTGTGTCGTTCTGTTTGGACATATATGGCACCTACATGGACATCATCTAACATCTCTGTTCAACAAGTGTTGACAACAGGTTCCAGGGTGTGCTATGGGAAACCATTAGGCTGTGTCACAGTACCCATTTACTGCTCTCACGTTCCACACACATACCACAGTGACATGTCTGGACAGATGCTCCACAGGCATCACAGCTCATTGACAGGTAGATTCCCAGGGACCCTGTCTTGCCACATGGACACTGGCATGACATGGCGTATCATGTACACGTCAGAAAAACAAACATGACACCCACAGGTAGTGGCCCCTGTAGCCTCTGCAGGACAGACATGGACGTCTGTGACACACACACACACAACATCAAAGTTCATACACAAACCACGTGGATGTGGAGACTGTCTCCCATTGTGCACATGGAGTCAGAGACATGTGAAACACAACATGCACACAGACTTCGGAGGGACATCACTATTGTGGCAACGGGCCACCCTGTGACGTACATGCCTTCCCACATGTGAGCCTGGGGGTATGTGACATGTCATACACATACACAACCTGGAAATGTGACCATGTCACATGCTCCAAAATGAAAAGTTGCACACCACAGTGGTCAGGTGCACAACACACAAAGGACCCTGTCCCCATGAACACGTGCACAGCCTGGGTGTGTCTGCCCCCAAGTGCCACCCCAAAAACCACATGTTCACCCACATACACAGATAAGGTTATGCTGCCACACATGCCTTAGATACAGTGTGGACTGGGTGTGGTGTTGTATCAAATCAAATCAAATCAGGGACATTTGTAAAGCGCTCATATCACCCGAAAGTCTGCATGGCGATCACAGGCATCTCCAACTAAAAACAGCTAACAGAGGAAAGCAGGGGTCAGTTGTCAAAAGACCATGTTTTTAGTTCCCTACGAAAACGTTGATGATCAGCAATAGTGCGAAGATGTAATGGCAATTTGTTCCAAAGAGTGGGGGCTAGGAATGAAAAGATCTTCCTCCATTTCTAGTTGTACGAATTCTAATGGAGGTAAGAAGGTACCTATTGCTGGATCTGAGGGGCCTGCTTGGCTGATGCCATTTAAGCTTCTGTTCCAGTAGCCAGGGCCACTACCATACATGTTTTTGTGTACTAAACAAAGAATCTTAAAACGCGTTCTCTTTCTGACAGGCAGCCAGTGAAGTTGCTTCAAGTTGTAGGTGTGCCCCTGAGTCCCTGGAAAGTATATGTGGCTGGCATAGGTTCACCAGTGACCAGCATGGTGACATATGCGTGTGACCTGTCCAGGGACGCGTTGTAGAGCAATGGACCGATCGGTGTGTCCGCACGGCCCATTGCATTGGATGTGGCGGGTGCGCGTTGTAGAGCAATGGACCGATCGGTGTGCCCGCACGGCCCATTGCATTGGATGTGAGCGGGTGCAGCGTTGTATCCCGGTGCGCGTTGTAGAGCAATGGACCGATTGGTGTGCCCGCACGGCCCATTGCATATGATGTGGCGGATGCAGCGTTGTATCCCGGTGCAGCGTTGTAGAGCAATGGACCGATCGGTGTGCCCGGCCGGCCCATTGCATATGATGTGTGCGGAGTACGCGTTGAACAGCAATGGACCGATCGGTGTGCCCGGCCGGCCCATTGCATATGATGTGGCGAGTGCGGCGTTGTATCCCAGGTACGCGTTGTAGAGCAATGGACCGAGCGGTGTGCCCGCACGGCCCATTGCATTGGATGTGAGCGGGTCGCAGCGTTGTACAGCAATGGACCGATCGGTGTGCCCGCACGGCCCATTGCATTGGATGTGGCGGAGTACGCGTTGTATCCCGAGTGCGTGTTGTAGAGCAATGGACCGATCGGTGTGCCCGCATGGCCCATTGCATATGATGTGAGCGGGTACGCGTTGTATCCCGGGTACGCGTTGACCAGCAATGGACCGATCGGTGTGCCCGCACGGCCCATTGCATTGGATGTGAGCGGGTACGCGTTGTACAGCAATGGACCGATCGGTGTGCCCGCACGGCCCATTGCATTGGATGTGTGCGGATACGCGTTGTATCCCGAAATACGCGTTGTACAGCAGTGGACCGAACTGTGCGCACACATTGGCTGGGGCCTGGCATGGCAACGGACGCGTTTTCGAAGCTCCAACGAGTCTGATGCAGTGAATTCAGTTGGCCAGCCACAACATTGTTGCAAAATCATGGGTGTCATGAAGTTGAAGATTTGAAGGATGCTGTGGGCGTGTATTAGTGCTGCTATTCCATGGATTGGTCAGATTCAGAAGATGCAAACGACTTGGACCTATCACTTTGGACACATGGGACAGTATCTGCCTCTGCAGCACACATATAATGCTGGCTGTTCCCCTGAGAGCTCACTTGCCTGCACTACATGCTCCAGGACGACATCTGCCACCAACACTGCTGCTGTTTATGCATCCTCTGGCTCCTGCAATGGCACGTACTGTGGAGAGAGCCCCAGCCTTCAGCCTTGAGGAGAACCAGGCCCTGCTGGACAGCCTCCTTCCACAGTACAGCAAGCTGTATGGGAAACCAGGGGAGCAGGTGAGTGTGCTGTCCACTGCCTCACTAATTGTGCATGTTGTCTGACTAGCAGGACTTTCAGTGTGCACACCACTGGCTAGCATGCCCACTGAGTAGTTGTCACACCCCAAAGTGTGTAGTTACATGCAATTAACTGGTACAGTGCAGTAACAGTGCATTCCAACTAGGTTTACTTCCCATGTAATGATACCATGTAGTGACTGCTGGCAAACTGTTCATAGCCATTGTTGCACTGCCTGTGTACATCATATGCCCCTGTGATTGAGACATGTATATCCAACTGTGTGATGCACGTATATGTTGCATGTGTAGTAATGACCTTTTCACTTTGTCATCCTCACAGGTTGATGCCCACCAGAAGAAGGAAATCTGGCTGACCATCGCCCGGAAAGTAAGATCCATGGGGGTCTACAGGCGCAGGATCCACAACTGCCAGAAGAGGTGTCAGGACCTTCGTGGCTAGACTCGGAGGATCGCAAGGGTCCAGCTGAAGCTGTCGCCTCCTCGCAGGAGGGGCGGACACCGGACCCTGACCCCCACATGCTCCGGATCCTGGCGGTGGTCTTCCCTGACCTGGATGGGCAGCTGAAGGCCAGACAGCAGCAAGGAGGGGTGAGTCCATGACTGCACTGTGCACTTTGTCTGACATGCTATGTGCCCTCCTCTGGCCTGGTTAAACTTCCACAGTACATCAGTCATGTGGTCCAGGACCCATGTCCCTCATTTGTGACATGCCCACTTCTCCTCTGATACGCATATGTGTGGCCCTTATAGTCAGGAATTTGTGTCATTTGGGGACTGTGTCATTGCATTTAGCTTTGCTCAAGGTGGGGGACAGCATTTGTTCCTGTGACTATGTTGTGCGATTCATGGGTGGGTCAATTGCTTACACAATGCCTAAGTTCTGACATGTAATCTGGGTGTAACTTTGATATGTGGTCCGCTTGCTGCTCTGACTCACCACATGTCCCTGGGGAATTTGGCACACACCCATGCTGCTGGTGGGAACAATGTTTGGGCCTCAGGAGTATGTGTATCCAGTGTGTCACACATGCTTAGCCACCTGCCTACTGTCCAGGACTCATCCCTCTTACAGGTGGAGCTGGACAGTCATGCCTACTCCAGGGCATGCAATACACTCTGTACTCCCACTCCCGTGTATCATCTGGCATGTTGTGATCAGTGAAATGTACCCTCAGGTGTCTGCCTCTGTCTCATTGTGCTGTGTCTTCGTTGTCAGGACTACTGGTATGTTTATCGGTTAGGGCTCAGCATGCCATCTGAGATGTGACCATGATAGACGATACTTCTGTGACTTATAGGTGTCTGATCACTTGACTGTGCACACAGGTGTTTGCGACTGTGACTTTCAGGCAGCTGTATTGTCATTCACAGCACACTGTGAGGTGCTCATGTTCAGAGAGTTGTGTTTCATGTCCCCCATATGTCCAGTTGGTATGACGTGGACAAATAGTAGTACAGATGATGTGGTATTTGGGGGATGGACATGTGCACTTGTCAGTCACATAACTTGCATTCCCCATGCCCTCGGATTGTGACACAGTGCAGACTGTTGTTGGCTGGCTGCCATGGCCATGTGACTTGAGACAGTAATGTATGACTTTGCACGCATTCCTGTGTCATGGCATTAAACTTCCTGAGACTGATCCTGCAGGGGAGTGACATGTGCAACATGCACCCCATTGTGGCATTGACTATCCGGACATGGGTGCATCATGGTGTCTGGTGCTGGTATGCATCACATGCATTTCTATTTAGACTCTGGCCATCCCTTTATCCGGACACCTGCACTGACTCAGTGGCAAGAGATGTGATGTGTGCATGTTCACATACTTCACCGTGTTCCCTGCAATGTCCAACAACTGTGTAGGTGGTGCATGTGTCCACACTGGGGTCTTACCATCAGACAGGCACCAGACAGATGGGTGCAAGGGCAGGAGGGTGTGAGTCCCATGGTTGACCATCAGACTGACAATTGGCTTCCCGAATCTGTGTGAGGACTTTAGGCAATGTTCAACTAAGGATGCCAGGGCTTGCTCTGTAATGTGCTGTACTTACTGTGGTGTGTGCGGTCAGTGCAGGTGACTGATGTTTGTCTGTTTCCCTAATTGTTTGCAGATACATCCACGGCCACAGGAGGGGACAGCTCCACGGACCAGGAGGAGCAGCGGAGCCAGACTGGGTCAGCATCGGACGAGTGGTCAGAGGGACCCAGTGGCACGGAGGGCGAGGGAGCCACACCGAGGAGTCCTCAGCACCATCCACCTCAGCTGAGGACCACAGCAGCTCGGAGGATGACTCCCTTGTGGAGGCGGGTCTCAGCAGCCACCAAAGGCCAGCTAGTCTGTCTGGCCCCGCCACCACCACCACCACCGCCCTCCCATTGGCTCCCATTCCTGAGGTCCGTGGAGGCTCCCGTGCTCGGGAGCGTGTCTCCTTCGTGCCAGGCACCGCACCCCCTGCCCCTGTGTCCCCTGCTGCCCTGAGTGAGGAGTCTGTGTACCTCCTTCGGCAGCTCCATGTAGGGCAGACAGCAATGCTGAGTGTCCTCCATGCACACACCACTCTGTTGACACAGCTGGTGTCGTTCATGGAGGGCATCTCGACGGGTATGTCTGCCCTACAGAGGAGCAATAAGTCCATGGACTCCTCCCTGACGGCAGCAGTGTCCCTCCTCCAACAGTCCCTCACCCCTCCCACCTCTGCCCCATCCACACTTCCTGCCCCCTACCTGTCCAAAGCACATGCACACCTGCACAGTCACCCAAACACACAGACACGAGCAGCACAGACACACCCAAGAGAAAGGCAAGACGTGCACACAAGCATCCTCAGGGGACTGATACCACAGACACAGGGGATGGGGAACACACACACACACAGGCAACCACAGTCACTCCGCAATCCTCAAGATCCTCTCCCTCCAAGACCCCTTCCCTTGCCTCACCTGCAACCCCACCTGATAAGCAGCTCTTCCTCTGTGACCTCGGCCTCTTCCCCTCCAATCCCGCTGATCCAGCATACCGGGGGAAGAGGAAGTCCACCCACACAGAGGGAGTGCCCCTCGCCCCGGACACCCTCCCCCAGGCGCAGGCAGAGTGAGCCCCCACCCGCAAGTCCCCCGGTCCCGGAAGAGCAAGACCCCGCCACCGCCCTGCAAGTCAACCACCCAGTCTCTCACCTCCATCCCCCAGGCCACCACTCCACAGGTTCCACCGCCACACCCTGCCCCAGGTTCCCCCACACACCGATACCGCATCCCCAAACTGCTTAGGCCCTCCCCCTGCCACTTGCTCTTCCACCCCAAAACCAGATGCTCTGCCTGTTTGTGCCACTGGTGTGGAGACCGTGTCCCCCCTCTGTCCTGCCCAGCTCTTCTGCCCCCCTTCCACTACCTTGGAGTCATGCACTGCGGTGGAGTCCACAACCACCCCGTCTGACTCGGGCACTGCATTGGGGACCCAGTCCACTCCATCTGACCAGCCCACTGCAGTGGTTGCAGCACCAACACCATCTGACTTGAGCCCTGCGGTGGTGCCAGCCCCCTGAGTCAGACACCTCCACTGCAGTTGCCGGTGACACTCCTGCACCCACCTCCCCTTCACTGCCTCCTTCTGGCATCCCCTGATCCTGTCCCTGCGGTGCCTGGCCTGCCCCTCGTATGCCCCTCCAAGGGGGATGTCCCCTGTCCGTACCTGTGCAGGCAAGCAATTGTTGACAAGTTGTCACACATCACCCTGTTGGGACTGTATATTTGGACTGGCCATTGGCCTTAGTTTATTTTGGACTTTTGATTTGAGTTGCACACTTGCTGAATAAAGCCTCTTTTTGTTTACTTGTGGTTAATCTTTGGAGGTACATGATGTAGATGTGTAGAATCATGCATTTGCTGTTGTAATAGTGTTCAGATCAGGTAAATGAAGTTTTGCTGTGATGGGCTCCATGTGGTCCATGGGATATGTGTCCTAATCTAGTCTGGATCTATAGCATCCTTTGCTGCAGTCTGAGGGTGTAATGTTCAGCATTTGACACAGGGATGTACGTTTAGCATTTGTAGATTACCATCTTTGTCCTACACTGATGCACATCTGGTGGGCTTACCACTGTCCAATGTTCCTAGTACCCTGACTGTGTGCCCGTCTCCAATGGACATGCAGTTTAGCACATCAAATTTGGAGGACTCATCTGTGTACACAGTGCAAGTTGCTTGACACGTGTCTTGGGTGTATGCAGATGACTGACGTGACACTCCCGTGCCCAGGCTGATATGAGCAGAGCCTTCAGTGTGTTGTAGTTGTTGACTCACTGACCGAGTGTTCTGCTGACATGTTTGAGTCGTGCACAGACAAGGTTTGGCACAGCTGACCTTCCACAGGAGTGGAGTGCCCTCATGGCAGTGCGTGATTCCGTGATATAGGCTGTGCCCGTGTTGTGTGTTGTGTAGGCATGTCTGTGCGTGTTCCCTTCTCCTTTTCCTACACAGGCTGTGTCCCTACGGATGTTCCTGTTTGTGATGCTTGCTGAGTTGTTCTGTGTTCATCCAGCATCTTGGACCTGGTTTCTCCGGGATGTGGGTGCATGGCAAACTAATGTTCATGAGGTTGTCATCCCTAGTTGTCTTTGTTGTCAGGGCTGGGGATGTGGGCAAACGCAGATGGGACACAGTCAGGATTCCTCTTGGCACTTGTTGGTTACACGAGTAATGTGATTTTCTGTTTGTGTATGCTTTCAGTGATTGTGACACGTTGTGTGTGTGACTGCTGCCACTCCTCAGGGTCAGAGCTGCAATGTTGGAAGTTGTCTATGTGTGTCCTTTGTGGGTCAGCTTGGCTTCTTCATTGGTGTGTGACTATGGCCAGGATCCCATTGTTTGGGGTGGATTTCACGTCATGCCCATGTACGGCATACTGTGCAGTGTGTCAGACATTCACAAGTATTGTTGACTGGCCATGTGTGATGGGTTTCTGCACCTTATTTCCCCCACCACCCCTGGGATTGTCATGGGTGCATGTGCAATGTCAGCAGTCCATGTGAGCTTCACTGCTGCACATTGGTGGAGTTCAAGGTGTGTGGCGTTGAGTGTGTGCAAATGTGAGTTGTTGCACGGCTGGGGCACTACCTCCATATTTTCCTTGGCTGGCAGGCCATGCTGAGTGCTTTGTGCTTGTATAGGTGTGATGGTAGTTTGTTGCTCAGGACACATGGCTGTGGTTCACAGTGTGGATGACATCTACCTTTGTCATCACAGTGTGATTGTCATGCAGGCTAGTGTCACCACAATGTGGGGTCCCTGGGGAGTGCTGTGGTGGTTCTGTCTCTTGCTGTGTTTGTTGCTGTTCCTACAAGCTTGTGTGACATGTGTAATTTGGGCTCCCTCTCATCTCACAATGCCTGTTTGCCCACATAGGGGAATCCAATCCATGAGTTACTTTTGTATGTGACTGTGTTGACATCTGTGTATTAGTGAATCTGGCCTCCTCATGTGTTGTGTGTTTGCCTGGGGACACTGGCACACAACCCCCTCACCTGTTGTGTATGATATGCAGTGTGAGTCTGCCTGTTTGTGTTTGTGCATTTGCACCACTGCATTGGCATATCTTTAGTTTGCCATTGGCTGTATGTTGTTTGTTGGCTTTCCCCTGCTGGCCCTGGGACTGCTAGGTCATCAGTCAGCACATTGATCATGGTTAGTATGTCCCATTGCTGCCATGGTATGGTATTTGTTCACCTGACATCTACAGTCTCCACAGGATATCTACATTTGTGTGTCCATTGGTGCAGATATGTGGGTCTGCATTATGATGCTCACTTCTGTCATTGTGTTATTTGTGAATGTAGACAATGTGGGCCCCCATGGCTGATGTTTGTGTGCACATGGCCAGAACGATGTGTCATTGGCACTGCACTGCTTGCCTCACACAATCTATGTTGCTATGGGACACAAGCACTACAATGCCACTGTAGTGTTTGGTGTTGTGTGGCCAGGAATAATCCCTGCAGTTTTGTTTTTGCAGCTTTTACCAGGACTACACTTACCTTTTGGGCACTGTGGTGATGGGGCTTTGGGCCCCATTGCCACAATGTTCAAAATGTGCTTCAGCTATGGAGCACACACTTACCTTTTGGGCACTGTGGTGATGGGGCTTTGGGCCCCATTGCCACACTGTTCAATATGTGCTTCAGCTATGGAGCACACACTTACCTTTGGGCACTGTGGTGATGGGGATTTGGGCCCCATTGCCACACTGTTCAATATGTGCTTCAGCTATGGAGCACACACTTACCTTTGGGCACTGTGGTGATGGGGCTTTGGGCCCCATTGCCACACTGTTCAAAATGTGCTTCAGCTATGGAGCACACACTTACCTTTGGGCACTGTGGTGATGGGGCTTTGGGCCACATTGCCACAGTGGTCATGGTCTGCTTGCATTGTGTAGGCCACACACACAATTATGTGTGACACATGTGTTAGGGGGTCACATTGTATGTTCAATGTCATGTTCAGTGTTGTATGCATTTGACACAGACCACACACGCTTGTCATGGTGTTGGGGGTGGGATGTAATTTACAGACAGTCCTTATGTGGGAGTATGCTAGTTGTGTCATGCATTACCCGTCCTATGAGTAGGGGTGGTTGTAGTGACAGGCATCCAGCCCCCATGAGTGGGGATGGTAGTAGTGGTAGGCATCCAGCCCCCATGAGTGGGGATGGTAGTAGTGACAGCCATCCAGCCCCCTATGGGTGGGGATGGCAGTAGTGACAGGCACCCAGCCCACCCTGAGTAGGGGTGGTGTTAGTGGTAGGCATCCATCCCCCTATGTTTGGGGATGGCAGTAGTGGCAGGCATCCAGCCCCCATGAGTGGGGATGGTAGTAGTGGTAGGCATCCAGCCCCCAAGAGTGGGGATGGTAGTAGTGGTAGGCATCCAGACCCCCATGAGTGGGGATGGTAGTAGTGACAGCCATCCAGCCCCTATGGGTGGGGATGGCAGTAGTGACAGGCATCCAGCCCACCCTGAGTAGGGGTGGTGTTAGTGGTAGGCATCCATCCCCCTATGGGTGGGGATGGCAGTAGTGGCAGGCATCCAGCCCCCTATGGGTGGGGATGGCAGTAGTGACAGGCATCCAGCCCCCCATGAGTGGGGATGGTAGTAGTGGTAGGCATCCAGCCCCCCATGAGTGGGGATGGTAGTAGTGGTAGGCATCCAGACCCCCATGAGTGGGGATGGTAGTAGTGACAGCCATCCAGCCCCCTATGGGTGGGGATGGCAGTAGTGACAGGCATCCAGCCCACCCTAAGTAGGGGTGGTGTTAGTGGTAGGCATCCATCCCCCTATGGGTGGGGATGGCAGTAGTGGCAGGCATCCAGCCCACCCTGAGTGGGGTGGTGTTAGTGGTAGGCATCCATCCCCCTATGGGTGGGGATGGCAGTAGTGGCAGGCATCCAGCCCCCATGAGTGGGGATGGTAGTAGTGGTAGGCATCCAGCCCCCCATGAGTGGGGATGGTAGTAGTGGTAGGCATCCAGTCCCCCATGAGTGGGGATGGTAGTAGTGGTAGGCATCCAGACCCCCATGAGTGGGGATGGTAGTAGTGACAGCCATCCAGCCCCCTATGGGTGGGGATGGCAGTAGTGACAGGCATCCAGCCCACCCTGAGTAGGGGTGGTGTTAGTGGTAGGCATCCAGCCCCCTATGGGTGGGGATGGCAGTAGTGACAGGCATCCAGCCCACCCTGAGTGGGGATGGTAGTAGTGACAGCCATCCAGCCCCCTATGGGTGGGGATGGCAGTAGTGGCAGGCATCCAGCCCCCCAAGAGTGGGGATGGTAGTAGTGGTAGGCATCCATCCCCCTATGGGTGGGGATGGCAGTAGTGGTAGGCATCCATCCCCCTATGGGTGGGGATGGCAGTGGTGGCAGGCATCCAGCCCCCCATGAGTGGAGATGGTAGTTGTGGTAGGCATCCAGCCCCCCATGAGTGGGGATGGCAGTAGTGGTAGGCATCCATCCCCCTATGGGTGGGGATGGCAGTGGTGGCAGGCATCCAGCCCCCATGAGTGGAGATGGTAGTTGTGGTAGGCATCCAGCCCCCATGAGTGGGGATGGTAGTAGTGGTAGGCATCCAGCCCCCCATGAGTGGGGATGGTAGTAGTGACAGCCATCCAGCCCCCTATGGGTGGGGATGGCAGTAGTGACAGGCATCCAGCCCACCCTGAGTAGGGGTGGTGTTAGTGGTAGGCATCCTGCCCCCTATGGGTGGGGATGGCAGTAGTGACAGGCATCCAGCCCACCCTGAGTGGGGATGGTAGTAGTGACAGCCATCCAGCCCCCTATGGGTGGGGATGGCAGTAGTGGCAGGCATCCAGCCCCCATGAGTGGGGATGGTAGTAGTGACAGGCATCCAGCCCACCCTGAGTGGGGATGGTAGTAGTGGTAGGCATCCAGCCCCCCATGAGTGGGGATGGTAGTAGTGGTAGGCATCCAGCCCCCCATGAGTGGGGATGGTAGTAGTGGTAGGCATCCAGCCCCCCATGAGTGTGGATGGTAGTAGTGACAGGCATCCAGCCCACCCTGAGTGGGGATGGTAGTAGTGGTAGGCATCCAGCCCACCCTGAGTGGGGGTGGTGTTAGTGGTAGGCATCCATCCCCCTATGGGTGGGGATGGCAGTAGTGGCAGGCATCCAGCCCCCTATGGGTGGGGATGGCAGTAGTGGCAGGCATCCAGCCCCCCATGAGTGGGGATGGTAGTAGTGGTAGGCATCCATCCCCCTATGGGTGGGGATGGCAGTAGTGGCAGGCATCCATCCCCCTATGGGTGTGTATGGCATTGGTGATGGCCATCCCGCCCCTATGGTTCTGCTGTTGCTAGTGTACGTCATTTGTGCATCCCTATGTGTGTGTGACATATTTCGGGTGCGTGTCGTTTGTTTGTGTTGTGGGTGTTTGACTTACCGTCTGCGCCGTACGCGTCCGTACCGGTCCCGGTAATAGATGTAGAGTATTGGTCGGACCTGCGCGATGGGATTCATGGTTGGGTCGTCTCGTTCGGGTTTCTCGTGGCTTCGACTCGTACTCGTCGTTGGCTTGTTCGTCTCGTCGCCGTGGATCGTCTTGTGGCGCGAATCGGAGCTTATGTGCAGCTCTCCCGGATGCTCAAACGTGCCGGACGTAGCGACGAGTTCGGCGCGTACGGAAGACGCATCGTACTAGTCAGGCCGGAAGGTGCTGTGTATTTGGTTCCGTGCGACTCGATTCGGCGTTTATGGATCCGGCTCGGGCGGGGAACAGGAGCTGAAATGGGTAAGTACGGCTCGCTCGGAATCTGGGCTGTTATGCGCATCGTACTTGTTCATTCGGTAGAGTGTTCGAGTCGGTCGGAAAACACGCATTCGGCTGGTATTTTTTCCGGACGAATACTGTTAGGTGCGCTTCCGGCCGAGATCGGAATCGGCCCCTCAGCTTAATTAATTTACTATTCCCACTCCAGTTAGTATTAATTGGGGGTAGGTGCTGGACACTAAACTTAATAAATTTAGTATTCCCATTCCAGTTAGTATTAATTAGGGGTAGGTGCTGGACACTAAACTTAATTAATTTACTATTCCTACTCCAGTTAGTATTAAATCAGGGTAGGTGCTGGACACTAAACTTAATTAATTTACTATTCCCACTCCAGTTAGTATTAATTGGAGGTAGGTGCTGGACACTAAACTTAATTAATTTACTATTCCCACTCCAGTTACTATCAATCGGGGTAGGTGCTGGACACTAAACTTATTTAATTTACTATTCCCACTCCAGTTAGTATTAATTCAGGGTAGGTGCTGGACACTAAAGTTAATTAATTTACTATTCCTACTCCAGTTAGTATTAAATCAGGGTAGGTGCTGGACACTAAACTTAATTCATTTACTATTCCCACTCCAGTTAGTATTAATTGGGGGTAGGTGCTGGACACTAAAATTAATTAATTTACTATTCCTACTCGAGTTAGTATTAATTCAGGGTAGGTGCTGGACACTAAACTTAATTAATTTACTATTCCCACTCCAGTTAGTATTAATTCAGGGTAGGTGCTGGACACTAAACTTGATAAATTCACTATTCCCACTCCAGTTAATATTAATTTGGGGTAGGTGCTGGACACTAAACTTAATTAGTTCACTATTCCCACTCCAGTTAGCATTAATTGGAGGTAGGTGCTGGACACTAAACTTAATAAATTTACTATTCCCACTCCAGTTAGTATTAATTAGGGGTAGGTGCTGGACACTAAACTTAATAAATGTACTATTCCCACTCCAGTTAGTATTAATTAGGGGTAGGTGCTGGACACTAAACTTAATTAATTTACTATTCCCACTCCAGTTGGTATTAATTGGGGGTAGGTGCTGGACACTAAACTTAATTTACTATTTCTACTCCAGTTAGTATTAATTCAGGGTAGGTGCTGGACACTAAACTTAATTAATGTACTATTCCCACTCCAGTTAGTATTAATTCAGGGTAGGTGCTGGACACTAAACTTAATTAATTTACTATTCCCACTCCAGTTAGTATTAATTAGGGGTAGGTGCTGGACACTAAACTTAATTTACTATTCCTACTCCAGTTAGTATTAATTCAGGGTAGGTGCTGGACACTAAACTTAATTAATTTACTATTCCCACTCCAGTTAGTATTAATTAGGAGTAGGTGCTGGATACTAAATTTATTTAATTTACTATTCCTACTCCAGTTGGTATTAATGAATGGTAAATGCTGAACAGTAAACTTTATCAATGTTTCTACCCACTGTAATTACAGTAAAATAAAAAGGATTCCCAGACAATTACTATATATTTTTTTCTTTTCCTATTAAAATTAATATAACTAACTACACTATACATTAAATTTTAATTGTTTCACAATACCTATATTAAATGAGTGCAATATTTAATATAATTAATTGCAATATAATTTTGAATATCTTTTTTCTAAATTGTAATTTAAATTGTCTAATTTCTTAAATTTTTAAATAAATTATTTTTAAACACTCCCCACCCTTATCCCCTATAAACCCAACATCCCACTCCTAAATAAAATTTTCTAAATTTTAAAATATATTTTCTAAATTATAAATTTTAAAATATTTTTTATAATTTGAAAATATAATTTCTAAAATATAAATTTTAATTCCAAATTTCTAAAATTTTAAATTAAAATTTTTAAAAACACTCCCCACCCTTATCTCCTATAAACCCAACATCCCACTCCTCATAAATTATTGTTTAAATTCAAAATTATAATTTCTAAAATATAAATTTTAATTTCGAATTTATTAAATACATTATTTTAAAACACTCCCCAACCTTATCCCCTATAAACCCAACATCATTCTCCTTAATTTTTTTTTCTAAATTCGAAAATATATTTTCTAAATTATAAAATTAAAATTTCTAAAAATTAAAAATATATTTTTTAAAACACTCCCTACCCTTATTCCCTATAAACCCAACATCCCGCTCCTAAAAAATATTATTCTAAATTATATATTATAAATTATAAATTATAAATTAAAATTTCAAATTTTTTATAAATTCAAATCAATTATTTTAAAACACTCCCCACCCATATCCCCTATAAACCCAACATCCCGCTCCTAAAAAACTATTATACAAATTAATTTTTTTATAACATTAACTTACTAGTATTATACTACAAACAAACTCTATATACATTACAATATACTACAATAACAATATTTTAACATAACGATATTTTAAAAGTCGATATTACAAACTTCGATATTTTAAACAATACTTAAAATCGATATTTTTAACATCGATATACATAACATCGATATTTAATACTTTCGATATATTAAACTCGATATTTATGTATATCGATATTAAAAGTTCGATATTATGTTTACTTACCCAAAAAATCGCCCTCCTGGATGAGGGGAATGACGGATTGTAAGAACAATTCGTAATCTCAATAAAGTTAATTGAGAAAGAAACTTATTAAAAGTGACTAACTGAGTTACCATTAATTCTTTGAGTGCGTATGGGAGACGCCCCTCACAACGTGAGGACCAGCGCGGTTAGGAGTTTTAAGTTATCCTCATACTCAGGAGGATTTACCCTACTGCACCACCTACCCGTTTGAATTGAACATTGAATCGTCACACACTTTCGGAGTGTGCCTATCTATCCAAGAATTTGGATTGTAAGGTGACCATCCAAAAATGATCCAGCCGCACCAACTTGTTCAAAGATCTGAGATTCAGAATCGGGCGAAAGGAACAATCGGGTTTTGGGACCAGGAACAGAGTGGAATAGAACCCCAGGCCCGCTCTGCCACCGGAACCAGGACAACAGCGCCCTTTGATAATAACAGACCGACGCCCGACAACATGGCAGACCGTTTCACGAGGTCTTTTGGCAATGGGGTAACCCGAAAACAGTCCAAAGGGGGATGGTCCCAGAACAGAATACGGTAACCCAGATCGATGATCAACAGGACCCACTGGTCGGAAATCAGACTTGACCAACAATCCAGGAACAAATGGAGCCGAGCCCCCACCCTGGCATAGTCATTTTTGTCCAGCACCCTGGGGCTGCTGCTGAGCCAGAATTTATAATGGTACGCAGCTCCCTGACCACGAAAGGGCTGAGAAGCAGACAGAGCACCCTGAAACTCTTGCTTATGGAAAAAGGATTTCTTCTTCTGCACAGTCTGAAAAGGTTTCTTCTCCTCCGCAGACCACTGCACCATCGTGTTCAAATCATCCCCAAAAAGCCGGGGACCCTCAAAAGGCAGCTTGTGAATCAAGGCCCTCCGGAGAAGCATCAAGACGCCAAGGCTTGGTCCAGAGAGACCTCCGACCAGCTAACGCTGGCCTGGCAGCTGAGGAGAAGGCCCACGGGGTATCAAAAGTCACATCAGACAGAAACTGAGCCAAGACCTCCATCTGTGCCAAGATAGGAGTGGGATCCCCCTGATCCTGAAGACAGTCAAACAATTTCTCAAAATTCTTCATTAGGACCTACGAAGCATAGGCCAAATAAGTGCTAGCCCGAACCCCAAAATAAGAAGCAGCATAAGAACGCTTGAGAGCGGACTCCACCTTCTGCTCAACCTGGTCGGCAAGGAAGCCTCTTCCGAAGACAAAGATGAAGAAGAAGAAGCCATGGAGGACAAAATAGAATTGACCTTAGGAACCTGGGTATCAAACTCTGCCAGGCGATATCGCTCCCCAGAAAGCGAGGAATCCCTTGCTTGTCGACCTCAAGCCATTCCTTAGCCAGAATGTCCTTGATGACATCATGAAAAGGGAGGTCATCCACCACGAGGTACTATACTGGGAGTAAAACCCCTCATCAGACAATGACTTAGGATCGAACCCCAAGACCTCACGAATATGGACCAACATGTCTGAAAAAACCTTCCCTGGATATACTTCCCCTTAGGGGAATTGTCCATGTCCTCATCATCTTCCATCTTAGATTTCTTAGCGGAAGGTTCAAGCAGCGCAGCCTGCACATCAGAATTAATCAAATCCTGCAAATCAGACCTGGAAATTTGCAACAGGTCATCCTCCTGCAGATCCTGAACATTATTCAGCTTGGATAAAGACTTCGCAGGCACCAGAGAGGAATCCTCATCTCCCATGGCCACAAGCAGGAAGAGCAAACCACACAGGAAGCCACAGAACAAACCAGGAAATGCCCAGCCACTCCCACTAAATACTGTCCCCCAGCAACCAAGTCACGACCAAAACGAGACTAGGAAATATCAAAAAGGGACAGCCCTGCCGCCTCCCTCACTGCCATAGAACAAAAACCATGGCCGCGGGAGCTGGATGCCGCTTGCAAACCCCAGCACCGGAATGACCCGAGGCCGGAACGCAAAGGAAAGCTCCCCGCCCCAGCCAAGCACATGCACGGGGAGCACGTTCTGGCAACGGAGCAGGTACGCGACCAACCGGAAAATGGGTGCGGTCAGCGTGCACATTAGGCAACCAAAACATATTTGAGAAAGAAAAACAAACTCATGGCACCGTAGTTCCCCAGCAGGACACAGCAGAAACAGGAAACACGACACAGCAAACACCAACGTTCCGACCGACGTGTCGGACAGCAAAAAAACCAGGCATGGTGGTGGGTGGGAGGGGCTTAAATTTGAAAAAATACTAGCATTTCTATTGGCTGTCGTGATGGTAAGGACTGTGACGAGGAGGACGAATGAGGAGGTAATGAGGCTAATCTCAGATTCTCCCAGGCTTCCACAGAAAGCGCCCTTTTTCTCTCCTGCCTAGCATATTTATATGCAGACCTAAGATTTCTAATGGGGTTTTCGTCTCTGGGTTGCAATTTAAGTGCTTTGTGTAGGTCCGCTGAGACTTGTGAGCAGTTTTTTTCAAACCACTTAGGTCTGTAGTGCCCGCGACAGGAAACGGCCCAAAACGCAACGTGGACACACCACATTTTTACAGTGAAAACTGACCCTTCTTTTTGCAAAGTGCCTAGCTGTAGATTTTGAACCCTAGCTCTGTTGGCACCTAGGGAAACCTAGCAAACCTATACATTTTTGAAAACTAGACACCCAGGGAAATCCAGGATGGGGTGACTTGTCTAGCTCTCACCAGGTTCTCTTACCCAGAATCCCATGCAAACCTCAAACTTTGTAAAAAAAAAAAAAACACATTTTCTACACATTTCTGTGGTGGAAATTTCTGGAATCTGCGTGGATCCACAAAATTCCACCCACCCCGCATTCCCCAAAGTCTTCTGAGAAAATGGGTACCTCACTTGTGTGGGTAGGCCTAGTGCCCGCGACAGGAAATGGCCCAAAACGCAACGTGGACACACCACATTTTCACAGTAAAAACAGACCCTTTTTTTGCAAAGTGCCTAGCTGTAGATTTTTAACCCTAGCTCTCCCGGCATCAAGGGAAACCTAGCAAACCTATACATTTTTGAAAACTAGACACCCAGGGGAATCCAGGTTAGGATGACTTGTCTGGCTCTCAGTAGGTTCTGTTACCCAGAATCCCTTGCAAAGCTCAAACTTTGTAAAAAAAAAACACATTTTCCTCACATTTCTGTGGTGGAAAGTTCTGGAATCTGCATGGATCCACAAACTTCCACCCACTCTGCATTTCCCAAAGTCTTCCGAGAAAAATGGTACCTCACTTGTGTGGGTAGGCCTAGTGCCCGTGGCAGGAAACGGCCCAAAACGCAACGTGGACACACCACATTTTCACAGTGAAAACTGACCCTTTTTTTGCAAAGTGCCTAGCTGTAGATTTTGAACCCTAGCTCTGCCGACACCCAGAGAAACATAGGAAACCTATAAATTTTTTAAAACTAGACACCCAGGGGAATACAGGATGGGGTGACTTCTCTAGCTCTCACCTGGTTCTGTTACCCAGAATCCCTTGCAAACCTCAAACTTTGTAAAAAAAAAAAACAAATTTTCATCACATTTCTGTGATGGAAAGTTCTGAAATCTGTGTGGATCCACAAACTTCTACCCACCCCGCATTTCCCAAAGTCTTCCGAGGAAAATGGTACTTCACTTAGGTGGGTAGGCCTAGTGCCTGTGAAAAGGAAACGGCCCAAAACGCAACGTGGACACACCACATTTTCACTGTGAAAACTGACCCTTTTTTTGCAAAGTGCCTAGCTGTAGATTTTGAACCCTAGCTCTGCCGGCACCTAGGGAAACCTAGCAAACCTATACATTTTTGAAAACTAGACACCCAGGGGAATCCAGGATGGGATGACTTGTCTTGCTTTCCCAGGGTTCTGTTACCCAGAATCCCTTGCAAACCTCAGACTTTAAAAAACAAAAACACATATTCCTCACATTTCTGTGGTGGAAAGTTCTGTAATCTGTGTGGATCCACAAACTTCGACCCACCCCGCATTTCCCAAAGTCTTCCGAGAAAAATGGTACCTCACTTGTGTGGGTAGGCCTAGTGCCCATGACAGGAAACGGCCCAAAACGCAATGTGGACACACCACATTTTCACAGTGAAAACTGACCCTTTTTTTTGCAAAGTGCCTAGCTGTAGATTTTGAACCCTAGCTCTGCCGACATCTAGGGAAACCTAGCAGACCTATACATTTTTGAAAACTAGACACCCAAGGGAATACAGGATGGGGTGACTTCTCTGCTCTCACCTGGTTCTGTTACCCAGAATCCCTTGCAAACCTCAAACTTTGTAAAAAAAAAAAAAAAACACGTTTTCATCACATTTCTGTGATGGAAAGTTCTGAAATCTGTGTGGATCCACAAACTTCCACCCACCCCGCATTTCCCAAAGTCTTCTGAGAAAAATGGTACCTCAGTTGTGTGGGTAGGCCTAGTGCACGTGACAGGAAATGACCCAAAACGCAACGTGGACACACCACATTTTCACATTTAAAACTGACCCTTTTTTTGCACAGTGCCTAGCTGTAGATTTTGAACCCTAGCTCTGCCTGCACCTAGGGAAACCTAGCAAACCTATACATTTTTGGAAACTAGACACCCAGGGGAATCCAGGATGGGATGACTTGTCTGGCTCTCACCAGGTTCTGTTACCCAGAATCCCTTCAAAACCTCAAACTTTGTAAAAAAATAAACACATTTTCCTCACATTTCTGTGGTGGAAAGTTCTGGAATCTGCATGTATCCACAAAATTCCACCCACCCTTCATTCCCCAGAGTTTTCCTAGAAAAATGGTACCTCGCTTGTGTGGGTAGGCCTAGTGCCCGCGACAGGAAACGGCCCAAATCACAACGTGGACACACCACATTTTCACAGTGAAAACGGACCCTTTTTTTGCACAGAGCCTAGCTGTAGATTTTGAACCCTAGCTCTGCCGGCATCTAAGGAAACCTAGCAAACGTATACATTTTTGAAAACTAGACACCCAGGGGAATACAGGATGGGGTGACTTGTCTGGCTCTCACCAGGTTCTGTTACCCAGAATCCCTTGCAAACCATAAACTTTGAAAAAAAAACATTTTCATCACATTTCTGTGATGGAAAGTTCTTGAATCTGTGTGGATCCACAAATTTCGTACCACCCAGCATTTCCCCAGGTCTCCCTATAAAAATGGTACCTCACTTGCGTGGGTGGGTCAAGTACCTGCGACAGTCAAGGGCCCAAAACATGTTGAGGAGACATCAAAATTACCTATCAGAAAACAACCTTGTTGTTGATGGGGGGGGGGGGGGTGACCTGGGTTTTTGGGCTCGGCGGCCATCTTGGGAAACCTACCAAACCCACACATTTCTGAAAACTAGACATCCGGGGGAGTCCAGCGAGGTATGGCTTGCGTGGGGCCCCCAAAGTTTTCCTACCCAGACTCCCCTGCAAACCTCAAATTTAGCTGAAAAAATAAAAATGTTCTCAAATTTCTGTTTGAGAAAGTTGTGGGATCACCGGGCTGACACAAATTTCCCACCACCCAGCGTTCCCCCAGGTCTCCCGATAAAAATGGTTCCTCACTCTCGTGGATGGGTCAAGTACCCGTGACAGGCAAGGGCCCAAAACGTATTGAGGAGACATCAAAATGACCTATCACAAAACAACCTGGTTTTGCAAAGGGAGTCACCTGGGTTTTTGGCCCTGGGCTCGGCAGCCATCTTGGGAAACCTACCAAACCCACACATTTCTAAAACCTAGACACCCGGGGGAGTCCAGCGAGGTATGGCTTGTGTGGGGCCCCCAACGTTTTCCTACCCAAAATACCCTGCAAACCTCAAATTTAGCTGGAAAAAAATCACTTTTTTTTCAAATTTCTATGTAGGAAAGTTGTGGGATCACCGGTGTTAGACCTGGCACCATTGGCGTGGGTCTCCCTTCCATTTTTTTTGCTGTTGCCTCCTGTGTTTTTGCTGGTCCAGATGCTGTGGGCACTTTGCCACTGCTGTTCAGTGCCAAAGTGCAAGTGCTCCCTTTATAAATTGATGTGATGGATTAGTGATTCCATGATTGGCTGATTTGATTTACTTGTCAGACCCTAGTACAGTGCACCATGTGTGCTCAGGGCCTGTAAATCAAATACTGCTGGTGGGCTTGCAGCACTGATTGTGCCACCCACAGAAGCAGTTTGTAAAACGTGGCTCAGGTCTGCCATTGCAGAGCCTGTGTGCAGTCTGGGACTGCCATGTCGACTTGGCAAGTGCACACACTTGCCAGTCCCCCAAACCTTCCCTTTTCTGCATGTTAGTCACCCCTAAGGTAGGCCCAAGGTACCCCTGTGGGCAGGGTGCATTGTATGAGAAAGGTAGGACATGCCCTGATGTGTGTGGCCTGTCCTGATAGTGAAATACTGCCAATTTCGTTTTCACTATTGCAAGGCTATCTGTTCCCATAGGCCAGAATGGGGAGTTAGTTTATAACATCTTATAAACATAACTGACCCCAGGAACAAGATGAGAAAATAACGTTTAGTATGCCTGAACTCAGAATGTTAAAGTGCATCTTTTAGTGAGGGTGATTTTTACATTCTGTGTTTGAAAATACCACTTTTAGAAAGTGGGTATTTTCTTGCCTAACCATCCAGTGTGCCTCTGCTAGGTTTGTGTATTGCATGTATGGCTTTTGGATGACAGGGGTCTGGAGAGGGCTGTGGCTCCAGAAGTCTGATGAGTCAGGGCTGGGCTGAATAGACCTGGGTTGCATTTGGAGTAGGGGGAGGAGATTTCCTTTTCACCTGAATGGGCCTGGTCTACCTTCCACAATGCTGTCTCCACCTCCTGCCAGGAAGCTGCACCAGTGAGGACAGAACTGGTTCTGGCTGGGCACAGACACTCTCTGCCTTCAGAGAACAACGGATTTTGTAGTATAAATATTGGGGCCCAGACCCCAGAACTTTAGATCACTTCTGGGAAATCAAGAGGAAACCTTTGCCAAGGAGAAGAGCTGGAGAAGCTGAGGAGGAATACTGCCCCTGTGCTGTTTGCTGGCTGGGGTTGGCCTGCTGTGGCTACTTGCTGCCAAGGAAAGGAGAAAAAAGACTTTGCTGTTTTGCTTTGTCACCTGCTTGAAGAAAAGATCTCCAAGGGCTTGAAACTGAGCTTGCCTCCTGTTCTGAAGTCTCAGGATCACAAAGACTTCACCCCTTCTATCTGCCGGCATCTAGAACTGCTGTTTTAGCTGCTACAGAAGGAAATTGCAACGCCGGCGAGCAACGCCGTAACCTGGCCGAAGCCGTGAGCGCTGCCCCGATTTGCGACGTAGGCCCAACGCCAGCTGCCGTGCTACATTAACACCACCGAGCAACGCCGTAACCTGCCCGAAGCCGAGAGCGCTGCTCCGACTTGCGACAAGTGCCCAGCGCCTGCTGCTGTGCCGCATCGACTCCGAAGCCAACTTCATCATCGCGGAGCCGATCCTCGACGTGGGTGACCCCGAATCCATCACCATCGCGACATCGTAAGGAACAGTGGTTTTGGCGCCATCGTGACGTCACCTCCCCGACGCAGTAAGGAACCGTCGTCTCACCTCCCCTGCGCTGCAGTAAGGAACAGAGTCTACACCTCCCCTGGGGTCATAAGGAACCGACGCCGCACATCGCCTATGAAGCCGCACCTCCCCGACGCCGTGAGCTGTCTTTGTTTTTCATCGGTTTTCCAAGGTACTGTTCTTTGTGGGTCTGTTTGACTCCGGGCCCGACACTGCGCCCCTCGCGGTCAACGCCGTACTTTGGGATTTCTATCTGCCACGACGTCGTATAACTCACAGTGGACTTATTTGTTGCTACAAGCTTGATTTAAATGAATAACCTTTTTTTAAGGCTATTTCTGATACTGTATTGTGGATTTTTGTCGTTTTGGTCTTGGTTAAAAAATAGATAAAGATTATTTATTTTTCTAAACTGGTGTGTCCATTTGTAGTGTTTTCACTGTATTACTGTATGTGTTCACAAATGCTTTACACACTGCCTCTGAGATAAGCCTGTCTGCTCGTGCCAAGCTACCAAGGGGGTGAGCAGGGGTTATTTTAGGAGTGTATCCCCCTTACCCTGACTAGAAGCAAGGGCCCCTATTTGGACAAAGGTACCTACCTCTGCCAACTAGAGACCCCCATTTCTAACAACCGGGCTGACACAAATTTCCTACCACCCAGCGTTCCCCCAGGACTCCCGATAAAAATGCTACCTCAGTCGCGTGGGTCGGTCAAGTACCCGCGACAGGCAAGGGCCCAAAACGTATTGAGGAGACATCAAAATTACAAGGGGGTCACCTGGGTTTTTGGCCCCGGGCTCGGCGGCCATCTTGGGAAACTACCAAACCCACACATTTCTGAAAACTAGATACCCGGGGGAGTCCAGCGAGGTATGGTTTGGTTGGATTCCCCAGCGTTTTCCTACCCCTGCAAACGTCAAACTTAGCAGAAAAAATCACATTTTCCACATATTTTTGTTATTATTCTTTATTTCCACAAATGTCCTACCCCACAGCGTTCCCTATGTTTTTGGCTCTTCCCAGTCACAGGCCCTTACTCCCACACCCACACAAGTGAGATATCATTTTACTCTTGAGACTGAGGGGAACGCTCTGGGGTAGGACAATTGTGCCGGCACGGTGATTCCAAGCAAAAATATGTGGAAAATTTGTTTTTTCAGCTAAATTTGACGTTTGCAGGGGATTCTGAGTAGGAAAACATTGGGGGATCCACGCAAGCCATACCTCGCTAGACTCCCCTGAGTGTCTAGTTTTCAGAAAGGTGTGGGTTTGGTAGGTTCCAAAGATGGCCGCCGAGCCCGGGGCCAAAAACCCAGGTGAACCCCCTTGCAAAACCAGGTTGTTTTGTGATATGCAATTTTGATGTCTCCTCAATATGTTTTGGGCCCCTGCCTGTCGGGGGTACTTGACCCACCCACGCGAGTGAGGTACCATTTTTATCAGGAGACCTGGGGGAACGCTGGGTGGTAGGAAATTTGTGTCAGCCCGGTGATGCCACAACTTTACCACACAAAAATGTGTGAAAAAAGGGATTTTTTCAGCAAAATGTCAGGTTTGCAGGGGATTCTGGGTAAGAAAACGTTGGGGGATCCACGCAAGCCATACCTCCTGGAATTCCCTGGGTGTCTAGTTTTCAGAAATGTGTGGGTTTGGTAGGTTTCCCTAGCTGGCCACCGAGCACGGGGCCAAAACCCAGGTGACCCCCTTGCAAAACCAGGTCGTTTTGTGATAGGCAATTTTGATGTCGCCTCAATACGTTTTGGGCCCTTGCCTGTCGCGGGTACTTGGGCCTCCCACACGAGTGAGGCACCATTTTTATCGGGAGACCTGGGGAACGCTGGGTGGTAGGAAATTTGTGTCAGCCCGGTGATGCCACAACTTTCCCACACAAAAATGTGTGGAAAAAGTGATTTTTTCAGCTAAATTTGAGGTTTGCAGGGGATTCTGGGTAGGAAAACGTTGGGGGGTCCACGCAAGCCATACCTCGCTGGACTTCCCCGGGTGTCTTGTTTTCAGAAATGTGTGGGTTTGGTAGGTTTCCCAAGATGGCTGCCGAGCCCGGGGCCAAAAACCTAGGTGACCAGCCCCCCCTTGCAAAACCAGGTTGTTTTGTGATAGTTAATTTTGATGTCTCCTCAATACGTTTTGGGCCCTTGCCTGTTGTGGGTACTTGACCCACCCACGCGAGTGAGGTACCATTTTTATCCGGAGACCTGGGGGAACGCTGGGTGGTAGGAAATTTGTGTCAGCCCAGTGATCCCACAACTTTCCCACACAGAAATATGAGAACATTTTTATTTTTTCAGCTAAATTTGAGGTCTGCAGGGGATTCTGGGTAGGAAAACATTGGGGGGTCCATGCAAGCCATACCTCGCTGGACTCCCCCGGGTGTCTTGTTTTCAGAAATGTGTGGGTTTGGTAGGTTTCCCAAGATGGCCGACGAGCCCGGGGCCAAAAACCCAGGTAACCCCCCTTGCAAAACCAGGTTGTTTTGTGATAGGTAATTTTGATGTCTCCTCAATACGTTTTGGGCCCTTGCCTGTCGTTGGTACTTGACCCACCCATGCGAGTGAGGTACCTTTTTAGGTTGACTTGGGGGAATGATTGGTGGTAGGCAATTTGTGGATCCATGCAGATTCCAGAACTTTCCCACACAGAAATTTGAGAAAAAAGTGATTTTTCCAGCTAAATTTGAGGTTTGCAGGGGATTCTGGGTAGGAAAACGTTGGGGGGTCCAAACAAGCCATACCTCGCTGGACTCCCCCAGGGTATCTAGTTTTCAGAAATGTGTGGGTTTGATAGGTTTCCCAACATGGCCGCCGAGCCCGGGGCCAAAAACCCAGGTGAACCCCCTTGCAAAACCAGGTTGTTTTGTGATATGCAATTTTGATGTCTCCTCAATATGTTTTGGGCCCCTGCCTGTCGCGGGTACTTGACCCACCCACGCGAGTGAGGTACCATTTTTATCAGGAGACCTGGGGGAACGCTGGGTGGTAGGAAATTTGTGGATCCATGCAGATTCCAGAACTTTCCACACAGAAATTTGAGAAAAAAGTGATTTTTCAGCTAAATTTGAGGTTTGCAGGGGATTCTGGGTAGGAAAACGTTGGGGGTCCACGCAAGCCATACCTCGCTGGACTTCCCCGGGTGTCTTGTTTTCAGAAATGTGTGGGTTTGGTAGGTTTCCCAAGATGGCTGCCGAGCCCGGGGCCAAAAACCTAGGTGACCAGCCCCCCTTGCAAAACCAGGTTGTTTTGTGATAGTTAATTTTGATGTCTCCTCAATACGTTTTGGGCCCTTGCCTGTTGTGGGTACTTGACCCACCCACGCGAGTGGGGTACCATTTTATCCGGAGACCTGGGGGAACGCTGGGTGGTAGGAAATTTGTGTCAGCCCAGTGATCCCACAACTTTCCCACACAGAAATATGAGAATTTTTTTATTTTTTCAGCTAAATTTGAGGTCTGCAGGGGATTCTGGGTAGGAAAACGTTGGGGGGTCCACGCAAGCCATACCTCGCTGGACTTCCCGGGTGTCTTGTTTTCAGAAATGTGTGGGTTTGGTAGGTTTCCCAAGATGGCTGCCGAGCCCGGGGCCAAAACCTAGGTGACCAGCCCCCCTTGCAAAACCAGGTTGTTTTGTGATAGTTAATTTTGATGTCTCCTCAATACGTTTTGGGCCCTTGCCTGTTGTGGGTACTTGACCCACCCACGCGAGTGAGGTACCATTTTTATCCGGAGACCTGGGGGACGCTGGGTGGTAGGAAATTTGTGTCAGCCCAGTGATCCCACAACTTTCCCACACAGAAATATGAGAAAATTTTTATTTTTCAGCTAAATTTGAGGTCTGCAGGGGATTCTGGGTAGGAAAACATTGGGGGTCCATGCAAGCCATACCTCGCTGGACTCCCCGGGTGTCTTGTTTTCAGAAATGTGTGGGTTTGGTAGGTTTCCCAAGATGGCCGACGAGCCCGGGGCCAAAAGCCCAGGTAACCCCCTTGCAAAACCAGGTTGTTTTGTGATAGGTAATTTTGATGTCTCCTCAATACGTTTTGGGCCCTTGCCTGTCGTTGGTACTTGACCCACCCATGCGAGTGAGGTACCTTTTAGGTTGACTTGGGGGAATGATTGGTGGTAGGCAATTTGTGGATCCATGCAGATTCCAGAACTTTCCCACACAGAAATTTGAGAAAAAGTGATTTTTCCAGCTAAATTTGAGGTTTGCAGGGGATTCTGGGTAGGAAAACGTTGGGGGTCTACACAAGCCATACCTCGCTGGACTCCCCAGGTATCTAGTTTTCAGAAATGTGTGGGTTTGATAGGTTTCCCAACATGGCCGCCGAGCCCGGGGCCAAAAACCCAGGTGACCACCCCCCCTTGCAAAACCAGGTTGTTTTGTGATAGTTAATTTTGATGTTTCCTCAATACGTTTTGGACCCTTGCCTGTCGCAGGTACTTGACCCACCCACGCGAGTGAGGTACCATTTTTATCGGGAGACCTGGGGGAACGCTGGGTGGTAGGAAATTTGTGTCAGCCCAGTGATCCCACAACTTTCCCACACAGAAATCTGAGAAAAATTTGATTTTTTCAGCTAAATTTGAGGTCTGCAGGGGATTCTGGGTAGGAAAACGTTGGGGGGCCCACGCTAGCCATACCTTCCTGGAATCCCCCGGGTGTCTAGTTTTTAGAAATGTGTGGGTTTGGTAGGTTTCTCTAGATGGCTGCCAAGCCCGGGACCAAAAACACATGTGACCCCCTTGCAAAAGCAAATTGGTTTGTGATAGGTAATTTTGATGTCTCCACAATACGTTTTGGGCCCTTGCCTGTCGCGGGTACTTGACCCACCCACACGAGTGAGGTGCCATTTTTATCAGGAGACCTGGGGGAATGCTGGGTGGTAGGAAATTTGTGTCAGCCCGGTGATCCGACAACTTTCCCACACAGAAATTGGAGAAAAATTCTATTTTTTCTGCAAAATTTGAGGTTTGCAGGGGATTCTGGGTAGGAAAACATTGGGGGATCCACACAAGCCATACCTCCCTGGACTCCCCCCAGTCTCTAGTTTTCAGAAATGTGTGGGTTGGTAGATTTCCCTAGATGGCCGCCAAGCCCGGGAACTAAAACACAAATGTCCTGCCAACCAGCGTTCTCCTTGTTCTGCCGAGTAAAATGATACCTCACTTGTGTGGGTGGGCCAAAGCCGTGTGACTGCGAAGAGCTAAAAACATAGGGATTAAAGGTATAGCACCGCGAGTTCTAAGCGCTACATTTAAAAAAAAATACGTTTTAGCTGATTCTGCATTGGACAGCCGCACAAGTGAGGTATCATTTTACTCGGGGAGAATAAGGGGAACGCTAGGTGGTAGGACATTTGTGCCGGCACAGTGATCCCACACAAAAATGTGTGGGAAAAGTGATTTTTTTTTCAGCTAAATTTGAGGCTTGCAGGGGATTCTGAGTAGGAAAAACATTGGGGGATCCACGCAAGCCATACCTCACTGGACTCCCCAGGGTGTCTAGTTTTCAGAAATGTGTGGGTTTGGTAAGTTTCCCTAGATGGCCGCGTGCCTGGGGCCAAAAAACAAGGTGCCCCCCCTGCAAAACCAGGTAGTTTTATGATGTAAGACTGTGGCACAGCCACTCACCTCAAGTTCAGGTTGTCTGCAGGAGCGATGAACTGTCCTCTCTCCTCCTGGAACACCTCTCAGCACTACTGAACTCACTACAGGAGTCCCGGCAGGTGTCCAAAAGGGAAGGGGAATGGGACGAGAAAAAGAGAGAGAACACTGCTACTCCACAAAGCCTTGTCCAGCCCGGCACCCTCGAGGGGATCTGTTTGCAGAGTAAGGTCGCCTTTTTGAGGACTTGTGTTTCTCTATAAAATAAGAAATGCAACAGATGAGTACAGAGACACTTCCGGGCCACCCAGGCGAACTCAACACAGAACATTCATTATAAGCGAGTTATGTTAATCACCTGGTTCTCAAGAGGAGCTGAGATACTCTCTTAGCCTTTGTCTACAGGTTGCAGGAGAATACAACCCAAATAATAGTTCTCTAACAACAATGCTGCCAACAAGGAGTCACTGGCTATGATTATGTGTCATCAACAGCCGGGTAAATGAATGGCACCTAGACACGTTGTTTTGTTTGCACAAAACACCCATAAACAAATATTCACATCTAGGAACAGGCCCACAGGGCTACATAAGTCAGTGTCCATACAATATGATGATCAGAGGGGTAGCAGGATGCTTCCATGAGCAAGGCGCGGTATCAAGTTCACAATATTCGTCTTAATATCAAAGTTCTATGCAAATAGTGTAGAAACAAAACTCTCAGAAGTTGGAAATGAGTTCTTAACATAAAATGATCCCAAGCACTTGGCTGGATTCAAATATGAAATAAGTTCAAACATAAAATTACCCCAAGCACTAAGCGCGAAACAAATCTGTAAATCCCATAGTCTTGAATCAAAAGTCACTTGTGCCAAATACCAGATGGCCAATTCACATGGCAAATATGCAAAGACGAACCTTCCGATACCAACAGAAAATGTCAGTCACACAGCCTTTCACTTCACACGCAGCCTTAAAGCGCACTGCACTTAGCTGTCCGATGCTTGCTGAAGTCCTGGACTGGCGAGTGCTTCTGTCCAATGGTGAAGGAGGAAACCCTGAAGTGGTGATAGAAGGAGTCTCCAGCTGAAGCGAGAACCAGGAGATTAAGCCAAGCACCGACAGGTGCAAGGCTTGGACTTTTTTAGGCAGTTCAGTGGCAGTTAACTACACATGGCTAGCCACGCCCATAAGCATGCCAGGTGCCTCAGCCACACGCATAAGCATGGCAGGTGCACATGTCCAATAATGTGACACTATTGCTAGCACCCAAAAACAACAAGCATTGGCAAAGCAAGCACTGGCACCAACAAACACAATAAAAAGAAACAAACATTGGCAGTGGCAAGAAAAGGAAAAAAAAAAAACAACTTAGTGGACATAAATGTGAGCAAGCAAGGACCCCTGAGGGTGCTGACATACCAGACAGGATGGGGAGCTCCTGACATATGATAGGTAATTTTGAAGTCACCACAGTACGATTTGGGTCATTTCCTGTTGCAGCCACTATTCCTACCCACACAAGTGTCAGCCCGGTGGTCCTACAACTTTCCCACACAGAAATTTGAGAAAAATGTGTTTTTTCCTGCAACATTTGAGGTTTGCAGGGGATTCTAGGTAGGGAAATGTTGGGGGATCCATGCAAGCCATACCTTTCTGGACTCCCCCGGGTCTCTAGTTTTCAGAAATGTGTGGGTTTGGTAGGTTTCCCTAGATGGCCGCCAAGCCCGGGACCAAAAACTCATGTGACCCCCCTGGCAAAAGCAGATAGTTTTGTGATAGGTCATTTTGATGTCTCCACAATACGTTTCGGGCCCTTGCCTGTCGCGGGTACCTGACCCACCCACACGAGTGAGGTACCATTTTTATTGGGAGACCTGGGGGAATGCTGGGTGGTAGGAAATTTTTGTCAGCCCGATGATCCTACAACTTTCTTACACAGAAAAGTGAGAAAAATTTGATTTTCCCTAAAAAAATTAGAGGTTTGCAGGGGATTCTGGGTAGGGAAATGTTGGGGGTTCCACGCAAGCCATACCTCCCTGGACTCCCCAGGGTGTCTAGTTTTCAGAAATGTGTGGGTTTGGTAGGTTTCTCTAGAAGATGTGGGTTTTTTTTTTTTTTACAAAGTTTGAGGTTTGCAAGGGATTCTGGGTAAGAGAACCTGGTGAGAGCCACACAAGGCACCCCATCCTGGATTCCCCTGGGTGTCTAGTTTTCAAAAATGTATAGGTTTGCTAGATTTCCCTAGGTGCCGGCGGAGCTAGGGTTCAAAATCTACAGCTAGGTCTTTTGCCAAGAAAGGGTCAGTTTTCACTGTAAAAATGTGGTGTGTCCACGTTGCGTTTTGGGCCGTTTCCTGTCACGGGCACTAGGCCTACCCACACAAGTGAGGTACCATTTTTATCAAAAGACTTTGGGGAATGCTGCGTGGGTTGAATTGTGTGGATCCACGCAGATGCCAAAACTTTCCATCACAAAAATATGAGGAAAATGTGTTTTTTTTTTTTTACAAAGTTTGAGGTTTGCAAGGGATTTTGGGTAACAGAACCGAGTGAGAGCCACACAAGTCGCCACATCCTGGATACCCCTACGGGTCTAGTTTTTAAAAATGTATAGGTTTGCTAGGTTTACTTGGGTGCCAGCTGCGCTAGGACCCAAAATCCACAGGTAGGCACATTCCGAAAAAATGTCTGTGCCTAGTGGGCTTTCTGCCGCCCTGGGGAGGGGGGAAATTGGGGGCTATTACCCCGATATGCCCCCAGGGGGGGGCAGAAAGACTGTGGCTATTTTTTTGGGTGGGTGGGGACATTGGGATGCCCATTCTGGGCAGTCCCCACCCCTACGTATAAAAAAGCCAGCATAACCGCTGGCGCCTAGTGGGCTCTCTGCCTCCCCGGGGGCAGATCAGGAGCTACTGCCCCCATCTGCCTCCTGGGGGGGCAGAAAGACTGTGGCATCTTTTTTTGGGGGGTGGGGGCATTGGCATACCCATTCTGGGCAGCCCCCACCCCTGAATATTGAAAAAATATACCCCTGGTGCCTAGTGGGCTTTCTGCCCCCCCGAGGGCGGGCAGATAAGGGGCTATTGCCCCATCTGCCTCCTGGGGGGCAGAAAGACAGTGGTAATTTTTGGGGGGTGGAGGCATTGGCATGCCCATTCTGGACAGCCCCCACCCCTACGTATAAAAAACAAAAACAAATCCCTGGTGCCTAGTAGGCTTTCTGCCCCCCAGGGGGCAGATCAGGGGATACTGCCCCCATCTGCTTCCTGGGGGGGGCAGAAAGACTGTGGCATTTTTTTGGGGGGGCGGGGGCATTGGCATGCCCATTCTGGGCAGCCCCCACCCCGAACTTTGAGGGAATTAAATCCCTGGTGCCTATGGGGCTTTCTGCCCCCCCCCGGGGGGGCAGATAAGGGGCTCTGCCTCCCGGGGGGGCAGAAAGACTGTAGCATTTTTTTGGGGGGGAGGGCATTGGCACACCAATTCTGGCCAGCCCCCACCCCTAAGTATATTAAAAAAATCCCTGCTGCCTTATGGGCTTTCTGCCCCCCCACCCCGGGGGGGCAGAACAGGGACTACTACCCCCATCTGCTTCCTGGGAGGGGCAGAGAGACTGTGGCATTTTTTTTTGGGGGGGGGCATTGGCTTGCCTATTCTGGGCTGCCCCCGCCCCGAACTTTGGAAGAAAAAAAATCCCTGGTTCCTAGTGGGCTTTCTGCCCCCCCCGGGGGGGATTAGGGGCTATTGCCCCCATCTGCCTCCTGGGGGGGGCAGAAAGTCTCATGCCGTCTTTGGGGCGATAGGGTAAGGGCATTGGCATGCCCATTCTGGGCAGCCCCCACCCCTGGCCCATAAAAAAAATCCCTGGCGCCTAGTGGGCTTTCTGCCCCCCCGGGGGGCATATCAGGGGCTATTGCCCCCATCTGCCCCCCAGGGGGGGCAGAAAGGCTGTCTGGCAACATTTTATGGGGGAGTGCAAAGGCCCTTGCCCAAG
This sequence comes from Calotriton arnoldi, assembly GCA_963921515.1. NCBI lineage: Eukaryota > Metazoa > Chordata > Amphibia > Caudata > Salamandridae > Calotriton > Calotriton arnoldi. The sequence goes on from CAWUFW010006275.1 coordinate 676,964, forward strand.
GGGCCGCTCCCCCCTCCCTGGTGGCTAGTGGGTGGATCCCTGCTTGGGGATCACCCTCCTAGGGCGATCCCCAAGCAGGGATCCACTAGGGAAGGGTACCATTGGAATACCCCTCCCATGTTTTTTGGTGCGCGGGGGACTGAGATAGCCCCACAAGCACCGAAACTGTGAAACTGAAACCAAGGTTCAGTTTCGTTTTCATTGTAATGACGACAGCGCGCCATGGGCGCGATCGTCATTACAATGAAAACCCTAACCATGCACCTCCCAAAGCAAAAAAAAAACAAATGGGAAATCCCTCTGCTGTTTACAACAGAGGGATTTTTTGAAAGTGTTCTCATGACGGAGTGGTTCCGTCATGAGCACACTTGCACTTGTGCTTATGACGGAACCATTCCGTCATGAGCATGGAAGGGGTTAAGACATTACCATAGCTATGGTGGTTAAAATGTCCAGCCAAGTGCCCCTTTACATCGGCTACCCCACATATGCTTGGGTCAGTGTGCTTGCAAATATGAGTATTAAAATCACCAACCCAAACAATAAATAACGGTCTAGGATGGTGAGAAAGCAGTGCCTCCATAGTGCGCCCCAATTCTTCAACCACTTCTGCTGCGTTTACAAAATTATTGTTATACAAATTTATTAGCAATAAGACAGACCTCTTCCATCCTTTGGCTACTACAATAAGAAAATAAGCGGAACGATTCACAAAATCTACTTTATCATAGTGTTAGCGATAAGTGTTATTAAGCCCCCTTTTGCTCTACCTGAGTTCGAGGGAGCTGCTGGAGTAAAGAAGGAACGGTAACTCTTTAGGAAGATAGGGTACTTTTCCCAAGTTTCCTGTAAACAAATAATTCTAGCGTTCCGCAATTCACTTTCCCATGCCATGCTACTTTTTTTATTATTAGGTCTCACGCCTAGCGTTGCAGTGCGCAGCACTGCTCGCACAGCGCGAGACCTCTAGAAGGGCTTTAGAAAGCTAACCACACGCTTGTGCGTGTGGTTTTGCTTTCCGCGGCTGCCATTGGCTTTCGCGTGCTTTTAAAAAAAAATCCAGCACGCAATTGGGCAAAGGCGGGCGCATGTCCCGCCTTTGCTCCGCCTATTCCCGTCGGTGCCAGCACGCGCAGCAGCGCACGTTTGTCTCGCTGCCGCGCTCCCTCCCCCCGCTCCTCTGTGGTGCGCGCGCACCACTGTTTAGTTTCATGTTTTTGGTATTGGAGACTCCAGCAGGTCTCCTCGGGTTTCAGGTTGTACCAAGGAGAGGCTGTGGTGACTCGTGAACCCACGGGGAATGGGCACGGCCTGGCTATTCTCGTTTGCTGTGCACGGCCAGTATTTCTGAGCACAACTCTTGGCCAGTGTACTTGCAGAAATGATCCGGTAAGCAGGCAGAATAGTGTTCAAGGTTTTGATTGTTAATGATGTCAGAATGTAATTGGTAAGCATTGAGTATCTTACGTTGTCGATTACTCAAGTGGCTTTGAAGATGCCGGCCATCGGCTGGAGCTCGATGCTTTTGGTGCCGGAGCCAAAGGAGACCTCGTGGGTGGGGGAGGGGGACGGGGTAAGGTACACAGGGCTGTTGCTGCAGTGTTTGATAAGACTGCCCAGGTGGTGCTGACGTTAGTGCTGCCGGGCTTGTTTCAAAGTTAGGTATAGTTAAGATGGATACCCCGATGACGTCACCTAATGTCCCGGATGGCAATTGGTATGTAGGCAGCGTCCGAACCGGCTTATTAAGCTGTTTTCTTAATGGAATCTCTTGCCTGCTGTGCCTAAAAGGCTTTTTAGATATATCATGTAGTAAAAACTTACAGGCTCCAAGCACTCTGATGTAATATCACATTGCTTGGAGCCTGTAAGTGTGCTTGCTAGCGCTATATGAAACCCCTGAACAAAAACACACCGCGGGTCGTCATGGAGGGTTTTTCTGGGGTGTTCTTCAGTCAGTTTCTTGGCTCCTGAGTATGATTTCCGTGAGTGTTTCTGATGTTTGTCTGGTGGGGCCTGTCCACCTGTCCTACCCCGTACACGCAGGTCTTGCTTTACTGGGGACGCATCTAGCCTGTGCTCTGTCGCTAGCGCCTCGTCCCTGCTTATCCATCCCTGTTAACTCGTGTGCTTCGGAGGTCACGTTACTCTTTGATAACGGGATTACCGGATTAACGGGATTAAACAAACTCTGCTCGGTATTGTGGTGTGTAAAGCGGTCCCTGGAGTGAGTCCATTATGTTTAGCATGATTCTACACTGGCTCTTAGCACCTCTGAGCTCACCCGCCACTGCACGGAAAGTAAACAAATCCTTATTTGTATTGTTCGGACGGTCCACTGATCTGCACATCCGATCTGCACATCGACCCTTTATGTGTTTTGTTTTCTTTTCTTCAGATTTTAGACAGCCCGTGACTGGTTTTCTCCTTAGGTGCTTATATTTTTCGTTGCAGTCCACATACTGCAAGTTTTTACACTTGCCTACCACATGCCAGGCTTGTTTCTAAAGGTGCAACATATGCACACAATTTCTTTCTAGATGATGGCCACTGAAATGTCTGCACCTCTCCGGATGAAAAAGTAGCACAGGCTGCCTATGTGAACAGTAGTGGGTACACAATTTTGAATCACCCGATTATGCACAGCAAGCGAGAGAAGTAAATGTCAGCTGCAAGTTCAAACTAAGATCAAAAGAAGTGGAAGTGAACAGGTGCTGTTTTGAATGTTTGGAACACATTAATGTGTACGAAAAAGTGACGGATGGAATGCTTGAATTAATATCAGCCACCACTGCCAGACTGGGACAGAAATCAGCCCTGGCAGTTCACCTCGACCAGCCCGTCAAGCACTGCTGCCGCATTTGTTGCAGGGGGGGCCGATATTGCAGCACTGCTGCAAAACAGGACCCTGTAACAAAAGCGGCCCCCACTGGTCAAAAACCAGCCCCACCCTTCCGGCTCATGGGGAAAATGCTTGGTGCCCACTACGGCCAGTTCTGCCCTGTCAGCCAATGGTAATAACTCTGGGTCGCATCCCAGTCCATGGTTATTTTGCCCACCAGCCACCTCAGTTTGGACCCAGCCATATGCAAATCAGTCTTGACCCTGCTCCAATAGGAACAGTCCAGCCCCAACTGCCAGGCCAGGTCCTCCCTGAACCGGAAGACAAGTAACACAGGACCGGTTTCACCTTGATGAGGGCTCATCAGCTGAGTATAGCTTTGTTCCGGTGGCTGATGAGCTCTAGCATTAGCAAAACCGTTCCTGGGCTGCTTGTGTTCCGGTTCAGGTATACTTTAACAAGTCACCCTAAGCGGGAAGGGTATGTCCGGACGTGGGTCCTGTGCACACTATGTCGCAGAGATTAATTCAAGCATTCCATCCATCACTTTTTTGTATACTTTAAATGTTTGGAAGGCATGATCGTGTTTACACCTTTACAGCTAAGTGGAAGTGAATAGGTATTTGAATTTTCTTTGAAATGTAGCCCTGTTTTCAGCGGGGAACCATTCAGTAAGTTTTCACTAGTCTATTTACACAAGAGCTTGTGCCAACCGACATTTAAGGCGGCCTTCTCTTTTAAGATAATAATATTGCAAATTTAATTTGATTTTCTTGCTTTGAGTGGACGAGGAAGTCTCTCTCCCTTGAGAGCTAGGCCTGGCTAACTTGGATGTACTTTCTTGGTTTGCATCTCTGAACTTTGCAGCTCGTGCGACGCATTTTAAAAGAGGAATTTCAGCCTCTGGCCACAGATGGCCACTTTTTGAACTTTTCAATGTTCAGTCTCAGGATGGGGACAGCAGGGGGGGAAACACAAATATTAAAATGTTAAGCAGCTCCCAGGAATTCTTACCCCAGAGACTAACTTTCATCTTCAGTCGAAAAATGAGGGCTTTGTGTACGGCAGAGAAAGAGAGCGGCGAGAGAGATTGCAGAGCTTTGAGTGAGAGGAAAAAGGGAGTGTATGTAAATAGCAAAACAAGCATAATGAGAAATCCTTTACAAAGGACATTACCCATGTAATGGGCGTGGCCTAAAACTGTGCTTGCGTCCCATCTGTTTTCTATTACTACGTGCAGACACAACAATGACTACATGCCCCTTTAACAAGCCAGACCTATTAGTTGTACCAATTCAGATATCTAAGTAACAACTCCCATTCTTCCCTTCATATCACTTTCCTCAGCTAAATCTCTGTGCATTAGTCACTTACAACCCATCTCTCTGCACATCTGTCTGAAGCTGAAGAACCTGCATGTCTCAGAGGTCATCTACTTCCTCTCCATTGCTGTCTTTTCACTCCCTTCTTTACTTCCTTTCATCTCCACGTCACTATTCCCCTCTCACACACACCAACACGCTGCATTTTCTTTTCCTTTAGTGCTACCCTTATCTCCATAGCTATGTTCCTCCTTCATACATAATTGGTGCATACGTGACAGTCACTCTGTGTGCTCTGCAGAGAGGCCAAGAATTGAATGAGCAGTGACAGCTGCTGTTAGATACTTACTCTGCCTTCAGCCTCCTCTCCAGCTCTCAATCGTACCCTATCATAAACACCCAGGCACATCCTGATTTCCCCTTACTACTAGAGACTACTCAGTTTGCACTATACATGACAGACACACATCTGGAAACAGTGAGACATGTACAATGCAGCAATAAGTAAAACAGGTGAAATGCAACAGGGACTGCATAACTGATTACCCTAAGGTTTCTCGCACACACTGTCGAGTTAAAGTTTGAGCTATTGGTGTTGCATTATTTAGCAATGCCAATAGCTCAAACTTTAATAATGCGAGACCTATTGGCTATGCCAATGCTTGTTAAAGCCTGCTATATTCCATGAGAGGATTGACATTATTCCTTGATCAGGCTGGGGCAAGGGCTCCCCCTATGGACAGTTACTACCATACTCGGTGGATCGTATATGTAAAGACTCGTGGTGAACGAGCTCCCGACCCCGTTAAAACCCCAGCCCCGGTGTGTGCTCTATGGTCTCCAGTCTCTTATATACTAAGTAGAGGTGATGGTTTAAAAGAGAGACTGAGTCAATCGCAGCTATCCATATTCTCTAGTAAAGCAAATCTATTTGCTAAAAGTATATTATTATTAGCCAACTGGGGGGTGCGAAATAAGTTATTATTTACAGGAGGTCTTAAACTTTGTATGTTATTTTTAAACATAGAGGGTGGTTTATAGAAAAAGCCCAATGGCACAATGAAAATCTGGGGTCTGTGAGAAGGGTGCTATCGGTAATTGACATAACAAAATCTTCACCAACAAGCGGTGTCAAAATTAAGGACGATGCAGTCATTTTCAATTGATTTTGGATCTGGGCCTACCCAGGGGATTCTTCTGGCCATAATCAGGTGATCTTGTATTAGGTGGCCTATATTAGCGGCGTGCGACAACCAGTGCTGAGCCTTAGCCATCAGTTGAGCAGTTGATTAATTTTGATATGCTCTAAGCAGTGGGACATTAACCATAATTATCCCAAAGGGGCATGCCGCGGGTGGTAAATTCAGATTCAAAGGAATGCTACTCTTCTTGTGGTTAAGGTGCTGCTCGCTGACTGTACTGTTATTTGGGGCTGTACGCACACTAGGAGTAATATCTGCAGGACCCCCCTGCTGCACGCTACTGATAGAACCAGCGGAAACTACATTCAGCTGGACCATATTTCGTGGGATCTCTATATTCTTGAGGTGAGTCCCATCTGCGCTTTGGCGGTCTGCAGCCGAGTTTTTATTATCTTGCCCCAGGGACTGATTATGAGTAATAATACCGTGACTCGAGTTTACATTTGCTGGTGCTAGCAAATTGCCCCTCCTAGCTGTAAAGCTGTAAAGTTTGCTTCGACATCCTGCCAGTTTAAGGTTAATGTAGCGTTATTCTGTAGGGGGGCCGAAGTGATTGCTGCACCCTGGGAGGAATTGCCCTTTCTATGTTTTGGCTTATGAGCGCGAGTCCTCTGAAGCAGGGGATGTTGGGAGATGAAGTTTCCCCAGCGGTGGTAGAAGTGGCATGGCTCTCCCCAAGCAGAAACAAGCAGGCTGTTGGCGGCTTACACTGCTGCAGGAGCGTGGCGCGCTTTTGAGCGCGAGTCATCTGAAGCAGGGGATGTTGTGAGATGAAGTTTCCCCAGCGGTGGTAGTAGTGGCATGGCTCTCTCCAAGCAGAAACAAGCAGGATGTTGGTGGTTTACAAACCCATAATTTGCATGTAACAACCGGCAACATCGCATGTAATATGTCTATGTAAGATGTTTTAGACATACAATCCCTACTGTCCATAGGTGGCCATGACATTGATAAGACCTCACTCCCTGACCTATTCATGGTCTTACCAATACAAAAGTTTTCCTCTGGACATTATGTTAAAATTCAAACTTTTGCTATGTGAATGCTTAATTATCAACACAAGAACAATAGATGTAACTTCGATGTCAAAAAATAACAAAATATTTTTACATAGAAGTTAAATCTGTTGTTCTTGTGTTGATAATTAAGCATCCACATATAATTTTTTGGGATTTTAACAATAAGTCCAGGGAAAACACTTTAGTATGGTTTGGCTGAACCCTATCCCCTGTGCCTTTATAAAAGGGGTAACTCTCTAAATTGTTGCTATCTATTTATAGACTTAGATATCTCCTCTGGCATCAACACTGAAAGTGGTTTGAAATCTCAGTCCACCTTTATCCACTAAAGGACATTCCAGGAGTGGTAACAGAACATGCACTCTTGTAAAAATGAGGCCAAGTGGATCATTAGACTAAGATCTGTAAGCAAAGGGCTAAACCTGGACTGAGAACTCCATCACTTTCGTGCCTCAGGCTGATTGATTAAAGTAAGCCTTGATTGTATCCAGCACAATGCCACCACAACTAATTAGAACAGCACTCTGTTGATCTGAATGCATAATTGGTGACCGTACTATGTGTAGTGTTGTGTGAGTTTGGAATGATGGAAACCTTGTGGTTCCTGATGAACTCCATAGAACTGTGACGTAAGCATTAGGAGTGTAGTGAAGTGAATGCAAGTTTAGAATGTTGATATCGTAGTTACACGCAGAAGAATAAAGACATGATATACTAAGCTCCATGTGTGGTGAAGTCATTGGAAAGTACCCTGGCTGGGTAGGACATTACAACTGGCGACAAGATAGAGGATAAGTGGCTCGAAGATTGACAGTGGTGGGGGGCGTGGCCACGCAAGCGACCAAGATGGCCGCTTGCTGTTGAAGCTCCGTGGTCCGGCCCAGCAAATCCTACATTATCCCCGGCGAAACTGGAGGCTATGGCCCTATATTCGATAGCGCTAGATCGCTGAGAGCGCCCTGACTCCTGCAAGCTGCCTCCGCGAACTTATGATCCTGCCATCGCCGAGATATCGCCACTGAAGGGGCGGAGCACAGGGAGATGGTGTGCAGCGTACCAAGGCCCTGCAGACACCAGCGGGCGGAGCGGTGAGGAGCCGAGCGGAGTTGATCGCGGGTGAGTGGGGGCCCGCTGAGATGGTGGTAGGGCCGGTCGCGGGCGGCGGCTCCCCCTCCCCTGAGACGCCACAGATTGGAGCGGGGCGCGGCTGAGACTGAATGCGCCCGCTCCCCTGCGCTAGTGCCCGCCATTTTGCTGAGACCACGGCGGGGACAGGGCCCGCTGTGTTCCTGAACGGCTCTTGACCAACGGCGGGGGGACGCAAAGAATAAGGGGGGGGCGCGCGCCGGTGCCGGCCCTCAGATTGCCGCGACCGGCCACCCAGTGGCGTGGTCCCTGCTCCCTGCTGCCCGCCTACACTGCAGCTGCGGTACCGGGGCATTCCACTGATTCTTGGGACGGTGAGTGGCCTGCAATCGACTGCGGAGGTTGCTATTCACTGAGGGGCCAAACCAGCGCTGGCACCTACATCTGGGCCCACACTCTGTACGTACGTTTGGCACAACTGCTGCATCTAACCTACTGCGTCCCTCTGGTGAGGTCCTGCAGTCTCCGTGATCTGGTTGTTGTGTCCAGCCCCGCCTAACATTGGTGCGCGAGGCGCTGGCCTGCAGGGAAAGCACTAAAAGCTACGACTTGGGGCCTCATTGGAGGAGGGCTTTACCCTGGCCTGTGCCGGCGGCAGCAAGGCCTGAGGGAGACATCGGACCCTGTGACTAGTGCTGCTTAAGACATTGAATCTATGCGCATCGCGCCATCCCATGTTTGTCTCCCCTGGGTCGGTCTCTGACTGCACCGTTTGCTGTATTGGTCCTCACACTCCCTGGCACGCGGTCGATTGGCTCCCTGGAGGTTCATTCCGATATTTTCATAGGCCCTTGTTGCGCCTTGCTTTTCCGTGGCTGCTACTCTGCAGCGGCTCCGAGGCATGGGCAGCAAAGACCCCAAACAGAAGACCCTGCCATTTGAGAAACTCACCGACAGGCCCTCGGAAGACGGCTCTAACATGGCGGACAACGCGCAGGGTACAGAACATCAAGACGACCTCCCTGCACTTACAACGTCTATGCTTCAAGAGATGAGGGCTGGGTTCAGGGCCCTTGACGGGCGGTTCGACGCGTTAGATAAGAGCCTGGCAGACATGGGGGCCAAAATCCAAGTGCATGACCAGCGCCTGGACGTGGCTGAGGCCCGCATTTCGGATATCGAAGATGGCACGGCTCAGTCCCTGAAACGTTTGGAGCATGTCGAACGCATCCTCAAAGAGGTAGCTATAAAGAACAAAGACCTCGAAGCACGCAGTAGGCGCAATAACATTCGCATTTTAGGTGTCCCTGAGTCCACTGCTACAGGCCGCATGGACGTCTTCATCGAGTCTCTGTTATCTGACCTGTTTGGGAGGGAGTCTTTCACCCCGGGGTTTGTGGTAGAGCGTGCACACCAGTCCTTGGGGCCGCGGCCTAACCCTGGTTGCCCCCCCCCAGACCCATCATCGCCCGAGTTATGAACTTCAGAGACCGCGATTCAGCATTACGTCTCGCTAGGGAACGAGGAGACACTATATGGCAAGGCTCTAAACTATCCTTATACCCCGACTTCACTGTAATGGTGCAGGTCGCTCGCCGGAAATATAATGGGGTCAAGGCCACCCTAAGGAACCTGGGTTTAAAGTATGGCATGCTGTACCCGGCCAGGCTGAAGGTGGATGTCTGAGGCCGGGCCCGCATATTTGACACCCCCACGGAGGCACAAGAGTTTTGCCACATGTAGAAGCAGAATAATAATCGGGCTGGGTCCGGAGGTGGGGGTCCCTCCCCGCCACACAGCGGATCAGACGCCAGTGCGGAACTATTTTCTACCTCCGCTATGGACTGATGCTCTTTGAAATACTCTTTTGCATTAGTGGACCACTGAATGGGGATAATGTTCATTATTTTTCTATAACATTTCAGTTTGCTGGCCGACTTACGTGGCGTTGCCACCCCTCATGGTGTATACCTTGGGATTGTTCTTGTACTTACGGAGGTACCCTTCTTGGGGTTCTTCATTTAACTGTAAAGTCAATTGGTACTTCAAATTCTTCTTTTGGTTATGGTTCTGCCTCGCTTTGGACGTAGTGAGGTTGGGTGGGAGGTGGGTGGGGTAACTGTTTTTTGTTTCAATGTTATTGGTCATATGCAGCAATGGGCACTGTCACGGTTTTCCGCTATTCACTGTTACGCAATTACGCCATGCTTGACGAATATACAGGATGGCCCAGTTAGGTAACGTTGACGGTCCATCCGGCCTATCCTTAATGTCTTGGAATGTAATGGGACTGAACGACAACCGCAAGCGGAGGCAGGTTATTCATTATTTACTGAGACACAATGTGGATATTGCATATTTACAGGAAACGCATTTACCGAAATCTGACAAGGCCCGCTTTGCTGCCAGCTGGGGGCACATAGATATTTCGCTAACTACAGCAACTACGCCAGGGGCACGGCCATCCTTATTCACAAGAGGGTCCCTTTCAGCCCCCGCTCAGTGATAGGGGATAACGAGGGCAGATATGTCATAGTTACGGGTTCACTTATGGGACCCCACACGGCACTGGTTTGTGTATATGGCCCGAACACGGACTCACCAGACTTTTTCCATACACTACAAGCCCAATTAGTTCGGTTAGAACCAAGCTTTCTTTTGATAGGGGGGGATTTCAATTTGCTACTGAACCCAAGACTGGACAGCACTGCCACTACTCCTGAGGCCAAGCCACGAGCGCGCCGCGCACTACTAGAGTTATGTGAACACTGCTCCCTGCTAGACATCTGGCGCCAACGCAACCCCGCACACACGGAATACACCCATTACTCCGGTCAACACAATACTTGGACCAGGATTGATTTTTGGCTAGTTTCCCCAGGCATTGCCGGCTGGTTCCGGTCATTGGGGACGCTGCCAAGAACGTATTCTGATCATGCCCTGGTACAACTCCATCTACGGGTCCCACGTCCGGAGGGCTTCGAGAGGCAATGGCGCTTTCCGAGCCGCGCCCTACATGATGACCTTTTTAATGCGGAGGTGCGCGAAGCCATAGACGAATACTTCTCAATTAATACAGGATCTGTAGACACTTGGGCGGTCTTGTGGGAAGGCTTCAAGGCATACATCCGGGGAGTCTGCATAGCGAAACACTCCGGAGTTCTTAAAGATCTTTGCAACACGCTGGCATGTATAGAGCGCGAACTCGCTGACCTAGATATCTCATCAGCCCACTCCACAAACCAGGACGGGGAGGGACGACGTCTGGCTCTTCTCGTTGAATTCTGAGAGACGGCGGACCGCGAGGTCTTACACTTGGGTAAATATCAGGCGGCTCACCACTATGGCGAGGGAGAACGCCCCGGTCGGGTTTTGGCGCAGATGATCCGCCCCCAGTATAGCAAAGCTTACATCACAGAAATTCGCACCTCCACCAATCAAACACTCACCTCCACAACTGACATTCGGGACGAGTTTTTGGACTACTTCAAGTCCTTATACGCTACCAAAATTGGGAACGACGCCTCTGCTCAGGAGGCTTACTTATCAGAGATTGCACTGGTGTATCTAGAGAAGGGCATGCAGGATTTTTTAGCAGAACCCATATCAGTGGCGGATGTCCTTGGTGCCATAGATTCCCTACGCGGCTCTTCTGCCCCTGGCTTGGACGGGTTCACAGGGGATTTCTATAAGGCGTACAAGGACATACTGGCAACGCAGCTGATAGAGATGTATGCTGAGGCACTTGAAGGACAAACCCTGCCCCCAACGTTACGTGAGGCGGTCGTTATTCTTCTTCCCAAACCGGGTAAAGACCCATCACATTGCAGCTCATACAGACCCCTCTCACTTTTAAACTTAGATTATAAAATATTGGCAAAGGTCATCGCTAACCGCCTCTCCCAGCTAATGGAGTTTATCATCTCCCTGGCCCAATCGGGTTTCGTCCCACACCGCTCCACCTCATTAAATCTAAGAACGCTTTTCTCGGTACTCCATAGAATCGATCCGAAAGTTCCCGCCGCTGCTATCCTTTTAGATGCGGGAAAAGTTTTCGATTCACTGGAATGGCCCTTTTTCATCTAGGTGATGCGCCGTATGGGCATACCTATGGGATTCATTGCCACCACCACTTTATTGTATAGCAAACCAACGGCGAGACTCCGCTTGAATGGTACCCTGTCCAGCCCCTTCTCCCGTGGTACCCGGCAGGGCTGCCCGCTATCCCCTCTCTTGTTTATTCTGGCCATGGACCCTTTAATTCGCCATTTCCAGGAGAGACATTTGCATAGGGGACTGCAGTTTAATACTGGCCCCCTGCTAGTCTCGCTTTATGCAGATGATACTATCCTCTATGTTAGAGAACCTCAGGAAAAATTAGAACCGCTAATCAGAGAAATACTTAGGTTCGGCCGCTTCTTGGGGCTAGGCATTAACTGGCACAAATCGGTGATATTCCCCTTAACTGCCAGTACAGTTCCATGGGACTGCGGATTCGCTCTCGAGTGGTGCAGGGACTCGGTTAAATATTTGGGCATACACATACACCAGGACACTGCCCAGATCATCAGCTTGAATTACGGACGTGCAATATGTGCCTTGGAGGCTCAGGTGGAACGATGGCTGCGTTTACCGCTATCTATGGCTGGCAGGGTTGCGATCCTCAAAATGGTGGTACTACCCAAATTTCTGTACCTTTTTAACAACATTCCTATACCCCTTACAAATGTTTTTTTTTAACATTACGCACACACCTCATCAAACTGGTATGGGGGAAACGGGCGCGGGTTCGTTGGCAGGTTCTGACCCTCCCATATGATAGAGGGGGGTTTGGAGTCCCAGACCTACACTTGTACTATTTAGTGGCCCAATGCTGCTACGCATATGCCTGGTTCCATCTGGACGCCCGGATCCCATATCTGCGCCCGGAGGCAGACTTTGTATTACCCGAAAAGCTAGCCATGGTGCTGCCGAAGGGTGTCCCCAGAGACCCAAAGGACATGCAGACAGTATCTACTACTAGTTGGGCATGGAATAAGCTGCGGCGGCTCTCCGGCGCCTCTACATTTTTACTCATCTGCCCTACCCCTCCCTAACCCCCCATGGTTACCAATTACAGGAGAGAAGCTAGTACAGCGCACCCTAGCTAAGTTCGACATCACTAAAGTGGGAGACTTGTATCTGGAAGGGCATGTTTTCTCAGTTGCAGAAGACGCCCGATTTCAGGACGTCTCTTTCATGGACAAATTCATATTAGGGCGAATTCGTTCGGCCCTGCGAGCCACACTACCCACCTACCCTGTTGAGCCCGACTCTTTCGCGCCACTAACATTGATCATTGAGGGCGAGACGAGTGCACATCTCATCTCAAAACTATACAAAGCGTGCGCAGGCATCCATCCGGTAAGCGATAACAAGGTACGCAAGGAATGGGAAGAGGACCTGGGTCGAGACATTAATGATGACCAATGGGCCAAATGCTGCGCGGTAACGAGGGAAGTCTCTTTTAACAGCAGGCACAAGCTGCTCCATTTCAAGTTTTTACATCGCATTTACTGCACTCCTGCCAAAACACACAGGTTAGACCCCTCCAGGCCGCACAACTGCCAGAAATGCAACGCCCCACACGCCGATTTTGCACACCTGGCATGGAGTTGTCCTAAATTGCAGACTTATTGGGAACAAACACACTCCGTACTGGGAACCATGATTAATCTAACCCTTATCCCCACGCTGGAAGTGGCGTTGTTGGGATACACTGCGAATTTCCCCAAGAAAGTCAGACGGTTCGCGTCCCTTGGTCTATTACTGGCCAAAAGAGAAATAGCTTTGATGTGGGGCCGCAGGACGGCTCCTACCCTGCAGGGATGGCTGCGTAGCTTGGCATACTGTAATATTAATAGCGAGGTTTATGCCAGCATCATGCCGAGTGCGTCTTGTCCCAAGGATATATGGGACCCATATCGGGCGTATGTGGAATCTCTACGACAAGACACAAACTCACAACTGGCAAGTGGTTTGGTCCCGGAGGGAGTGGGGTGATGAAACCTGGCCATTAGACTGGATGCTACACGACTTTAGGACCGATCACTATGATCATGCCACTACACAATGCAGGTATTGTCACATATATGTTAAAGGAGGGCCAAAGATGGAGTAACTCAACAGCCATGGGTATGAAAATGAGACCTGTATAAGCAGTTGTGACTATGACACTAACCAGGCAATGATTCGGATGATCCAATATCAAGGGTGTGATAACAGGTCATTGCGATAATATGTGACTACGTTGAATGATGTTATGTAACTTTGTATGACAGTGATCCTTCATTTCTGTATCGCAGAATTACGAAAAAATTTGAAAATAAAGTTTAAAAAAAAAAGATTGACAGTGGTGTCCCAGAGAGTTTGCCATGGTCCGGCAAACTGCTCGTGCATGCCATGTGTGCCTCCGTCAAAGTGCGGAATCGACGTTTGCCATATGTGGAGTCAAAGCGCAGCCCCAGTCTGTGTAAAGCATTTGAAGATAATGAAAGCTTTGCTGAGAAGTCTACATATCGTTAGCCAAAAACCTGTTGGGAAGGTGGCTAAGAGAGGTACCGCACACTATGCAACTTAAAGCAATACATCATATGGAGTGATAATGCTGTGAGCACAAGTGCTGCAAGGCAGAGATCAATGACATGTCAGGCAGTACAAAGAAATGCTTACAAACAATGAAATTGGGAGAAGTGACCCTAGAGGAAGCACCCAGGGTTGTGCTTGTGGAGCTGTCCATACCTGAAGCAGCACACCATCAAAGCTGCTGGGTGGCAACTCAGATCAACTCCAAAAGTTTCCTGAAAGCAAAGTACTCAAAAGGCGACTAAGAGGGAGGGCAAGGTTCCACAGATTGTCCACGATGACCCAGAGGCCAGCACATTATAGGGCTTTGGAGATGGTATGAATGTAGCTGGTCCTAGCAGACAGCAGACAGGAGACAGTGTCATAGAGAATTCCACCCTGTTTTAGCCAATCTTATAAATGGTTACAATGCAGCCGCCTTCTTGAAACCACTGCGGTCATTCAATACCGCCAAAGAGCTGAATATTGGCAACAGATGGACTGCCTGGATAGAAACATTTGATGATTTCATTGATGCAATAGAAGAAGCAGATAACAAGAAGATTATCAAGTACCTTAAGAATCTTGCTGGTGAAGGTGTAAAAGAAGTCATAAAGAAAAGTTTGCAAGCTGACAAACTAACATATAGTCTAATCAAAGCAGCCTTGAATCTCAAGTTCAATCCAATACCGAATGTAGATTACAAAAGGTACATCTTCAGTCAAGAACAACAGAAAGCTGATGAGACCAACAACAAATTTGTTGAGAGACTGGATACGCTCATCAAACACTGTGAATTCAGTGAATTTAATGATGAGGAAGCTATTCACCTCAGAGGGATTGATGGATGCTTGTCAGATTCGTTCAGACGATGAATGCTGAGAGAAACTCTTAGTCTTGAGCAAGTTCTCATGGCTGCCAGAGCTGAAAAGCGTGCTGATCGACAAGCTGCTGACATGGAGGAGTGAAGTCCCAGAGTGAGTCAGTCATGTACATGAAAAGTAAGCCAAAGCATAAGGCAGAGGGACAGAGTGATTTCTCCCCATAAAAAGAAGTTGCGCCTGAGGTGTGGATTTTCGTTTCCACAAGTAGGTAAATGCCCCGCCATTGGGCAGATCAGCAAAGGCTGTGGAAAGGAGAACCATTTTGTAACGGTCTGCAAAGCCAAGGAAAAAGTAAGTGTGTCACGGTGTGAAGACAAAATGCCCACCCAAATGTTCCAGTAGCGACGTCTGATGCACACCCATAAGGCCAAGCAACCACATCAGCTGAGGTAAATTGACACCAAACGAAGTCGATATGCATCTAAATCATCGACAAACTGTACTTCATTATCAGCGTCAAGTGAAAGTTAAGAAGATGATTGTGCCATGTCGATGCTTACCTCAGAGAAATGTGCGCATGTTGGACTTGCCGCCTGTGAGGAAAAATACCAGCCAGAGAAAAGCTGACATGACAAAGCAACAAAGTCATTCAAACATTGCCCAAAAATCTCACTAAAGGTCAACGGATGTTCAATACCTTTCTTTGTTGATAGTGGTGCGTCAATAAATATTATGCCTGAGGAGAAATAGAATGAGCAGTTTTCATTGCCCCAACTTACACTATCGAAAACTAATGTGTATATGTGGGCTGCATTAACGTCACTGAACAGTCATTGTTCATTTATAGCAACGATGAAACACAAGAAAACAAAAGTAAAAGCACCCATTCGTGTACTTCAAGGTAGGCGTCAAGCGCCTGTTTACTCACCTTCAGTACAGCTGCTGATATGGGACTGATATCAAGGAACTATAACATGAATGCTCATCACTAAGGGGTCGATTCCGATCTCGGCCGGTAGGGCACCTAACAGTATTCGTCCGGAAAAAATACAAGCCGAATGCGTGTTTCCCGACCGATTCGTACACTCGTCCGGACGAACAAGTACGATGCGTATAACAACCCAGTTTCCGAGCGAGCCGTACTCACCCAATCCAGCTCCTGTTCCCCGCCCGAGCCGGATCCGTGAACGCCGAATCGAGCCGCACGGAAGCAAATACACAGCACCTTCCGGCCGGACTAGTACAATGCGCAATCCGTACGCGCCGAACCCGTCGCTACGTTCGGCACGTATGATCATCCGGGCGAGCCGTACATAAGCTCCGTTTCGAGCCACAAGACGATCCACGGCTACGAGACGAACAAGCCAGCGATGAGTACGAGTCGAAGACACGAGAAACCCGAACGAGACGATCCAAGCATGAATCCCATTGCGCAGGTCCTACCTATACTCTACATCTATTACAGGGACCGGCACGGACGCGTACGGCGCAGACGGTAAGTCAAACACCAACAATACAAACAGACTACACGTACCCGAAATATGTCACACACACATAGGGATGCACAAATAACGTACACTAGCAACAGCAGAACCATAGGGGTGGGATGGCCAACACCAATGCCATACACACCCATAGGGGGATGGATGCCTACCACCAACACCACCCTACCACCACCCCTACTCATGGGGGCTAGATGCCTGCCACCACCACCACCACCCCTACTCAGGGGGCTGGATGCCTGTCACTACTACCATCCCCACCGTTAGGGGGCTGGATGCCTGTCACTGCTACCATCCCCACTCATGGGGTGATGGATGCCTACCACTACCACCATCACTACTAATGGGTGCCTGGATGCCTGTCACTACTACCATCCCCACTCATGGGGGGATGGATGCCTACCACTACCACCATCACTACTCAGGGGGGGCTGGATGCCTACCACTACCACCACCCCTACTCAGGGGGGGCTGGATGCCTGTCACTACTACCATCCCCACTCATGGGGGGATGGATGCCTACCACTACCACCACCCCCACTCAGGGGGGGCTAGATGCCTGCCACCACCACCACCACCCCTACTCAGGGGGCCCTGGATGTCTGTCACTACTACCATCCCCACTCATGGGGGGATGGATGCCTACCACTACCACCACCACTACTCATGGGGGCCTGGATGACTGTCACTATTACCATCCCCACTCATGGGGGATGGCTGCCTACCACTACCACCACCACTACTCATGGGTGCCTGGATGCCTGTCACTACTACCATCCCCACTCATGGGGGATGGATGCCTACCACTAACACCACCCCCACTCGGGGGCTAGATGCCTGCCACCACCACCACCACCACCCCTACTCAGGGGGGGCTGGATGCCTGTCACCACTACCATCCCCACTCATGGGGGGATGGATGCCTACCACTACCACCACCACTACTCAGGGGGGGCTGAATGCCTACCACTACCACCACCCCTACTCATGGGTGCCTGGATGCCTGCCACCACTACCATCCCCACCCTTAGGGGTATGGATGCCTACCACTACCACCACCCCCACTCAGGGGGCGCTAGATGCCTGCCACCACCACCACCCCTACTCAGGGGGGCCTGGATGCCTGTCACTACTACCATCCCCACTCATGGGGGGATGGATGCCTACCACTACCACCACCACTACTCATGGGGGCCTGGATGCCTGTCACTACTACCATCCCCACTCATGGGGGGATGGCTGCCTACCACCACCACTACTCATGGGTGCCTGGATGCCTGCCACCACTACCATCCCCACCCTTAGGGGTATGGATGCCTACCACTACCACCACCCCCACTCAAGGGGGGCTAGATGCCTGCCACCACCACCACCCCTACTCAGGGGGAGCTGGATGCCTGCCACTACTACCATCCCCACTCAGGGGGGGCTAGATGCCTGCCACCACCACCACCACCACCCCTACTCAGGGGGGCTGGATGCCTGTGACTACTACCATCCCCACTCATGGGGGGATGGATGCCTACCACTAACACCACCCCTACTCATAGGACGGGTAATGCATGACACAACTAGCATACTCCCACATAAGGAATGACAGAAAATTACATCCCCCCCAACACCATGACAAGTGTGTGTAGTCTGTGTCAAATGCCTACAACACTGAAAATGACATACAATGTGACCCCCTAGCACATGTGTCACACATAAATGTGTGTGGCCTCCACAATGCAAGCAGACCATGGCCACTGTGGCAATGGGCTCGAACACCCCATCACCACAGTGACCAAAAGGGAAGTGTGGTATCCATAGCTGATGCACATTTTGAACAGTGTGGCAATGTGGCCTAAAGCCCCATCACCACAGTGACCAAATGGGAAGTGTGGTATCCATAGCTGATGCACATTTTGAACAGTGTGGCAATGTGGCCTAAAGCCCCATCACCACAGTGACCAAAAGGGAAGTGTGGTGTCCATAGCTGATGCACATTTTGAACAGTGTGGCAATGTGGCCTAAAGCCCCATCACCACAGTGACCAAAAGGGAAGTGTGGTGTCCATAGCTGATGCACATTTTGAACAGTGTGGCAATGTGGCCCAAAGCCCCATCACCACAGTGACCAAAAGGGAAGTGTGGTGTCCATAGCTGATGCACATTTTGAACAATGTGGCAATGGGGCCTAAAGCCCCATCACCACAGTGACCAAAAGGGAAGTGTGGTATCCATAGCTGATGCACATTTTGAACAGTGTGGCAATGTGGCCTAAAGCCCCATCACCACAGTGACCAAAAGGTAAGTGTGGTATCCATAGTTGATGCACATTTTGAACAGTGTGGCAATGGGGCCTAAAGCCCCATCACCACAGTGACCAAAAGGGAAGTGTGGTGTCCATAGCTGATGCACATTTTGAACAGTGTGGCAATGTAGCCTAAAGCCCCATCACCGCAGTGACCAAAAGGGAAGTGTAGTCATGGTAAAAGCTGCCAAAGCCAAACTGCATGGATGAATCCTGGTCACACAACAACAAACACATCAGTGGCATAGTAGTCCTTGTGTCCCATTGCAACATAGATTGGTCGAGGCAAACAGTGCAGTGTCACTGAAACATCGTTTTGGCCATGTGCATACAAACATCACCCATGGGGGCCCACATTGTCAACATTCACAAATAACCCAATGACAGAAGTGACCATCATAATGCTGACCCACATATCTGCACCAATGGACACACAAATGTAGATATCCTGGGGAGACTGTAGATGTCAGGTGAACAAATACCATACCATGGCATCAATGGGACATACAAACCATGATTATTGTGCTGACTGATGACCTAGGAGTCCCAGGGACAGCAGGGGAAAGCCACCAAACAACATACAGCCAATGGCACACTCAAGATATGCCAATGCAGTGGTGCAAAGGCACAAACACAAACAGGCAGGCTCACACTGCATATCAAACACAACAGGTGATGGGGTGTGTGTGCCAGTGTCCCCAGGCAACCACACAACACATGAGGAGGCCTGAATTCCAACCACACAGATGTGTATACAGTGCCATACAAAAGTTAATCACGGATCGGATACCCCTATGTGGGCAATCAGGCATTGTTAGATGAGAGGGAGCCCAAATTACACATGTCACACAAGCTTGTAGGAACAGCAACTAACACAGCAAGAGACAGACCCACCACAGCACTACCCCCAGGGACCCCACATTGTGCTGACACTAGCCTGCTTGATAATCCCACTGTGATGACAAAGGTAGATGTTGTTCACACTGAACCACAGCCATGTGTCCTGAGCAACAAACTACCATCACACCTACACAAGCTCCAATCAATCAGCACGGCCTGCCAGCCAAGGCCAATATGGAGGTAGGGGTCTAGCCGTGCAACAACTCACTTTTGCACACACTCAACACCACACACCCTGATCTCCACCAATGTGCAGCAGTGAAGCTCACATGGACTGGTGACATTGGACATGCACCCATGACAATACCAGGGGTGGTGGTGGGAACTAAGGTGCAGAAACCCATCACACATGGCCAGTCAACAAGACTCGTGAATGTCTGACACACAGCACAGTATGCCGTACATGGGCATGATGTGAAATCCACCACAATCAATGGGATCCTGGCCATAGTCACACACTAACGAAGAAGCCAAGGTGACACACGAAGAACACACGTACACAACTTCCAACATTGCAGCTCTGACCCTGAGGAGTGGCAGCAATCACACACACAACGTGTCACAATCACTGAAAGCTACCACAAACTGAAAATCACATGACTTGTGTAAACAACAAGTGCCAAGGGGAATCCTGAATGTGTCCCATCTGCGTTTGCCCACATCCCCAGCCCTGACAACAAAGACAACCTGGTATGACAACCTCATGAACATTAGTTTGCCATGCACCCACATCACGGAGAAACCAGGTCCAAGATGCTGGATGAACACAGAACAACTCAGCAAGCATCACAAACAGGAACATCCCTAGGGACACAGCCTGTGTAGGAAAAGGGAAGGGAACACGCACAGACATGCTTACACAACACACAACACAGGCCCACGCAATGTCACGGGATTACACACTGCCATGAGGGCACTCCACTCCTGTGGAAGGTCCGCTGTGCCAAACCTTGTCTGTGCACGACCCAAACATGTCAGCAGAACACTCCGTCAGTGAGTCAACAACCACAACACACAGAAGCCTCTGCTCACATCAGCCTGGGTACGGGAGTGTCACGTCAGTCATCTGCATACACACAAAACACGTGTCAAGCAAGTTGCACTGTATACACAGATGAGTCCTTCGACATTGATGTGCAAAACTGCATGTCCAGTGGAGCTGGGCACACAGTCAGGGAAATCGGAACATTGAACAGTGGTAAGCCCACCAGATGTGCATCAGTGTAAGACAAAGGTGTTCATTTACAAATGCAAAATGTACATCCCTGTGTCAAATGCTGAACATTACACCCTCAGACTGCAGCAAAGGATGCCATAGATCCAGACTACAACAGGACACATATCCCATGGACCACATGGAGTCCATCACAGCAACACTTCATTTTCCTGATATGAACACTATTACAACTGCAAATGCAGGATGCTACTCATCCACATCATGTACATCAAAAGAAAAGCCACAATTAAACAAAAAGAGGCTTTATTCAGCAAATGGCAAGGAAAACTCTGAAGTCCCAAAGAAACTAAGGCCAATGGCCAGTCCAAAATCACAGTCCCAACAGGGTGATAAGTGACAACTGGTCACCCATTGCTTGCCTGCACTTGTACGGACAGGGGACATCCCCCTTGGAGGGGCATACAAGGGGCAGGCCAGGCACCGCAGGGACAGGATCAGGGGATGGCAGAAGGAGGCAGTGAAGGGGTGGTGGGTGCAGGAGTGTCACCGGCAACTGCAGTGGAGGTGTCTGACTCAGGGGGGCCGGCACCACTGTGGTACACAAGTCAGTTGGTGTGGGTGCTGCAACCACTGCAGTGGGCTGGTCTGATGTAGTGGACTGGGTCCCCACTGCAGTGCCCGAGTCAGACGGGGTGGTTGTGGACTCCACTGCAGTGCATGACTCCAAGGGAGTGGAAGGGGGGCAGATGAGGTGGGCAGGACAGAGGGGGGGACCCGGTCTCCACACCAGTGGCACTAACAGGCAGAGCGTCTGGGCTGGGGGTGGAAGAGCAAGTGGCAGGGGGGGAGGGCCTAAGCAGTCTGGGGATGCAGTATCGGTGTGTGGGGGAACCTGGGGCAGGGTGTGGCGGGGGAACCTGTGGAGTGGTGGCCTGGGGGATGGAGGAGAGAGACTGGGTGGTGGAGCTGCGTGGTGGTGGTGGTGGGGTCTTGCTCTTCCTGGTCCGGGGAGACTTCCGAATGGGGTCCTGTGTCTGCCTGCGCCTGGGGGAGGGTGTCCGGGGGCGAGGGGCACTCCCTCTGTGTGGGTGGACTTCCTCTTCCCCCGGTATACTGGATCAGCAGGATTGGAGGGGAAGAGGCCGAGGTCACACAGGAAGATCTGCTGTGTAGGTGGGGTAGCAGGTGAGGCAAGGGAAGGGGTCTTGGAGGGAGAGGATTTGGAGGACTGCGGAGTGACTGTGGATGCCTGTGTGTGTGTCTGTTCCCCATCCCCTGTGTGTGTGGTATCAGTCCCCTGAGGATGCTTGTGTGCACGTCTTGCCTTTCTCTTGGGTGTGTCTGTGCTGCTCGTGTCTGTGTGCTTGGGTGATTGTGCAGGTGTGCATGTGCTTTGGACAGGTAGGGTGGCAGGAAGTGTGGATGGGACAGAGGTGGGAGGGGTGAGGGACTGTTGGAGGAGGGACACTGCTGCCATCAGGGAGGAGTCCATGGACTTATTGCTCCTCTGTGGGGCAGACATACCCGCCGAGATGCCCTCCATGAACGACACCAGCTGTGTCAACAGAGTGGTGTGTGCATGGAGGACACTCAGCATTGCTGTCTGCCCTACATGGAGCTGCCGAAGGAGGTACACAGACTCCTCACTCAGGGCAGCAGGGGACACAGGGGCAGGGGTGCGGTGCCTGGCACGAAGGAGACAGGCTCCCGAGCACGGGAGCCTCCACGGACCTCAGGAATGGGAGCCAATGGGAGCGGTGGTGGTGGTGGCTGGTGGTGGCGGGGCCAGACAGACTAGCTGGCCTTTGGTGGCTGCTGAGACCCGCCTCCACAAGGGAGTCATCCTCCGAGCTGCTGTGGTCCTCAGCTGAGGTGGATGGTGCTGAGGACTCCTCGGTGTGGCTCCCCTCGCCCTCCGTGCCACTGGGTCCCTCTGACCACTCGTCGGATGCTGACCCAGTCTGGCTCCGCTGCTCCTCCTGGTCCGTGGAGCTGTCCCCTCCTGTGGCCGTGGATGTATCTGCAAACAATTAGGGAAACAGACAAACATCAGTCACCTGCACTGACCGCACACACCACAGTAAGTACAGCACATCACAGAGCAAGCCCTGGCATCCTTAGTTGAACATTGCCTAAAGTCCTCACACAGATTCGGGGAAGCCAATTGTCAGTCTGATGGTCAACCATGGGACTCACACCCCTCCTGCCCTTGCACCCATCTGTCTGGTGCCTGTCTGATGGTAAGACCCCAGTGTGGACACATGCAACACCTACACAGTTGTTGGACATTGCAGGGAACACGGTGAAGTATGTGAACATGCACACATCACATCTCTTGCCACTGAGTCAGTGCAGGTGTCCGGATGAAAGGGATGGCCAGAGTCTAAATAGAAATGCATGTGATGCATACCAGCACCAGACACCATGATGCACCCATGTCCGGATAGTCAATGCCACAATGGGGTGCATGTTGCACATGTCACTCCCCTGCAGGATCAGTCTCAGGAAGTTTAATGCCATGACACAGGAATGCGTGCAAAGTCATACATTACTGTCTCCAGTCACATGGCCATGGCAGCCAGCCAACAACAGTCTGCACTGTGTCACAATCCGAGGGCATGGGGAATGCAAGTTATGTGACTGACAAGTGCACATGTCCATCCCCCAAAAACCACATCATCTGTACTACTATTTGTCCACGTCATACCAACTGGACATATGGGGGACATGAAACACAACTCTCTGAACATGAGCACCTCACAGTGTGCTGTGAATGAAAAACAGCTGCCTGAAAGTCACAGTCGCAAACACCTGTGTGCACAGTCAAGTGATCAGACACCTATAAGTCACAGAAGTATCGTCTATCATGGTCACATCTCCGATGGCATGCTGAGCCCTAACCGATAAACATACCAGTAGTCCTGACAACGAAGACACAGCACAATGAGACAGAGGCAGACACCTGAGGGTACATTTCACTGATCACAACATGCCAGATGATACACGGGAGTGGGAGTACAGAGTGTATTGTATGCCCTGGAGTAGGCATGACTGTCCAGCTCCACCTGTAAGAGGGATGAGTCCTGGACAGTAGGCAGGTGGCTAAGCATGTGTGACACACTTGATACACATACTCCTGAGGCCCAAACATTGTTCCCACCAGCAGCATGGGTGTGTGCCAAATTCCACAGGGACATGTGGTGATTCAGATCAGCAAGTGGACCACATATCAAAGTTACACCCAGATTACATGTCAGAACTTAGGCATTGTGTAAGCAATTGACCCACCCATGAGTCGCACAACATAGTCACGGGAACAAATGCTGTCCCCCACCTTGAGCAAAGCTAAATGCAATGACACAGTCCCCAAATGACACAATTTCCTGACTATAAGGGCCACACATATGCGTATCAGAGGAGAAGTGGGCATGTCACAAATGAGGGACATGGGTCCTGGACCACATGACTGATGTACTGTGGAAGTTTAACCAGGCCAGAGGAGGGCACATAGCATGTCAGACAAAGTGCACAGTGCAGTCATGGACTCACCCCCTCCTTGCTGCTGTCTGCCCTTCAGCTGCCCATCCAGGTCAGGGAAGACCACCGCCAGGATCCGGAGCATGAGGGGGTCAGGGTCCGGTGTCCGCCCCTCCTGCGAGGAGGCGACAGCTTCAGCTGGACCCTTGCGATCCTCCGGGTCCAGCCCCGAAGGTCCTGCCACCTCTTCTGGCAGTTGCGGATCCTGCGCCTGTAGACCCCCACGGATCTTACTTCCCGGGCGATGGTCAGCCAGATTTCCTGCTTCTGGTGGGCATCAACCTGTGAGGATGACAAAGTGAAAAGGCCATTACTACACATGCAACATATACGTGCATCACACAGTTGGATATACATGTCTCAATCACAGGGGCATATGATGTACACAGGCAGTGCAACAATGGCTATGAACAGTTTGCCAGCAGTCACTACATGGTATCATTGCATGGGAAGTAAACCTAGTTGGAATGCACTGTTACTGCACTGTACCAGTTCAGTGCATGTAACTACACACTTTGGGGTGTGACAACTACTCAGTGAGCATGCTAGCCAGTGGTGTGCACACTGTAAGTCCTGCTAGTCAGACAACATGCACAATTAGTAAGGCAGTGGACAGCACACTCACCTGCTCCCCTGGTTTCCCATACAGCTTGCTGTACTGTGGAAGGAGGCTGTCCAGCAGGGCCTGGTTCTCCTCAAGGCTGAAGGCTGGGGCTCTCTCCACAGTACGTGCCATTGCAGTAGCCAGAGGATGCAGAAACAGCAGCAGTGTTGGTGGCAGATGTCGTCCTGGAGCATGTAGTGCAGGCAAGTGAGCTCTCAGGGGAACAGCCAGCATTATATGTGTGCTGCAGAGGCAGATACTGTCCCATGTGTCCAAAGTGATAGGTCCAAGTCGTTTGCATCTTCTGAATCTGACCAATCCATGGAATAGCAGCACTAATACACGCCCACAGCATCCTTCAAATCTTCAACTTCATGACACCCATGATTTTGCAACATTGTTGTGGCTGGCCAACTGAATTCACTGCATCAGACTCGTTGGAGCTTCGAAAACGCGTCCGTTGCCATGCCAGGCCCCAGCCAATGCGTGCACACCGATCGGTCCATTGCTGTACAACGCGTATTTCGGGATACAACGCGTACCCGCTCAAAACAGATGCAATGGGCCGGCCGGGCACACCGATCGGTCCATTGCTGTACAACGCGTACCCGCTCCCAACAGATGCAATGGGCCGGCCGGGCACACCGATCGGTCCATTGCTGTACAACGCGTACCCGCTCACAACACATGCAATGGGCCGGCCGGGCACACCGATCGGTCCATTGCTGTACAACGCGTATTTCGGGATACAACGCGTACCCGCTCCCAACAGATGCAATGGGCCGGCCGGGCACACCGATCGGTCCATTGCTGTACAACGCGTACCCGCTCACAACAGATGCAATGGGCCGGCCGGGCACACCGATCGGTCCATTGCTGTACAACGCGTACCCGCTCCCAACACATGCAATGGGCCGGCCGGGCACACCGATCGGTCCATTGCTGTACAACGCGTACCCGCTCCCAACAGATGCAATGGGCCGGCCGGGCACACCGATCGGTCCATTGCTGTACAACGCGTACCCGCTCCCAACACATGCAATGGGCCGGCCGGGCACACCGATCGGTCCATTGCTGTACAACGCGTACCCGCTCCCAACACATGCAATGGGCCGGCCGGGCACACCGATCGGTCCATTGCTGTACAACGCGTACCCGCTCACAACAGATGCAATGGGCCGGCCGGGCACACCGATCGGTCCATTGCTGTACAACGCGTACCCGCTCCCAACACATGCAATGGGCCGGCCGGGCACACCGATCGGTCCATTGCTGTACAACGCGTCCCTGTACAGGTCAGTCGCATATGTCACCATGCTTGTCACTGGTGAACGTATGCCAGCCACATATACCTGCCAGAGACCCAGGGGCACACCTACAACACCACACCCAGTCCACAATGTTTCCTAAGGCATGTAAGGCTGCATTTCCTTCTCTGTGTATGGGGGTTAACATGTGGTTTCTGTGGTGGCACTTGTGGGCAGCCACACCCAGGCTGTGCATGTGTTCATGGGGACAGGGTCCTTTGTGTGTTGTGCACATGACCACTGTGATGTGCAACAGTTCATTTTGGAGCATGTGGCATGGTCACATTTCCAGGTTGTGTATGTGTATGACATGTCACATACCCCCAGAGTCCCATGTGGGAAGGCATGTACGTCACAGGATGACCCATTGCCACAATAGTGATGTCCCTCCACAGTCTGTGTGCATGTTGTGTTTCCGATGTCTCTGATTCCATGTGCACGATGGGAGACAGTCTCCACATCAACGTTGTTTGTGCATGGACTTTGATGTTGTGCGTCACTGGCGTCCATGTCTGTCCTGCGGATGCGACAGGGGCCACTACCTGTGGGAGTCATGTTTCATTTTCTGACGTGTACATGATACGCCATGTCATGCCAGTGTCCATGTGGCAAGACAGGGTCACTGGGAATCTACCTGTCAATGAGCTGTGATGCCTGTGGCGCATCTGTCCAGACATGTCACTGTGGTGTGTGTGTGGAACGTGACAGCAGTAAATGGGTACTGTGACACAGCCTAATGGTTTCCCATAGCACAACCTGGTACCTGTTGTGCACACATGTTGTACTGAGAAGTTAGATGATGGCCATGTAGGTGCGAGTTATGTCCGACAGAACGGCACACACATCAAGTACTTGTGTCACGTAATGATGTTTCATGTGAAATTGTGTATGGTGAATGGCACATATGTGGGGTGACTGACAATCTTTTTTCCTTCAACCTATGCACTGCAGGGCTCCAGCTGTCCATAGACCATTCCCTGACCTGGCAACGATGGTGGAACGTGACAGCATCCGACGGTACCGCTTCACCAGGCAGCTGATTGAGGATTTGGCAGTGCGCTTGGCACCACATTTGCAACCTGGCCGGACGTACCCTACGGCGCTGACCCCCAAGGTGAAGGTAATGGCAGCCCTACACTTCTTTGCCACCGGTACCTTTCAACACACTGTTGCGACTGCCGGTGGGATGTCACAGACTATGTTCAGCCGTGTGCTACGCGATGTTTTGGAGGCAATGTTGAGATGCCTGAACCAGTACATCTATTTCCCTACACGTCAACAACTCACTGACGTCAAGAGTGACTTCTATGCCCTGGGGAGGATGCCACATGTCATTGGCTCCATTGATGGGACACATGTGGCTTTGATACCACCACAGGCACATGAGCAGGCATACCGGAACCGTAAACATTACCATTCGATCAATGCTCTGGTGGTATGTTTAGCAGATATGAGCATCACACATGTGTGTGCCCGTTTCCCTGGTTCAGCACACGATGCCTACGTGATGAGGAGTAGTCGCATCCCGAGGATGATGGCACAGATGCAGAACCAGCGTGCCTGGCTTGTCGGTGTGTACTGACTTTGTACCATTGTGTGTGTTCTGATCTGTAGTATTCCACCCACTTTTCCAAATCAGCTAATGTGCACTTGTCTGTCCGTAGGTGACTCCGGATACCCCAACATGCCGTGGTTGCTGACACCCCTCAGGAACCCTGTGACACCAGCCCAGATGCGCTACAATGAGGCACATGGTCGGACCAGGAGAGTGATAGAGCGGACCTTTGGTCTCCTGAAGAGCCGCTTCCGCTGCCTGGACAAGACAGGAGGGGCCCTCCCATATGCCCCAGCAAAGGTGTGCAAGATTGTCATCGTCTGCTGCATGCTACACAACCTGGCAGTGCGGAAGGAGTTGCCTCTCATCCTGGATGACGATGACCAACGTCCGCCACCTGTGGAGGATCCTGGCCTGGACCACGATGCCAGTAGTGATGATGATGATGGTGATGTCCGCACACAGCTCATCACCAACTTCTTCAGCTGAATGTGAGTATCCAGGGAGATGTAATGTGAATGACGTGAGTTTGCATGATATGTGTGGGTGGTGCTCTGGTGCTGTTTGAGTGTGGCCATGTGCTACTTGACTGGATGCGTGCAGCAATGTGTCCTTCCAGGTAGTCTGAACTCCCCAACAGTTCTGACATGCTAACTTGGTTTTGTGTAGTTGTCTTGTGACATGTATTGGGCATGAGTATTGCAGTACTGTCCTGTTCTACAGTGATTTTAACTGTGTGTCATGTCTGTCCTTCACAGGGTGCTTACTGTGTACTTTGGTCAACTTGGATCCCCCGACACCATGATTCAGCTTTCAGGGTGGCAGCAGTAGTTTCCCTACAAGTGATGTGCCACACACCCCTGGACTTCATATCTTCTGCACTTGTTGACTGTGTGGCCACTGCCACGTGGGTAAACCTTGCATTTGTAGTGGAAACAACATGTTGCTAATGTGTAATAAACCTGTGCTTCACTTTGGGATGTGCGTTGTCTGTGGTCACACATCTGACTGACATTTGCTTACTGCACCTGTGGGCTAGTTGACACAGACTCTGAATAGGTGTGGTGTCTGTGCATTCCACTGTATTTCCTGGCAACATCACTGTGGGCGATGAGTCCGATGGCCCTGGTGTCTGTGTTGTGTAGCCCTAGTGGTGTGTCTCCCTCATATGTGTCACGTCACCATGACTCACACAACGGTGTTGTACTTGCTGTAGCAGTTAGCATACACAGTGTAATTTGGCAGAACATCATCACCATAACAGTATCCACATTTGAATAACAACAGTGGCAAGTATGGTGTACTAGTGATTTTATTTACAGAAATGTGTGTGTGTATAGTGCACAGGATGGTGGGTGCTGTACATTGGGATTGTGATCCAAAGTTCCCAGATGAGTTGGAAGTCTTGGTAGCAGAAATGTCCTGAGTGAAGTCCACAGTCATATGATACATTAGTCCAACTTGAACTCCCCATGTCATGTGGGAAAGTACTGTTGCATTCGACAGGGTGAAACGTTTGCACACAAAGGATAATTTCCGGAACAGGTGTTGGCTTCCTGGGGGATGTACGTGGCCATCAACCTCTCAGTTTTCCTTCCTCGGACGACCCCTCTTCTTTGGGGGGGACCCTCACGTGCAGGCTGCTGCGGTGCAGGGGAGTCTCCGCCAGAGTCCTCCTCCCTCCCTGTGGCGGTGTCAGTTGTTGCAGCACCAGATGTTGTGGGCACACAGGGAGGTGTGGCCATGTTGGTGCTAATCTGGCGGAGGCATGTCAATATGTCCCTATGCACCGCTGTGAGTTCTTGCAATGTGTCCCACTTGGACTCCATGCGAGACATGTGTGTCTCCACACGGGACATGTGGGAGTCCAAGCGGGCATGATGGGCAGCCTGCTGCTGTTGTATGTCCTTGAGGATCCCCACTACCTGTCTGACCTCTCCGGTGCTATCCTGGTACGCATCAGCGATGCGTGCCAGTTGTGGGTCATCATGCAGTCCAGACCCCTCTGCAAGCAGCGACCTATGTCTACCACCCCTCCCACCACCCCTGGCGACATGTGCAGGACCTGCGGTGGCACGCACAGGTGACCCGAGGCCCACTTGGGGGTTGTTAGTGGTGTTGTCATCCGTTGCTCCACGGTGGGCCTGGGGCCCTGTGCTGTTGTCAGCGGTGGTCCTTGGTCTGTCCGTGTCGGCGGGGGTGGTCTGTATGTTGGCAGTTGTTGGAGGGGTGGGTGCAGGGGGTGCAGATGTTGGTCCAGCTGGTGCTGCATGATGACTCACACCGGAGGTGCCAGGTAGGTCTTCGCCATCCGAGGAGGGCAGAGGCTGTTCCACACCAGTGAGCTCTGTGTCCCCCGGAGCCTGGGACAGGGACTCCTCCTCGCCTGCTGCTGTGTCCCCATCATCATCACCTGTATTTGGAAGAGACACACATTGTATGTAATGTTTCTACAGGCATCAATGGTTCACACACCTGACAGTTGTGACTGTACCTCTGGATGCGGGCATGTACATTGCATTGTCCTAAGTTGTCACAGTAAGAGGTTGATATTGGTGTAGCACATTGTCATGCATACCTGGGGCATTTCAATATGAATGTTGAGGTGTGTGCATGGCCAGCATTGGTTGTATTTGGTGGACATCCGGCCATCCTTCTCCACCTGGCCCAGTTATCCCACCATGAAGCATGCCACCCTTGCAGTGGGTTCAGGTTGACTCTCAGGATGTCATTCAGTGGTGTTGTGCTGTTTGTTGGTGCACAGTTCCCAGCAGGGCCTTGTGCTCCCCACAGCAGTAGCCAGTGTCAGCCATCTTGTCAGTCCTTATCCACTCCCTGTGATGTGAGCATGGTTCAGAGTGGTGTTGATGGGCCAATTGTGAGGGTGAGCAGTATCTGTGACTCCAACTCCCATCATGCTATTGCCTACACCCCCTTCCCAGCATGCCCGTACTTCCTTCCTTTTGACTCTGCTTCCCTGTGGGGTAGTGTGCCTGTGCTGACAGGAAGGCTGACAGTGTTGTCCTTGCGTTAGTTTGGCTACAAGTCCCAGGTGTGTCCCTGTGCTTCACACAGCATTACCCAGGGTGGTGGTTCTTTGTGGGATCTTCATTTGGTATGTGAGGCATTGCATTCTCCCAGGTGGGTTATGTGGAGTTTGTGTTGAGGGGGTGTGTGAGGTGAGCTGCTTGTAACTATGGTCAGTGCTGTGAGTCCTCCTTCCCACCCAGCCAGATATCCCACCATGCAACGTGCTTGCATTGCAGAGAGTGCAAGTTGGCTTTCAGGATGTCAGGCAGTGGTGTTGTGCTGTTTGTTGGTGCACAGTTCCCAGCAGGGCCTTGTGCTCCCCACAGCAGTAGCCAGTGTCAGCCATCTTGTCAGTCCTTATCCACTCCCTGTGATGTGAGCATGGTTCAGAGTGGTGTTGATGGGCCAATTGTGAGGGTGAGCAGTATCTGTGACTCCAACTCCCATCATGCTAATGCCTACACCCCCTTCCCAGCATGCCCGTACTTCCTTCCTTTTGACTCTGCTTCCCTGTGGGGTAGTGTGCCTGTGCTGACAGGAAGGCTGACAGTGTTGTCCTTGCGTTAGTTTGGCTACAAGTCCCAGGTGTGTCCCTGTGCTTCACACAGCATTACCCAGGGTGGTGGTTCTTTGTGGGATCTTCATTTGGTATGTGAGGCATTGCATTCTCCCAGGTGGGTTATGTGGAGTTTGTGTTGAGGGGGTGTGTGAGGTGAGCTGCTTGTAACTATGGTCAGTGCTGTGAGTCCTCCTTCCCACCCAGCCAGATATCCCACCATGCAACGTGCTTGCATTGCAGAGAGTGCAAGTTGGCTTTCAGGATGTCAGGCAGTGGTGTTGTGCTGTTTGTTGGTGCACAGTTCCCAGCAGGGCCTTGTGCTCCCCACAGCAGTAGCCAGTGTCAGCCATCTTGTCAGTCCTTATCCACTTCCTGTGATGTGAGCATGGTTCAGAGTGGTGTTGATGGGCCAATTGTGAGGGTGAGCAGTATCTGTGACTACAACTCCCATCATGCTATTGGCTACACTGACTTCACCAGCATACACAGAATTCCTTCCTTTAAGTGAGCTTCCCTGTGAGGTGGTGTTCTAGTGGTGGCAAAATATCAGGCAGTGTTTGTTGGTTATATTTGTGCCACTGCCTTGCTCTATTTGTTGTTAGGTTTGTACATGTCATGACACAGTTACATATCACTATGAGATGGCATGTATTGTGTTTATCTAACTGACATACACATCTTGGGATGATTATCTTTTGGTTGCTGTTGATTTGCTAGGGGTGGATGGTTTGACTGTCCCCTTGACAGTGATGTGTGTGTATTGGCACACAATATTGTGTATATTAGTTGTGTTCTCACCAGGCTCTGGGATGTCTGTTAGTCCATATACGCTCACTGGTGGTAGGATGGCCCGCACCTTCTCCTCCCAGGGCCTGAGGTATACTGGTTTTGCAGGAGGGCCACTGCCGGTGTGCTGGCTCAGGAGGTAATCCTTCTTGAGTAGGTCTCTGACCCTCCTGCGCACATCATACCACCTGTTCTGGATGTCTTCCTTTGTGCGCAAACATGGTGATTGTGCGTTCACCCTGTCGACGATCCTCGCCCACATCTTGGTTTTCTGCGACATGGGGGTCTGTTGGACCAATGTGCCAAACAACTGTGGCTCTACCCTCAGGATCTCGTCTACCATGACTTCCAATTCACTATCTAGGAACTTTGGATTCTTCTTTAGGGGCATGGTGATGGGTGGTGGTGGTGGTGATTGATGTGTGTGTGTGTGTGCAAGTGAGGGTGTGTGTGTGTAGGTTTTGCTGGGTGTGTGTGAGGGTGCTATTTGTTGAGGTGCTAATGGTGTGTGGCTTTTGTGTTGGATGAGCTGTGTGTGTGTCTGTGTTTGCTGTGTGATGGTGTTCTGTGCTGGCAGGTCAGTGGAATTTGCAAAGGATCATGGTAGGGATTTGTGGGCTTTATGTAGGTGGAGTTGGGGGTGTGTCCTTGTTCCATTTTTTTCACCCCCTGTATTTATTGGCTTTGTCATTGCTTGTTTGGCCCTTTTTTTTTGTATTTTTTCATTTGTGATTATTGTGCATGTAGGAGTCGTTCTTCTGACCGAGTAGGACGTTGCAGTTGTCTTGTGCGCGCCTCTCCGAGTCGTTCCCGCTGTGTTTCAGCTCAGTTTCATATGCGGCGTACGCGTTGGTCGCGGAGTATTGTGTTTGTTCGGCTGGGTTTTGTATGCGTGTCGGTCGTACGGCTTGGGCTCCGTACGAATCGGTCTGAATTTGCACCCATTGCATCGTACTGCGCGGGTCGGAGTTCGCGGGTACGTTTCGTTCGGGTTATTTCCTGATGCGTGTCGGTCGGTTCGATTCGCGTGGTTTCCCGGCCGGATAGCTTGTTTCTGTCCGGGTCGGTCGTTCGCCTTGTGTTCCGTACGAGTCGGTCGTGATTCCCATGCATTTCATCGTACTACCCAGGTCGGTCGGACTAAATTCCAGTACCGAGTCGGTCGGTATTTTTTCCGGCCCGAATCGGAATCGGCCCCCTAAATAGTAAGTCAATACCCTTTGTTGTTTCATGGGTTGGGAAAACTCTAAAATATGAATGTCTAATTACACATCAATGAGAATGTTTGTCCTGTTGCTCAAAGACACAGACAAATTGCCTTTCATTTACAAGAAGCTGTTGAAAAAGAACTTGAATCCTTACTCAAACATGATATCATTGAGCGTTTCACTGGTCCAATGCCAAGGGTTTCTTCCATAGTGGTAGTACCCAAAAAGGACATGTGCAATACTGCTCAGTCTTTAGTGAGCTTCAAGCAGGTATGCAAACAAATGTGCATTTGATTAATAAACAATAGATTGGCACTTATTAAGGCATGTGTGTATTTGCAGTCACACATTATATTAGTAATTGTTAAGACACATTATATCAGCAATTGTTAAGGCATATATATGTATAAATTCACACTCTCAAGAAACTCCTACAATAGTTCAATAGCATACCGTTGAATAATTTAAATTTTGTATTCTACATTGTCCTATCCCTCATCATCCTTAATGGCATTAAGCGGGTAAGGAGGTGCAACACCTTTATTTCAGCAAGCACATTGGATGATACACATACATAATCTGGTCAGAACTTATATTGTGATTATAACAAAAATAACTGATATTTATTTAAAAATCTTTATTCTCCAATTACAGTAAAGATCAGATGCCAATCAGGTTGAAATCAAAGCTGACCTGAATTGCATATGATTTTTTGCACTATTCCTAATGTGATATATCTGTTTAATCATACTAAGCGAGTCGTTGGGAAGATGCATGCAGCATTCAGACACTACTATCACACAGATCCCCCTATGGTCGCAAGGAAGGAGATAATTTAAGGCCATCCTGTTCTGTAGGAGCATGGTTTTTTGGGCATCTAAGGGATCTGATATCTTTGAAGCCTTATGCCCCTTCTTAGCCATTTGACAGTTCTCAACATCTAATCAGTCCAGCGTTGTCATAGACCAATGTTGCTGGTATGTATGTTGTACAGAATGATTTGCTTCCCATACCCTCCCGAAAATGTTTGTCTCTGTTACAGGAGCATGCCTTTGAGAGTGAGAAACAGTATTGATAAATGAGAAGATAAAGAGAGTCGATCTTCCAGTGATCTAAAGTAGCGGATGCCAAACAATAAATCATCAATGTACTGTACTAAAGTAGAGCATCTGGGAATGACGAACATGTCCAAATCATTCTTTAAAAGCTTGGGTAAAGATTAAGTGGGGTACTGTAAATCCTTGAGAAAGGCTTTGCCACAAGAGTTGAGATCTGCTGAACGAGGACACAAAGAAAACCTGATCCCCTTTGCTTATGGGGATGGAGAAAAATGGTGCACAGAGATCTACCACATCAAACCATTGTGCGTTTGTGGGGATATAAGAAAGGATGCTTGCAGGGTTTAGGGAACACATAGAAACTTGTGATAACCATATTAATAATGGCCCTAACATCTTGGACAAATATTTACACTTACTTTTACACCTTTTTGATAGGGAGGATCGCAGTAGTACAACTGCTAACAACCGGTACCAAAACTCCCTGATTTCTGAGCTCTGCAATGACTGGACAAATTCTCTCCTCCGCCTCAGGTTTAAGGGGTTACTGAGTGATCTGTGGCAGTTTCGTTTGTGGGTTGATCTTGATTTTCACATGCTCCATGGAAGAAATAAATCCCACATCGTTGGCCACTGTGAAACACAACGTGGAAGGTACCTGGGAAAGTAAATTGGTCAGATCTACTATCAAGTTAGTATTATTTACAACAGATTGACAATTCGTATTTTCACCTTATTCTTACAGCTTGTCTGGTGAGGTAGGATTGAGTAAGAAAGTATGTTTAATAATGGGATCAAGGTTGTTAAAGACGGGGTAGAAAATGTGCCGGGGAATACGCTATGGGGGGGATTATGCTGGTTTAAAATACCGACTGCGTCTATGGCCAGGCCCAAGAGAGATAATGAAGGGATTTCATAAGTTTTCAAGGCAGAGCGGCTGGCATCAGTCAAAAAAGCAGGTAGTGCCTTCAACATTTATCATACAATCTACATAGGGACCTTTCTGATTTACAGGAACCAGGATATTCAGGGCACAGTTGGAATCTCTTGGGCTGTCTTCATATTCATGATAAGAGTTCTGCATTATTTGATAAAATTAGGGTGGGTCAGTTTGACTGGGTACATCTCAAACAGAATTAGTGCAATCCCTTTCCAGTGGTCCCAGTTGACCACAAGCAAAACATGTCCCTTTTGAACCCGGGACTTCTCCTCTGCCCATCCCGTTGCCCCTCCTCGCTCTTTCTCCCCATATTATTCCTCTTGGTTCCCACATTTTATCTCCCGCTAGTGTGGGCACCCAGCCCTCTCTCCTTCACACTCTGGTGCATGGTCTTTAATTTTAAAGACATTAGTTTAGATTCAACATTCTCTTTCCTTCTTATGAAGCCAGACAGTGATTAGCAATGGTCACTAACTGCACCAGTGCCTAGTCATCAAAATGGGGCAAAAAGTGTGGGGGGGGGGGTTTAAAGCGGAAAAAGGCCTGTTTTCTTACATGGATGTAAACATGTGAGCAAAAATGCTGTCATTCACAGGGCAAGAGAGCCAATGACTGATGTGAACTGAACCATGACCCATGATCTTGGCTATCATGGATGGAAACAGAGTGTAAATGACAGTGAGACAGACCAATGGCAGAGCAGAACTGTCCGAAAGCCCTGTATGCATCTTCTTACATATAAATTTATATATATATGGATGTACGTATTTAATGATTTTTTTTATTCCAAGACCCTGGCAGACAGCAAGGATTATTACAGTGCAAATATTCTCCCAATAGGGTTTGTCAAAGACAGTTTACCAACACCAAAATCCTTCCCTACAAAGGTAATCTGTGACATTTCATGTAACAAAATACCTATCTGTAAGCTTTAATTCAGATAAATAACAATCCTTGTTGATTTTGACATACTTTTCACAATTAATATGTCAGACCAAATGCTTTTATCATAACTTTCATGATAAACAGATCAAACTTTTGACATCAGAAATATTTTTTCATAATGAATCAATCTGGCCACAAACTGTTATCATTTACTTGTCACCAAAACCAACTGGGTCTTCCTGTACTGAGCTTAAGCTTTTATACAAGGCAACTGTAAGAAATGTGGGTATTGGTTGGGGGTGGGGTAGGTGTTCACCTCAAGTAATAACCACAATCCTTGTTAGGGTGAATCCTTAAAGTCACTACATTTATTTGAGCTCACCCCGTGGTAGGTATGGCAGAGAGCAGATAGGCTTAACCTAGAGAAATGTGTAAAGTATTTATGCCGTACCAAAACAGTAATTAAGTCAAAATGTAAAACAAGAAAAAACCCAAACTGAATTAGAAAAATAGAGTAAAATTTAATATACAAGATGACACCAAAATGACAAAAAACCAACCAGGTTTGTTTGGTCGAACAAGTTACTTACCTTCGGTAATGCATTATGTGGTAGAGACTCTATCTAGCCACAGATTCCTTATCTTAGAATATTCCCCAGGCGTCAGATTGGATCTGGAAATCTTTTTGCAATCCCCTTGCATGCTAATAGGTGGCATAGTTTGGCTCCACGTGGCATCATTGGTGTTGGTCGAGCTGGAAGTGACACGCACAGTGCTATAGCGGCGCCACCCCAGCGTGCTGGCATTCAGTTCACAGAACATGGAGGATGGGAGGGTCGGTAAGGAATGTGCAGCTAGATAGAGTCTTTACCAGATAAGGCCTTACCGAAGGTAAGTAACTTGTTCATCTGATAAGACTTCTAGCCGCAGATTCCTTACATTGGTATAGATACCAAAGCAATCTCTCCCCAGAGGAGGGTCTGTGGACTGTGTTACACTAAGAATTCCTGGAGGACCAAATGGGCAAAATGCCCATCACATTAGACCTGATTGTCTAGGCAGTAGTGTACATGTGTACATCGATGCCCATGTAGCTGCCTCACGGATGTCCAGGACTGGTACTCCTCTCGCTAACGCTGTGGTCGCAGCCTTGGTTCTGGTGAATTGAGACTGCAGGCCTTCAGGGGGCTGCTTTTTAACCATTGAGTAGCTGATTCTCTTGCAGAGGACAATCTATTTGGAGATGATTCTCTTGTGAACTGCCTTGCCTTTCTTTGCACCCGCAAAGCCAACAAAGAGTTCATAGTCCACCAGGAAATCTTTGGTACGATTGATGTAAAATGGTAGCGCTCTTGTTGGTTCCAGATGTTGGTGTCTCTCATCTTCCCTGGTAGGATCAGGGGCAGGCGAGAAAAGTAGGCAGTGTGATGTTCTGCCTGACGTGAAAAGGCATAATGATCTTTGGCAAGAAGGAGGCGCCGGTCCTATGGACTCTTATGGACTAGCTTATCTGGGAAAAATGTTACTTAGGGGGGGTGAACCCGAAAGCACCTGCAATTTGCTAAGCTTCCTGGCAGATGTTATAGCCACAAGGAAGTCTGTTTTGATTGTCAACAGTCTCAGAGGGCAGTTGTGTAGGCTCAAATGGTGAATGCATGAGAAAGGTGAGAACTAAATTAGGATCCCATTGGGGTATAACGAAGAGCGAAGGGTGGAACATATGCTGCAAACTTTTCAAGAAACAAGTCACAACAGGTGACTTAAATAGGGAGGGTTGACCCGGCAGCCGCAAGAAAGATGTAATTGGAGAAAGGTACCCTTTAACTGTTCCCAAAGCAAGGCCTTGCTGTGCAAGGGATGAGGCGAACAACAGGACTTCAGAAAAGGGTGCAGACAGAGGATCAAGGGATCTAGCAGTACACAAAACCACAAACTGCTGTAAATAGATTTGGTGGAGGGATGCCTGGCTGCCAGAATGACATTGCATACTTAGGGAGGGAGGTCAAACACCCTGAACTGTTGCTGCTATATCTCCATACATGTAGATGAAGTATGCAGGACCCTGCCCTGTTGCTGTGACAGGAGATCTTCAGGAAGGGGCAGCCTGAACGAAGGACAAATGTTCATGCTCAGGAGTTCAGGATACCAGACTCTCCTTGCCCAATCAGGGACCACTAAGTTGACTTGGACCCAGCCGTTCTTGATCTTCTTGAGAACTCTGGGTAGGAGTGGTATCAATGGAAAGGGGTACAGGAGTCCTGAGCTCCACTCGAGACAAAATGTGTCTCCCAGCGAGAGCCGCCTTGGAAACTCCAGCGCACAGAAGTACTCATGTTACACATTCTCTGCGGTAGCGAATAGCTCTAACTAAGAGTCTCCCCAATCTCTGAAGAGACTTTGCACCCCCTCCGGATGAAGATGCCATTCGTGATTTGACAGGCAGTCGCCAGCTGAGTTTTTCTGCTCTGGCATTCAGTGAGTCCGCCAGATGTTGAACCACCAGGAAAATGCCCTGACATTACATCCATGTCCAGAAATGCAGGGCCTCTTGACACATGGTCCACGACCCTACCCCTCCCTGCTTGTTGCAATATCACATGGCGGTGGTGTTGTTCGTGCACACCTGAACCAGCCTTCCCTTGATGGATGGAAGATAGGCTATCAATACCGGGCGATTCGCTCTCAGTTCCAACAAGTTGATGTGGAGCTGAGATTCAGTCTGAGACTAGAGTCCTCTGATCTCCACCTCTCCCAGATGGCCACCCTAACCCAGAAGTGACACATCTGTCACTACTGAGAGTTCTAGATGGGGAAAAGAGAGGGGTCTGCAGCTGACTCAATTGCGGTCCGTGAGCCACCACTGCTGGTCTTTTGCGGTGCCCTTTGATAGGTGGACCAGGTCGGAGAGATTCTCTGCTACAGTGTCCACTGGGACTTCAGATCCCACTGCAGAGCCCGCATATGCCAAAGGGCATGTTTTACCAGCAGGATGCAAGAGGCTATGAGACCCAGCAGCCTCATAGTCAATCTCACCGCAATCCAGGATAGAGGCTGAAAAAACAGAATCATAGCTCGAATATCCTGGACTCATTGTTCCAGAGGTACAAAACTGCACTGTATACAGAATAGCTCCAATGAAAGGGAGCATCTGAGAGGGATTCAGGTGTGACTTTGAGCCGCTGATAATGAACCCCAGGGAATGCAGGAGGTCTGCCATAGTCTGGAGGTGGGAGACCATTGTCTGGGGCAATCCCGCCATTAGCCAGTTGTAGAGGTAGGGTAAGACTGGATCCCTTGACCTCTACAGATGTACTGCAACCACCACCATCACCTTGGTGAACACCTGAGGAGTGCTGGTAAGTATAGCACAACAGACTGATAATGCTCTTGGGCTACTTTGAACTGCAGGTAACGTCTGTGGGTAGGCAGGATGGAGATGTGGAAGTAAGAGTCCTACAAGTCCAGCGCTGCCATTCAGTCTCCATGGTTGAGGGCAGACTGCACTTAAACCAAAGTGAGCATCTTGAATTTTTCCTTTTTCAGGAAGTAGTTGAGAAAATAGCAGGAATAGCAGCCACAACCTACTTCTGATGCCGGCAACTGTTTGGGGGCTACTTTGGCCAGAAGAGCCAGTACTTCATGTCGCAAAACCTGGAGGTGGTCCTCTGTCAGCTGATTGGTGGATGGTAGCAAAGGTAGTGTAGTCTGTTGGGATGGTAGGGCATAGTCCCGATGGGCCATCTGAAGCACCCATTTGTTGGAGCTGATTTCCTACCATTGGGGTTAGGTGGTGCTGAATCCTGCCACCAACCGGGTGATGATAGGAAGGCAAACTAAAGAGGCTTTGAGGTTGCAGATGACGGGGTGGGGCAGATTGGGTTGACCTCCGGTTCTAGTTCCATGGCCCCGAAAGGACTGTGATGCCTGCTAGCCGTGGCAGCTATAGGGGAAGGGACGCAGCTGATAGCCACTACTGTAGCCATGGAAGGGGCAGAAGCCAGAGTGTGGCTGTCGTGGGACCTTGGTAAGCCCTAATGACCTAGCGGAGGCCATACTGTCTTTTAAACGCACAAGCTCCGAATCCGCCTTGTCGCTGAAAAGGCTAGTTCCATAAGGCATGCCTGGACATCCCTCGATAAGCCAGTTGTCCTTAGCCAGGCGTGATGTTGTAGCTCTACAGTGGAAGCAATGGCTTTGCTCAGTGAGACTGTCATATCCAATCCACATTTAATCGTGAACTTTGCGGCATCTCTCCCATCAGCAGTAGCTTGGGAGAGTATCGCTCAGGTCTCCTCCAAGGCCATAGGTAGCACTTGTGCAACATATCTAGGCTGTCCGGAAATCGGTTAAAACCGACTGTACCCGACAGTACCCTACCGGATGAAAATCAGCTGACCCGGTTTAAACCGAGTGTCAGTGGTTTTCATAGTTGACGTGGGGGGAAAGGAGCTGTTGTGGTCTGCAGTCTGCAGTCTGTCTTACTGCGGCCGCACCCGAGTACTTCACAGGTCTTTAAAAAGACCATTTAGTTAACGAGGCTTTGTTGTTCTTTCGCCCCTTCTCAGAGCCCCTGGGGGCGGGGCTGAGCGCAGAAACAGTCTTCGTTGCTTGCGGTTTTGGCACATGTCTGGGTACAAGACAACAGCAAAACAATGACGGGCCTAACCCTGTAGAATCTATACTTATTTCAGTTTCCCATCTCTCTTCTGGAACGTCATTGGGTGTACGTTAAGAGTATTGATGCGCTTTTTACCATGAAAATCAAATAATAGAAATATATTTTAATGGAAAAGGGTGCCTCCTGCACACGTTTTAAGATACTTTTCAGGTCCTTTGTCAAAAACAAAAATGTTCAAATGGTAGAAAATAATGACAAACCTCACTTCGGAAGTTGGCGTTGGGTTTGCTTTGTAGTGACGTTGGGGCACAATATCTCCAATACACGATACCAAATAACCAAGAAATATAAGATGTCGACTAATGCAAATGTTAAACTAATGCGGATTTTCAAAGATTCTCCGATGTCTTTGTGTAAAATGTGGCGTAAAAATAACGCGGACAGCCACTAACAGACATAAATAGTAAAATTACAGTAGCAAGAAGATATGCGCCTTTCACTTGCATGCTGTATTTACGCCCTAATGCCCTACGGATTGGATTTTAAAATACTCTCTTCCGGGCAAGGGTAAGATATCTTTATAAATATTTGAACCGATTATCTTATCACTTTTAGATCAGCGTGGCTCCCGAGACGGCTTATATAAAGTCAAGATACCACTGAGTAATGGTGTTTGTATGTCCATTTGTATGTCTTCTGAGAGTGTGGTGGGTGTTTGTGCGTCCCCTGTATGTGAGAGGGTGTTCATGGTGAATATTCCTACTGTCCGTTTCGTGAGTTTATGTGTCTGTCTGCTGTGTAGTGTTTTTATGAATGCTCCAGGGTGGCCGTGGTGTGTGTGCATATGTCTGCATTCTGTACGCTTATCTGTGGTGGGTACATGTGTTTGTGTTACATGCTTGTTGATTATTTTTCTTGTGTGGGTGTGTGAAAAATTATGGAGTTGTTGCCCGTGCATAGTGCGTGCTTATATTCCGTGCCCGTGGTTTATGCAGGGGTTCCTGGTGTTTGTATATATTTCCAGTTTGTGTGTGTACTTATCTTCCGTGTGTGTGATGTAAGTGTGAGTAGGTGTGTCGGAGACGATGTTTTGCTTAGGCGTATGGTTGCATGCCATGTGCTTACTATAGGCGAGTGGGGTGTGTGCGTTTGTTTAAGTGTGGGGGTACTGTGTATGTTTGTATATTGTCTGCTGGTCCTCCGTGTATGATGTGCATGTGTTATGTGTATGATGGGATGGTGCATCTTCAAGTGTATCTCTACCTGGTGTGTGTTTATATTCCGTGCATGGTGCGTACGCGCCTCTTTTGTGTGTGAAGGGTATGTTTTTTGTTTGTGTGTGTGCCTGGTGTGTGCTTTTCTTCTGTGCGTGGTGCGCGCTTGTATGCGCGTGAAGGACACAGTGTTTGTTCACGTGTATGTCTGCCTACCGTGTGTGTAGTCACCAGCTTCTGTACATGTTTCACTCGGTGTGCGGAGTGGCCTGCACCGGTCCTGCCTGCTGCTGCCGCCACCATGGTACATGCTTCAAATACCCCTGCCTCGCCCTAGCGCACAGCACACGCGACCAACGCACATGTAGCCAGTCTCTCTAACCACACAAGACATCTCTCCCCACACACATGTAATACCTTTCCCCACACGTAAGTCCCTTACCCCACACGGGTAACACACACTACCGTTTCTACACTCTGACGTACTATGGAAGCACGGTCGCACGCACGAACACTGTTGAAG
Organism: Calotriton arnoldi; assembly: GCA_963921515.1. Classification (NCBI taxonomy): domain Eukaryota; kingdom Metazoa; phylum Chordata; class Amphibia; order Caudata; family Salamandridae; genus Calotriton; species Calotriton arnoldi. The sequence continues at coordinate 719,560 of CAWUFW010006275.1, forward strand.
CAGGTACTACATAACATTAATGGTTGCTGTGTTTACAAAGAGGACTTGGCGTTTATCTGGGAGATTGGGGGGCCGGGTGATTTCTAGCAAGTCCCTGAGATAGCTGGGAGCCTCTGGCCCTTTAAGGTGGAGGGCCTTACCACTCAGTCGGAGACGTTTGATAAGACATGCAAACACCCCCACCCCGCACCCTGTCCCATCACAAGACAAAGGCCGGCTGCAAAGTGCCCCCATTACAAACGACGGCACTTTTGATATTTTATTTGCAGGTGGCGCCAGGGTCTGGGGTGGTGAAGCAAAGAGGAAACGCCAACACAAGCCGCTCACACCTCGACCCGTCTGCGCGATCCTTATCTCAGGCCTCAACTGCTTCTGAGCTCAGGAAACGGAGGCCGAGGGAGGGGACAGCAGGCTGAGGATGTCTCTTTAAAAATAAAAATACAAAAATGGACAAAGAACCTGCACGAAATTAACCAGCGCATCCTCAGATTGCAGACCGATAGCTTGTTGGCCCGGGTATGCAGGGAAACTGTTGACAGTAGAAATGACAGCGGCATTCATACCAACCAGCACTTGCACCAAACTACCACCCCACCACCCCACCTACTCTCATACCCGCATCATTCCCGCACTCCAACACAGACCACCACAATCGCACCCACACAAGCTCCCCACACTCCCACATCCAACTCCACGCACACACTAACCTACAGCGTTCTCACATTTTCATCCATGCACACACCTACTCCTACACCACCTCCCTAAACTTACTCCCCTTTTCAATGCCACATCCAGCTTGCACACCATCCTTACTCAGATGCATACCACCACCATCCCACAATTACACAAATACAGCTAGGACAGTGTCTCTCAGGCGCAGTCAATGCGAGGTGCCTCTCTCTGATAGCATTGCATGGAGAGGCGCTACTTACAGATTATACAAATTATGGACACTGCACTCACAACAAGAGATGCCTGTCGCTGACACCACATAGACTGAGAGGTATCTCAGAATGGGGCTGGACTGAGAAGCCATCTACAGCCCCGGTTGTACGCGACCACAGTCAAGTTTCGAAACTCACACCACATCCACCTCTTCACGAGCACCTTTGTGGCAGTCATTTATTTATACGTGTCTGTGGGAGGAAAGTGCTGCAGCGCAGGAGGCATCAGACCAATGCTTTTACCCTTAGAATTGGTAGTTAAGCACCTTCTGTAGGGCCTCTGTTGAGGGATTCCTTGACTAGGTGAGGCATAGATGGTTGCACGAAATGTCTTCCAGAAACAAGCAATAATAAAAGCAAAGCGTTCCATAAACACCGGTAAAACACTGTTTCAGTTGTTTTTTACGGCACGAAGACGAGTAACCACTGAAAAGCACTGTTTTTTTGAGGTACTGGAATCACTGGAAAACACTGAAAAAACACCACCAGAATTTACCAAAAATAGAAACTGAAAACAGGAAAGCCTAAACATATCCCACACAGTATGGGAATAATGGCCCAATAAGCATGGGGTGTTCTTGGACCACAGCGTCACGCTGGTGGAAGAGAAAATCATCTTACCAGGTATTCAGCCTCATGGATTCTCTATCCTTTTGTCTGGTAGGGAACGCAGGATTTATCTTGGAGATTGAGGCCTGAACCATTAGGCTGTCAGGGGTGGGGTGCTTGGAGAGGAAGGCTGAGTCCCCGGGCATGGAGTGATGGCGGAGGGATATAGTCCTGTGTACAGGAGTGCCCGTACAGGGCTTGGCCCAGGCCCCAGACAGGACATCAGTGAGGGCTTCATTAAAGGGGTTCTGATGGGGGCACCCCAGGCTGATGCACCTCTGTCAAGACATTGGGCTTGACCTCAACTGTGGGCAACTTAAGATCCAAGACCTCAGCTGCCCTTAAGACTACCATCGCAAATGAAGCCCCTTCCTCCTTAGCCACAGTGGGAAGAGAGAGGAGGCCAGTGTCTAATGAGGTGTCTAGACCACTAGCTACAGCGAGGTCCTCATACCAGATGTCATCGACCATGCACTCTGCTAAAACAGTCGATGTAGCCAGACAGACAGAGTGCCCTTCAGAGAAATAGGGCTCTGTCGTCAGGCTGTGTGGGCCTGGTTAGTGTCGGAGCCGATGAATACCAGTCTGGCTCTGTATCGGAGTTGGGAATCACAATGGGTTCTGCAACGTAGATGGGCGTCTGTTGCGCTGACTGGCACTGAGGGCGGACCCGCCAGTGGAGCCTCAGTTGGAGTCCCTTCCAAACCCATGGGGCCTGAAGGAACTTCAGAGGTGTACGACTGCCAAAAGATTAGGCGCATTGTCTCATAAAACTCAAGCAGTTGAGTTGGGGCTGCCCTGACAGACGCCGGCTCCACAGGAACAACCTGGGAGTGGGGCCTGGATTTGTGGTGTTGTTACTTCGCGCCATCCGATGAATGGGACTGACTTATTGGACTAACTCTTGTGGAACTTACCTGAAGAAGTGTGGGATTGCATCAATGATCGACACAAGCGACTCTGGGAGAAGTCCCAAGACCTCCCTTGGGACCTGGAGTGGTACGGAGTTGCATGGTGAGCAGCCAGAAGCTTCATGGCCTGCTTGCAGCTGGCCTTCGGGTTCACTCTCATGCAATGCACATAGGCTGTGGAGTCCCGGTTCCATTCTAGGCACCACAGGCACATCAAGTGGTAGTCTGACACATACATTTGCCTGTGATAGGCACCACAAAGCTTGAAACTGGTTAGTTTCTTCGGGGACATATCCAAAAACATGGAGAAAAGGCACAACTAGTAAAGTTGGATAAAATGGTTAAAAAAATTTCAGTCAAAAATTGACTGAGGGGAGCTCGTCCGGATCCACACTCATGGTGCGAAAAAGAAGGAACTGAGGTCAGCGTGCTGGCGTGGAGCATATATAGGCACTGCACATGTCACTTCCAGCTCAGATGATGCTTTCAACACCATGCAGAGCCAAACAACGCCACCTAACGGCGTGCAATGGGATTATTAAAAAATCTCTGGATCCAGTCTGATGCCTGGGGAATATTCTAAGGTAAGGAGTCTGCAGCTAGAAGTCTCAATGAGATTAATATTTTACCTAATGACTTTAGTCCTTTAAGTTCCAATTCACCTCAGGTGTAGACTTCTAAAGCCCCCAGGACCTCAGGGGAGGCACTTAGAGACTTGTAGGATGTCAGGCAGAGGCCAACAGTAGTGCCTAGTCCAGGTCCAGTTGCCACTGATCAGTTGGGCAGTTGAAGGAAAGGCCTATTGTAGCCTGTAGCTTTAACAGGAGGTTAGCATAGTGTCCCTTGAAGTCCACTGTTTTATCCTGGGTACAAGAGAGACCAGATCCAGTCCTTCAAGGCTCTTCTCAGGTTTCAGACAACCGGTTCAGTCCTTTTCTGACTCCCTCGGGTCCACGAGTGTCCTGAAGTGGGTGCCTGGAGGGGCCGTATTTATGCCTGGCACAAGCTAGTGGGTGAGTGGGTATGCCCTAACCAATAAGGTAAAAGTACCTGGGGCAAACCCTGTCTGGTAGACCATAAGTAGGATTTTCCAACAACCAGACAATAGATACGCAAGATCTGTTTTGACATCCTGTTTCCCTTCCTTTCAAGTGCACTCTAAACTGTTATATGTAAACCCAGCAGACCTGTGTAGCAGGATTTGACATTCAAGCAGGATTGGAAGCTGTAAGGTCAAAAAGGATGCTCTCAGCCCCCTACCCTGCATATTATGGGAGGTTCAGAGGAGTCATCTCTGCTGATTTTGGTCAGTCTATTGCTTGCCCCCGGGAGGCACTTTGCACCAGTTTTATAATAACTATTACAAACAATTATTTAGTTATTTTTCTAGCTAGTCCTATTCCCGAGATACAGTATTAGGATTTTTAATCTGTGTTCTGGTTTCGTACATAGGACAGCTAGGCATGCTACAATGAAAATAGCTTCTGGGTGCTAGTCACTGTAAGGACATGTTAACATTAAATTAATTTCCACATGTACCACTTTTAAGTACCATGTACACTGTCTTTTGGACCACAAGGCATAAAAGGGGTGACTTATTAATAATTAAATGGGTGGCTTTGATGTGTAAAAATGGCCTTTGTTGCTGGTAATTACTGTTCGGTGTTCTAGTCAACGGCAGGAGGAGCTATAAAAGATCCAATGTGGCTTTGGAGTCTCAACAGGATTAGTTTCTTATTGATTCACATTCGACCCCACCGACCTCCCTGGTTAGTAGTAGCAGTTGGTTTGTTCTATGTACTGCATATATATCTGGTGAGTGCTGTGAATCTGAACAAGGGTGGTACCCTGGGGGAACGATAAATGCAAGCCGGGGAGAAACGGCTATGAAGGAATTCGGCAAAAACATGCTTTGCTGGGCCCTTGCCAAAGTAACGTTCCATCTTTTATCTTACTGGAGAATTCCCAATTTTACGTGTGGTTAATATTTAATAGCACATAAATCTAGAAAAGATATCAAAACTGGACAACCACATACATGGGTAAGAAACGTTTCTCTTGGGATTAAAGTATTCTGGTCCGCAGCGCAATTGTTTAAAGAAGTATTGCATCTAGAAACACAGAAGTATATACTAGGTAGAGCTCACTAAATTGCTACACCGCCTCTTTGGGCTTTGCTTCACTGGGTACCAAGGATGAGAAGTAATTCAGTAACCTGACTGTGAGATGATCTTTCAGATTTATTCTTGGCAGCATTCATTGGCTGTTCCTGATATGACTCTGCACTAGAGAATGTCCATGTTAGCTACGTGCAGTCAGAGCACATGATGATGGGTCATTGGAGTTAGGTGAGTGTGTTGGACATATGCAGCTCATGTCAGAGTTGATTCACTAGCCTCGAGGCTACCTGAGCACAACCCATGTTCAAGCTGTGATGCTCTGGTTGGATCCACAACACGAATGAGGTGCACTCCTCAGGTGCTGGGAACAAAGGGTGAAAAATCTTCACCACTGTGAGGTAAGTAACCAGCAACATCATGCCCATGAAGAGTGGGGCCTTTAGCCAACGCAATCAAAGGTAACACAGAGGATCTTGTTTCTTGCACCTGGTGTCTCGTGAATGCAAGAAAAGGTATCACTTGCAGAGGCTCAGATAATTAGATTTGTTGCTGCCCTTGCGATGAAGTTTTGGGTCAGACCTTTCTTCACTTTTGCTTGTTTTGTAAATATTACCAGCCAATGTGTTGTAAATTCCTGGTCTATCCTAAGAAGACAACATTTTAAGAGGTGTAGACCAGTGTTGAATTATTTACAGTCACTAAACTATATAGAAGTAATTATCATGTCCAACCCTTTCCTTCTTGTTGGTTTCACAAAGTCAGCTTGTATCCAAAGTCAGTGGCAGTTGGTGCCAGGTCAAGAAATATATAATTCTCTTTGGTGCGGAAATTCTGCTCTGCAAACTACCTGGCATCTTTCCCAACAAACTGTCACTGATGAGTACCTTCTTGACCACCAAAGATATAGTACCCATGAAGTTACCACCAACCTGACATGCATTGACCAATACCTTGTCCTCGTCTACCTGCTCTGCTTCTGCTGTTTCGCTGATCAGGCAAGAATAACTGCGATGCTCATCAATAGCAGATCAGTTTAAAATATTGTCACACACTTGCTCCTCATCAGTACCACTCTAGAATACCGTGTGGCAAGACTTACAGGTCCTGGACTACATAGCGCTCTGTACCCATCTGGGAAATGCTTCATGTCCTACTATGCATCTGCTCAGAGAGGCCCAGAGGTCCAGGAGGTAGATCTTCCTTTCCAGTTTCAGTACTGGGGATCCTTTCCTCGGTTTTGTAATAGGACTTTATGGCGCATAATGCACACCGCAAGTTCTTGACAATATCAAGAGAAAAAACACAAATCTATATCAACTAACAACATTAAAAGAAACTCCAAAATATAATTTGACTTAAAACCTGATGCATTTGAAATGTAGGTTTTCCATTTCTACTAAAGATATGGAGCAGTGGTAAGCACATAGATCAAGTGTAAGATTGTTTCAGGCCTTCATTACAGGAACAGAGGAGGTTCTCCAAACAAAACAGTTTTTGTCCAGGTGTCTTACAGGAGCCACTGACCTGATGAATACAATCTCGATGAGGCACAGATGGATCCTATGACAGGAGTAACATTATCCCATTTTCTGGTCCAGTTATTAGTCTTGCAGCTGCATTTTGCACAAGCTGATATCTCGTCATAAGTTTGTCAGAAAGGTGACGTGAGATAAAGTTTCCATAACCACGGCATCATTTCTCCAGAGCGTTAACTTCAGGATTATAATGTGCTTTGTCAACAAAAGGTAGACTATTCTTCAACAGCTTGATTTGCCAAAAGCAGGCGCTGATCACCTTTGTGACCTAGGATTCCAGTGATAAGTTAGCATCAATGTAGATGCCAAGGTTGCACATAACTTTAGATGGCTCTGGAGGAGAACCCATTAATTCAGGGCAGGCAGAAAGGCTCTATTTTATTCAAGTTGTGTTCTTTGGAAGTATTACGGCCAGTCCAGCCGTGGAGGCGCACCAGCGTGGAAACCAGCAGGGACTAGCGACTTTGATTGTTAGTTACTTATGGAGCAATAGGCTTGGAGGTAATTCCCAGCACAGCAAGGAATGGGACATTGTTTTAGCCCATTGGAGGGTTTTTGAACTTATTTGAACTTATTGCATAGAGTTGGCAGACCCACTGGGGTTAGAAGGCAGTGTGTGGGACTACCTTTACCAGCATGCACTAGCATTGTCACGTGACGGCCCATCGGGGCGGGACTCTAGTTAAAAGGTATTCAGGTGCCTGCAATCATGCTGCTGCCTCTCTGTGCTTTGCCTGTAATCAAGGACTGCTATGTCGAAACGCGTTAGGCTGATAAATTTATGGCAATGGACGTTACTGCTTCTGCTGTGCCCTAAATAAAAGTAAGCCTTTTGGGAGTGCGTCTTCATCTAGGGCACCTATTTCTTTGCAAGTATTACGCCAGTCCATCCGTGGAGGTGCACCACGCGGAAACCAGTGGGGCCTAGTGACTTTGATTGTTAGTCACTTATGGAGCAATCGGCTTGGAGGTAGTTCCCAGCACAGCAAGAAAGGGGACATTGTTCTAGACCACTGAAGGGTTTTTGAACTTATTCGAACTTATTGCATAGAGTTGGCAGACCCACTGGGGTTAGAAGGCATTGTGTGAGTCTACCTTTACCAGCATGCACTAGCATTGTCACGTGACGGCCCATCGGGGCGGGACTCTAGTTAAAAGGTATTCAGGTGCCTGCAATCATGCTGCTGCCTCTCTGTGCTTTGCCTGTAATAAAGGACTGCTATGTCCGAAACGCGTTAGGCTGATACATTTATGGCAATGGAAGTTACTGCTTCTGCTGTGCCCTAAATAAAAGTAAGCCTTTTGGGAGTGCGTCTTTGTCGAGGGCACCTCTTTCTTTATATATATATATATATATATACATATATATATATATACATATATACATACATATCACCAATTATTTCGTGTCGACGAAAAAGATGCCCGAGCCCAATTCCATTCACGCAAAGTGATTTATTACAGCATGTGGCAAGCCAAACGCCAGACGCGTTTCGGTGCAGCCGCACCTTGGTCACGGGTCGAAGGACCGTTTGCAAAAGTGAAATACATATAGTGCACTTACAATAAAAATAAATGTAGGACTACATTTCCCAAATGCTCTAATACAGAGACCAAACTGGCATCCATTTTGTAAGGGTGATATTCTATACATATTCACCAGCTCATCAAGGATTACTCGGTATATAATAGACACAAAATAATTGGTGATATATTTAGAGGATTCGCGCCCTCGCTCAAGCCCGCCGCCATTAGTGGCAGAGAGACTCGCGAACTGAGTTGATATATATATATATATATATATATATATATATATATATATATATATATATTAGAAACCAAACTCCTGGATCACCTAATATAAGGTGAGGCAAGCAGGAACAGACCACAGCGCATTCAGTTCCATGAAGTTTTTATTGCAGGTGAAATAAAACAGCAACCACCATGATGCAAAAAAGAAGCAGAGAACTCTGGGTAGTTCTCAAGTTTAGTTGGAAAGCAGCTCCAGTATAGAGCACTCTCAACACCAGCGGCACTCTAAATTTGCTCACCTCAAATGTCTGCTTTTCTATCAAAGTCTTTAAGCATAGGATTAGCACAGTGCCATCCACGCGGAGATAGAAAGGGCAAAGTCTTTTACCATGTCTACAGCAAAGTCTTTAAGCATAGGATTAGCACAGTGCTATTCTTGCCGAGCTGTAAAATGGCCAAAGCCTTTTACCACTCCAGGCACAGTATTACAGCTTTGGATTGATCAAATACCATCCAAGCCAACCTGAAATGAATAAAAGCAATCCCTAACACGTGTTTCGCTCTCATTAGAGCTCTTCAGAGAGATATAGCTTTGTCCAGACACAAGGGAGCACCCAGTATAAGTCAAAACAATTCCCTTTCAGGCATAGAGTGATGCATAAATTATGCAAAAAAAGAAGCAGAGAACTCTGGGTAGTTCTCAAATTTAGGTGGAAAGCAGCTCCAGTATAGAGCACTCTCAACACCAGCGGCACTCTAAATTTGCTCACCTCAAATGTCTGCTTTTCTATCAAAGTCTTTAAGCATAGGATTAGCACAGTGCCATCCACGCCGAGATAGAAAGGGCAAAGTCTTTTACCATGTCTACAGCAAAGTCTTTAAGCATAGGATTAGCACAGTGCTATCCTTGCCGAGCTGTAAAATGGTTCTCTGCTTCTTTTTTGCATAATTTATGCATCACTCTATGCCTGAAAGGGAATTGATATATATATATATATATATATATATATATATATATATATATATATATATATATATATATATATATATTTTTTTTTTTTTTTCATCAGCCCCCCACCCTCAGTAAACATCAAGGTGGGCGTGAGGTGAGAGCGGACACCGCCCACTGGGGTAGTACTAACGCTGAAGGTCCGCTCTGCACAGGCTCGGCGCTCCGAGCCTGAGACACCGCCCTCACTGCCTGTCATCATTGCCTCAACCAATCGAAGCGGGCAATTGACTTTTTAAATTATGGGTGTGGTACTTACCGGGTGTTCGGAAGGCATCTGAGGAAACTATTGCAGTGAAACGCGTCATGCCGGAAAGCCGAATAAAGGGGCTGTGAAAATGTTGAATCCGTGTGTGCTCATCTTCTTTCAATAACAAGGGAGAGTGGTTTGATCTATATATATATATATTTTTTTTTTTTTCTCATACAGGGCTCCTTCTGCCTTCCTTTGCCCTCTGCAGAGGATTGCTGGTTGTTGGCGGAGCGCGCCAACTTTAGAATTCCATAAACAATATAAATAACGCGATCACTCAGAGGTCTGCATACACCAGAAGATGATTTAATCCAGGTAACGCGTTTCGCTTGCACAGCAAGCTTGGTCACACAGTGTTACAGGGGAAAGGACTTGCAATACATAGGAGTTGTAGAAATCAAGAAAGGACCAAACGTTAGTGTTCTGTATGCAACAAAATTGGCATCCATTTTGTAATATTCTATTTCTTCATGTAATGTAATAAACCTCTTACTTTACATTGATCAAAGAGTATTACCATCATACTTGCTTTACCAAAGTGGATCAAACCGGTCCTCCCATAACATCATTGCACTTCCTGCACCATGAAGTAATATGAACTTTTGAATACAGCCCAGCCACTGTTAGAATACAAGTAAAGTTGATGTAAACAGTGTAAATGCGGTGGCCATTTTGTAACGGTATAATACCTACTTTCCACCTCTTGCTGCTAAGGTAATCCCTGCGCATGCTGGTACGTAGATGGTATCGGTTGTTTTAATACTTGCAAAATCTACAGAAATAGCAGTAGGTGGTACCCTGAATGAATAATCTATTATTTCGATCGACATAGTGCCATAAAGAATAGACAGGGGTGAGTACAGTCCAAATTGTAAGGGACGTGCTCAGGTTACAAAGGACTAATGAAAACCGTTACCAGGTGTATAAACACAGCGGCTGTAAATGGTTGAAAATTAAAGTGGTACCTGAAGAGATGACTGTATATACTGCAAAATGCCAGAGGGGGCATGGATAATTCCTGTCTAGACTCTTACAGTGTTGGCAAAGTGCCATAAGAGACTAACCTCTCATATGATTCTTGCACAGCTCCATGTAAAATGCCGTTCCCCATACATCAGCACTACACCCAGTAGTCCACCAAAGATAAATAAAATGCCAAATCATATGTGTCCGTGTCAAAATTAATAGAAATGAAAGTTGTCGTAAGACTGAAGAGAGAAAACTAGAAAAGCATATCTCTTATCTGTCCTGTTGGGCCCTTCACCATATTGATAGAAGAAAAGGGTAGGGATTGCAGTGAGGGTTGGTTCTCAGTTTCCGCCCCTTCCTTTTCTCCTGTGAAAGAAAGAAAAATAAAAAGAACATTAAAATCCGTGAGCAATCTCATATTGGATTAAAACTTACATACAAGATACAAACAACATAATTGCATGACTGTACAGTTAGCAGGAAACTGCACATCAACATATGGAAGAATATTCTACTTTGTCATTTATCATTACTCATGTAAATGAATACTCATTTCTTCGTCTTGGTTAAGCCCTTCTGGGCTTTTGGTTTGGAGGTTGATTATATGCCAGGATTCCTTTTTACGTAGTTGAAGGACTCTGTTGCCCCCTCTCTGTGTGCGTTCAATCTGTTCTATCGCAAAGAAAGTCAAAAGGGAGCTGTTGGACAGGTGGTACTCTGCGAAGTGTCTGGCTACAGGATATTGGGGGTCCTTATTTGTGATGGCCCTCGTGTTCTAACACTCTTTTCTTTGTTGCTAGGGTGGTACTGCCTACATATCTTTTCTTACATGGGCATTCAAGGATATAGATGGTAAATATCGTGCCACATGTGAGGAACTGTTTTATGTTTTTTTCTCCTGTAGGTGTAGGATAACTTTTCCTCCTGGAACTATTTCTACAGGCCTTGCAGTGACCACAGGGAAAGAAGCCTTGAAGGTTGATTTGAGTTTGTAGGCTGGTATTAGTAATGTCTCCCTTTACTAAGAAATCTCTGAGATTTCTCCCTTTCCTGTATGTTATCTGCGGTCTTTCTTGTAAAGTATGACCTATGATCGGGTCACCAGTTCCTTGTCAGTATCTTGGATATTGCCTTCGACTCCTTATTATAAGTGAGGATCACTCTAGTCGGGTTGTCGTCCTCAGGGCTGTCTTTTTCTCTCAGGGTTTCCTCTCTGTTTATTTTACTGATTTTATCTTTCGCTCTGTTCAAAACCCAATTGGGGTACCCTCTCTCTCGAAATCTTTTCATCATGTTCTCTTGTTCGTTCACAAAGCTATCATGTGTGCTACAGTTCCTTCTTGCTCTCAGCAGTTCACCGAATGGAATACTCCATTTGAGTGTTTCTGGGTGACTGCAGAGAGCATGGAGGAGGCTGTTTCCTGCCGTTGACTTCCTATGTAGTTTGGTCACCAACTTATTGTTTTTAACCTCCACCACCACATCCAGGAATTCAAGCTGTTTCTTGCTGATGGTATAGGGGAGTTTAATGTTAGAAGTGTTGTTATTAAGGTCTGTAATCATGTTTATGGCACTTTCCTCACTGCCTTTCCATACTACAAAGAGATCATCAATGTACCTATACCATTTGATCACCTTACAGGGTGCGTGGTCTTGCTCGAGTTTTTTGAGGATCTCTTCCTCCCATACCCCCAGAAACAAATTAGCGAAACTGGGGGCAAAGCAAGTACCCATCGCCGTCCCGAGTACCTGCTTAAACATGGTGCCATTAAATAGAAACATGTTGTTCAGTAGGCAAAATTTCATAAGTACTAGTAACATTTCTGTATGTTCTAGATAGCAGATTTCACGTGTACTTAAATAGTATTTACAGCAGAGGACACCCAGGGAATGGTCAATAATGGAATACATCCAGAGCAATCATTTGGAAGTCCTCCTCCCATACAATATCTTTGATTTTAGCCAGGAAGTCTTTGGTATCCCTTACATGTGAGGGGAGTTTCTCTACATATTCACGGAGAAAATGATCTATATATTTTGAAATATTTTCTGTGACACAACCAATAGAGGATACGATAGGTCTACCAGGAGGCACTGTCGGGTCCTTGTGTATCTTAGGTAACAGGTAAAAGATAGGGGTTCTGGGGTAATCACATTTGAGGTAACAATATTCCTCCCATTGTAAAATCCCTTTATCTTTATACTCAGTAAGAGTATTCCATATGTTAACAATGCTAGCGTTGTACTCATTTACATCAGTGGGGACATAAAATCTTGTGTCTGTAAGCTGTTTGGTGGCTTCCGTGATGTAAGGTGCCCTGTCCCAAAGTATAACGTTGCCACCTTTGTCAGCAGGACGGATGATAATGTTCTCGTCCTCCTTCAGGGAATTGATAAATTCCCACTGTTGCTTGGTGAAATTGGTAGGACCATAGTTTCTGTTATATTGGCGTTTGCGGAATTTTATAAGGTCTTTGGTTGTAGTCTCATGAAAAGCATCAATGTTATCGTGTGCCATGAGTGGTAAGAAGATGGATTTGGGTCTAAAATCAGTGAGAGCAGGATGATCGGTCCTAGGAGTAAATTGTCCTGTGCACTGGTCTAGACCCGATTCCAGGTATAAGTCCTGCATGACTGTCAGTGTTTCCCTATCTCTTATGCTGAGGGTTATGTTATTCTCTCCAGGGATTTCTGATGTACCTTTAAGACTATGCCATTTTTTTAATTTCACTTTCCGGACAAATTTAAACATGTCTATTCGTGTTTCCGGATAGTTAAAGGAAATGGTAGGGCAAAATGATAATCCTAGGCAAAGTGTACGTTTTTCAAACATAGTAAGAGGTCTATATGATAGGTTTATGATTGTTTTGTTTACCATATCGTCATCCATCATTTCAAATTCTTTTGGCCCATTTGTCTTGTTCCCATAAGCCGATTGCCTCGTCCTCTGCCTCTTTTGGATTCTTTGTCGTTGGAGTTTCCTCCTTCTCCAGTTTCTTCCAGGTTTCTTCCTCGACCTCTGCCTCGTCCTCTCCCTCGCGTTTTCATTGGTTGAACAGTCCGTCTAAAAAAGTCGGTTGAATTCTTTGGCCTTGTTCTCTCGTTATGTGTGGCGTTTGTATTTGGCGTTCTTCCACTTCCACGTCACTGCTTGTCACGGAGTCCGTTCCGCTCATATTCTCCGTTTCACTTTCCAGGGGTTCACCCAGTGATAGCTTTTCATACAGATGGTCGTACTTATGTGAGTAGGTAAGTATACGACCACTCTCATAGTCTATGCAGTCGCGATGAAGTTTGCGCTGCTTCCGTACATTAATGTCTTGTTCATAAGTTTTTAATCTTAGTTTCAGGTCATCCACAAATTTCTTTATTATCTCTTGTTCTTTATGATTTTTTAGTTCGTCTTCCAATGTTTTTAGTTCCTGTAACAGTGATGCCCTATTTTCCCAAGCATATTTCACCAGAATGGTTAACATTTGTTTAGAGCTTCTCGCCGAATTATCTGACCACTCTTCGAGCATCTTGGGGTTGGGGGATTCGTATGAGGGAGTAATGTAAATTCGTAATCCTCTGGGTACCATATCTTTTTCTATATAATCTTGTAATGAGATAGCCTCCCACCATTTGGATATTTCTGACTTCTTGATTTTTTTCTAGTCTCCTGAGTTTATCTTGTAAAGTGGTATCTTTGGGTTTTGATTCTGCCCTCGCTTGTCCTTTATTCGGTGCTCTAGCTAAGAGACTGAGGGCAGCTGCCCTTCTTCCATGTTGATGATATCCTTTCCTGTCTGTACACTTCGTGCAGCAAAGATGTGGACTACGTATACAGAACTGGTGGTGTCCTGGAGCATGCAGCTCCCCTCACATCGATGTGAGGTTCCTGCTGCCTGAGGTGTCGTAAGTTGTAATCACAGCGTGCTATATTAGTATGCACGATCTATGCTTGGTATTCTTAAAAAGTATTCAAACAAAGTTAAATAGGAGAAGTCTTTCAATATTCAGTTTGTAACTTAATACTTTGTGAGGTTCCGTTTTAAAGTATACGGAAAGAAATTAGGTAATCGTGAGAAAGTCAATAATCAGTGTTAATAATGCTGAAAATACCCGCTGGCAAGCGACCACTATGTGGCGTTTTTTAATGTTACTATGATGTCCCAGATGGGCAGGGTGCCTGCCGGTCAGTACCCCTTTCTTTTATCCCATATGTCCGATCTTCGCACCGAAATCTTTTTGGGCAGTTTTTTATGTGAAATACATACGGTGCCTTTTCGGGGCCGTTTCCCACTGTTCCAGCCCCGAGTTTGTCTCCTATTTTGCCCGCTTTGCAGGCTCCGTGTCCTGCCTCCCGCCCTGTCTGAGTCAAGGTTACATTGTGTGCTCTCTATTATGACCATAGTGATCTTTAGAACATGCCCAGCAAAGTTGTTGGACAAAACCTGCCATGCAAATTTGATGCATTTAAATTAGTCCTTCCAAAACAAATTATAATTGTTGTTCACTGCAACTGTTGTTAAAGTCATGATATGCAAGACAAAATGTTCTCATGAGTACCGTGCCTTTAGGAATTACAAACTCTGAAGATGTACTGTTGCAATATATTAGAGTGTTCGCTGGTAACTGCTGCAATGTTCATCATACTGAAAGCCTCCATTTCTCTCAACGTTCTTATATTTCTAATTCCCAGCAATGTGAACACTGTGCTGCGAAAATAAGCAGCACTAAGCAGGCACGCTCTTTTCTTCTATCAAACAGGTTCATTAACAATTAATTGAAACACTTGGCGTAGTTCTTGAATATATGCACCGCAGATCACCTTTCATTTTCAAGCCGCTGCAAAATCTTAGGGCGGCACATAAATCAATATATATATATATATATATATATATATATATATATATATATATATATATATATATATATATATATATATATATATATATATATATATATATATATTCATTCATTCATTCATACAGTCACTCATATACCCCATCACTCACCTAAACTGCCTTTCACGTAACCAGTTACTCACCCATATACCACTGACACATCCACTCACTAACCCATACAGCCACTGACTCACCCACTCACTCAATAACTGTAACGTCCCTGTAACCTTTGTTTTTTTGATGAATTTCTACGATTTTTTTATTCCATTTCCTAACTATAACATCCCTGAAACCTTTAGTTTTTTTCACTGAATTTCTATAGTTTTGTTTAACTAATAGTCATGTTTGCAGTGTGGTGGAGAAAGGGGGCGGGGTCTCTGAACAGCTCTCAGCAATCTCGCTGTCTGGGACTCACTGGAGGTAACAGAAGGGGTTCCTGGCCCCAAGAACCCTCAGCATCTAAGAGGACTTTATCCCCCCAACCAGCAATGCGCAAGGAGGTGTGTTTGCAGAGTGGTGGAAAAAAAGGTGGCATGGCCTCCGACAACCTCTCAGCAAACCTGGTATGTGGGAGTTACTGAAGGTAATAGGAGGAGTAGTTTGCCCTAGAAGACCCTCAGCAGCCAAGGGGACATCATCCCCCAACCAGCAGTGTGCCAGGAGGCGTGTTTGCAGAGTGGTGGAGAAAGGGGCGTGGCCTTCGAAGATCTCTCAGCAATCGCGCAGTTTGGGACTTACTGGAGGTAACAGGAGAGGTAGTTGGCCCCCAAGGACCCTCTGGAGAAAAGTAGACTTCATCCCCCAACTATTAGTGCACCAGAAGGCGTGTTTGCAGAGTGGTGGGAAGGGGGCGTGGCCTCCAACCACCTCTCAGCAATCCCGCTGTGTAGGACTTACTGGAGGAAACAGGAGGGCTTCTTGGCCCCCAAGGACCCTCTGGAGACAAGGGGACTTCATCCCCCAACCAGCAGTGCGCCAGGAGGCACGTTAGCAGAATGGTGGACAAAGGAGGCAGGGCCTACGGCGAGTTGCCACCATTTAAAAAAATAATCTTTTTTTTTAGGGAAGGGAGGCTGTGCAACCCCCCTTCCCAGGGCCGATTTCGGCCGTGGGGACCCCATCCCCCAGGGCTAGGAGGCTTTTTGGAATGGGGAGGGGGGCCACGTGGCCTTCCTCCCTGGGCCAATTCCGGCCACAAGGAGCCCATCCCCCCAGGCCCGGCCTTTTTTTCTTTAATAAATTAAAGGAGGGGGGGGGCCGTGTGGCCCCCCTCCAGGGCCGATTTTGGCCACGGTCACCCCATACCCTGGGGCCCGGCCTGTAGTGTGGGTGCCCTGGTCCCAACCCAGGGCACCCACTGTTAATGATGGGGATCACAGGGGGAGCCTCAAGACCCCCACAGTTCCTGCTGGCTCCCCACCTTCTGCAGGAACCGGCATTGCTTTTACACATAGGGAGCTGCTAACATGCAGCTCCCTGTGTGTAAAAGCAAATTGTGCTCCGCTTTGAGCAAGCAAGAACAAAATGCCTGGGGCTGCGGAGAGGTCCGCGCGCCACGCATCAATTGCAATTAAAGCCCCTGGAAGGTGGCGACCCCCCCACATTTTGTAAACATTAAGCCCCGGGGAGGTGTGGGTCCCTGGGGCTGGGGGGGTCCGAGAGGTCTCCCCCCTCCCCCATGGACAAAAACAAAAAAAATGCCCTGGGGAGGTGGTGGTGGTCCCAGTGGCATATTAAGCTCCAGGAAGGTGGGCCTGTGCACCACCCCTCCTTTATCTTCAAAATGCCCATGGACCTGGCCCATCGGGGGGCCGATAATTAACAAAGTGCGGAAGCTTGCCCTTCGTTTTTTTTTTTTAACTTTTCAGCGTGATCCATGGATCTTGCCGAAATTATTTTTTAAATATGCTTTTTTTGGCCAAGCAGGGTCCTAGTGGGACCCCCCCCACCCAAAGAGGCCTAGGGGTTTAGGGTGTTCCTATCCTGCCCCCTTTTCTTTTTTTTACATTTTTTGTGGGACTCGGCTTCAAGCTGAGTCCCAAGATGTCTGCTAACACTTCCTGGTTGAAGTGTTGGCAGCCAATCAAATTTCAGTAGGATTATGGGCTCCTAGATAGCTATATTTTTTAAACTTAAATATCTCTGAAACTAATGAACGGATTTACAATAAATCACAAAAAACACGCTTTTCTGGACCAACATCTAGCTTTCTGCCAAATTTGGTGTAATACTGTTCAGTGTTTTGGGTTGTTGTTGTGTTCAAAAATGAAAAATCCCAATAGACATAACATGGGGAATATGTGTTTTGGGACCCCCTTTTCCTCGGCACACGCTGGACAGATCACCCTGAAACTTTCAACACAGCAGCTGAACCTAAAGGGTGAAGATTCGTCAAGCGGTGCCAAAGTTATTGGCAAAACAAAAAACGCTTTTCCTATGGAAATTTTGTTTCTAACTAGAACTACCTACTGACTATTGCCAGTAGGTAATTATATATATATTGATATTCTGTCAAGTTACCTATGACTTTAAACACAACAACAATGGGCAGTGTTTGAAAAAAAGAAAAAAATGATGATGATTTTTTTCGTATTGAACATTTAACTGTGCTGCAATGTTTTTGCTACTATATATATATATGAACTGTTTTTAAATGTATTTTACATTTATTAGTATTTATAGTAACATGTTTACAATTATATGTATTTATAATATTCATTGCTGTTGGTTTGTACAAACATGGACTACAAGGATCACTTGATTAAGTATGTTGTCCATGTCTACTAATTTGCTGCATCACGAGTGCCTGGTACCGTGATTTTAAAAACCTCACGTAGGCTCTAGAGACGCGTCATGTGATCAAGGCCGAGTTTGGCCGAAACGCGTCATGGCAGTTATGGTGGCGCACTGAAAATAAACACCTGAATGCACCAAATCTGGGTTCGTCGTCCGTCTTTTTTCCAAGCAAGGAGAAGTGTAAAGCGGAGTATGGCGATATATATATATATATATATATATATATATATATATATATATATAAATATATATATATATATATATACACACACGCATATATATATATATATATATATATATATATATATATATATATACACACACGCATATATATATATATATATATATATATATACACACACGTATATATATATATATATATATATATATATATATATATATATATATATATATATTAAGGCATTTCTACTCTTTTCTTTCATACACAGTGGCCATCATTACGAGCTGTCCGGGTAAATCAGCATTTTGAATACAGGTCTAAAATAAATCGGATACCAGCCAGTATTTGTGGCTGTGATATCAATAATTATCAGGTTTTTCCATGTATACCAATAACAACAAGTGTTCCAGATGGAGTCAGTCAGGGTCAATAGGCATGCCCTGAACCTTGTGGTAAAGACGGTGTGAGAGTCAATCCACTAGATGAATCAGGGATGTGTGGCATTTAGGAACATGTTACACAAGTTAGTCTAAGGTCAGTTTACCCACACAGTAGCAGTCCAGCAACAGAACCTGTGCTGGGCATATTGGAGACCAATTTGGTGGCTTTTCTACAACTCCCTGCCAGGGACATAGAACAAAGAAGAATCAGACCTTCTGCACCTCTGTCATCTTCCTCTGCCTTAATAAAATAATGTTTTTTATGAATGTGAGACACCAAAGGTCTATTCATTTAAATGTCGAACACTATTGATTAGAGACAGACCTTGACATAAAATCTGATTAAGCTCTGAAAAAGGCACAGGCATGCACGCCAGTGAGACGAGAGAGATTACCGAACTGGGCGGATACTGACCTTTGCCAGGAAATTCGACAAAACAAGAGCTGATATGGCGAAAGACAGAGCACTGGGTGTAGCAGATAAAGGTACAGACGGTTCCATCACGGATCTGAGCTCAGATCAAGAATCTGTGGACAGCAGCGCATCGAATCAAGGGGAATTGTCTTCTTTTCCGAGGAACTACGCCTCATACAGAGGAATCAGGAACAATCGTTCAGAGGAAAACCCGGAGGAAGAGGGAAGAGGCGCCAGCGCGAGAGTCAAAAAGACGCTGCAGGCGAAGGAAGGAACAGCAACACTGGTGTGGGAACAAGGAGCCAGAGCACAAAGAGGAAGTAATGGAGGACAACACACAGCAACTGACGGTAATGAACCTTTCAAACAGAATCATAATTGAAATTGAAGAACAAGTTCTCAAATTAGGCCTATCCTTTTGTCCCGATGCACCCATAGACTATGCTCAAACACGTATCGACTTGTACCAATTTGTACGTAAGGTAAAATTGTTTAAAATGCACACAATACAGGGTAATGTAAATACCAGGAGTATGATTGCACCGAGTCAAAGCAGCAATGTAGTACCCACATTGGCCATCGCAGACATCCCCACATTAAATATCATGCAGGATTTACAAGAGCAAATGTCAGTACCCACCAGTTCCCAGAATCCCTTGACCAGACACACAATGATACTGCTCTACACACATTGGGCATTTAGACAGGGGCACTCAGCTTGACCAAATTCAGAACACCATCGAGATATGTGCCACAAACACCCAAAGACAACATTGATTTGTTTCACGAGACGGTAGGCAATGATTTACTTAAACTCATAGGCACTAGCCCCAGAACGAAAAACATCAGTAAAGAGCAATGGGAGGCAGTCTCCAGTCTTCAAAAAGATGATAAAATTGTCATCAAATCATCAGATAAGGGAGGGAACATCGTGGTGATGGATAGGGACAAATACATACAGGAAGCCCTGAGACAACTGAGCAACATGACATGCTACGAAAGGGTAGATAAAACATACCTGAATTCCTTACAAATCAAATATCATGAGCTCCTAAAAAGTGGTTTGACAACAAACTCTTAAGCTGGGACGAGAGACAGTTCCTATTGAATGAAACACCTACCACACCCACATTTTACCTTTTACCAAAGGTACATAAAGATCCTGACAACCCTCCCGGCCGTCCCATTGTGTCTTCAAAAACAGCCTATTGGAGAAAACTTCTGTATATGTAGACTATTTCCTTGCTCCATATGTTAAAGACCTGAACTCCTACCTTAGGGACACTAAGGATTTTCTACAGAAAATCCAAAATCTGCACTGGGAGAGGGAATACTGGATGGTCTGCTTAGACGTCGAAAGTCTCTATACGAGCATAAGACACACAGACGGCCTTAGAGCATGCCAACACTTCCTAAAAGCAAGGAACATTGAATTTCTGGAACATACACGCATGATCTTACAGATGATCGAAATATGCCTGACAGAAAATGTATTTATGTTTGATGGAAAGTGGTACAAACAAATCCAGGGCACTTCAATGGGTACCTGCTTCGCCCCCAGCTATGCCAACCTTGTGGTAGGCTGGTGGGAGAAGCAGGTCCTATGGAGTGAGGAGTTGGAACTCTGGTCCAATAGCATTGGACTGTGGCTAAGGTATATTGACGATGTGTTCTTTGTGTGGGAGGGCAATGAATATGATCTCCTTGAGTTTGTGGATCGTTTGAACTGTAATACTATAAATTCGAAATTCACCGTGCAGCACAGTCAGCAAAGTATTGATTTCCTTGACATCAGGTTGACCATCAGTGAAGGCAGAATTATAACAGACCTATACAGAAAAAAGCCCGCAGGGAACTCCATTCTACACTCAGCTAGCTGCCATCCCCCCAACTTTAGATGGAGTGTCCCCTACAGCGAGTTCCTTAGAGCTAAGCGCAATTGCAGTACTGAAGCCTCATATGAGAAAACCAAACAGGACATGGTTAAGAGGTTCAAGAACAGAGGGTACCCGACCAAAATGTTACGGAGGGGTATCATCAAAGCAGACACCGTCAGTCGCAATGACGCCTTATTTCAACCACCGAAGGTTTATGACAAACCAGAAGAAG
This sequence comes from Calotriton arnoldi, assembly GCA_963921515.1. Classification (NCBI taxonomy): domain Eukaryota; kingdom Metazoa; phylum Chordata; class Amphibia; order Caudata; family Salamandridae; genus Calotriton; species Calotriton arnoldi. The sequence continues at coordinate 740,492 of CAWUFW010006275.1, forward strand.
CAGGAACACCAGTCAGGTTCATAACCACATACAGCACACAGGCAGGTGACTTGAGGAGTATACTTAAGAAAAGATGGCATATCCTGACACAGGACCCATTACTTGAGGTAAAGCTAGGTCACACACCAGCTGTAACCTTCAGGAAAAGTCCGTCCCTTAAGGACATTCTAGTCAACAGCCACCTACAAAGCAATAAAAAGACTTGGCTCGAACAAAGGGGAGGCTTCTACAGATGCAGCAAATGCAAAGCCTGTAGCCACAGTGAGAATGTGAGGGAAGTAATGCTACAGAGATCTAAAAAGAAATGGAAAATAACTAGGCCCATCACATGTGGGACAGATTTCGTGGTCTATGCCATCACCTGTCCATGTGGTAAATGGTATGTTGGTTCAACAACATTCCCAGTAAAGAAAAGAATTCTGGAGCATTGGAGAGCGGTAACAAATCGCGACTTCAGTTATAGTACATCCAGACACTTCAATGAGGCGATTGGACTAAAGGCAAGTACTTTGGCCTAGCCACGATCCCCAAACACCCTAGAGGAGGGAACCGAGTATTAGCGTTACGCAGACTTGAGTCCAGATTGATCCTTTTGTCAGGTAGCATGTTCCCCACTGGAATGAACAATGATGAAGAATTATACGTACCTTTGTAGTGTAATGACGCTTCCCGTCAACCAACCAAATTAGTTCCCATTCAGTAAGACTATATAGTCCTTAATTTTAAATTTTAAATTTCATTTATTATTTTGTTAGTATTGTTGAGTTCATGCTTATCACTGTTGTCTGCTCCGTTTATAACGACTGTTGCGGTGAAGTACCTTATGCAAGATGTTAGATACTATTAGACTGTTAATGCAATTGTTAGATACTGAGGTTACGGTGTCTAATAAAATGTCAAGTACTATACTATGATGGAAGTATGAAGTAGCTGACATTATGATATTAACAATCTCTGTCCCTTACATTTTTTAACAGATTGATCAAACAACATAGAAGGAGAATAGCCACCAAGATATTGCTAAGAGCACAAGAGATCGAAGCACGTTCCTAGGAACTGTCATCTCTCCTTATCTTTTGATCATATGAGAGGTACCGACGTACACAGCACCTCACATACTTTGTGGTATAACTCTGCATGTTTCTTTGGACAGGGCTAAAGGTTTAATATACTGTATAGTTGGGGGTGGAGTCAAAGCACTGGGTGCTTGATTTGTCAGTCAATACTGAGCAAGAGAACCACCCTCACTACCAGCTACAACACGCACCCGTCCTCGTTATGAGCACTGTGCAAACAATAGGTTTTGTTACAAATTCACTATTGTGAACGGTCTGATGAGAGACAGTGTACTTCACCTCAGATAAGTAATTTTTTCCTCGCGCAATTTAGGGGTACTATACCCACAATCGAGGAAATACGAATAATATAAAAATTAAAAATATTTTAAAAAGTACTAATCATGTAAAAAATATAAAACATTAATCGTGGAGACTGATTTCTAATGTAATTGTATTATGATTCCATACCATGGTATACTTTTGAAATGCTAATCAGAAGCATCTGTGATGTTAACAGTGATTATTTGTTTTGGCATGTAAACTCAACAAAGTATTTTTTCTATGTTGTTTCACTGCACGCTGCGTCGTGCACATCACTGCATCTTTAAATATACGTGGAACTGGCAAGAGGTCATGTGACCAAGATCTCGTTGGAGATCGAAACGCGTCTGTTGTTGCCAAGAATAAACCCGTAACACCTTCACCTTGAAGAAGAAAAAAAAAAAAAATGTTGTTGCCAAGAATAAACCCGTAACACCTTCACCTTGAAACCGGAGTGGCTTGCTTTTTCCTGCAAGGATTGCAGGGATCTTTATATATATATATATATGGCATATGTCACCATGCCTGTCGCAGATGGACATATATATATATATATATATATATTTATATTTTTTTTAAGGCATTTCTACTCTTTCTTTCATACACAGTGGCCATCATTACGAGCTGTCCGGGTAAATCAGCATTTTGAATACAGGTCTAAAATAAATCGGATACCAGCCAGTATTTGTGGCTGTGATACCAATAATTATCAGGTTTTTCCATGTATACCAATAACAACAAGTGTTCCAGATGGAGTCAGTCAGGGTCAATAGGCATGCCCTGAACCTTGTGGTAAAGACGGTGTGAGAGTCAATCCACTAAATGAATCAGGGATGTGTGGCATTTAGGAACATGTTACACAAGTTAGTCTAAGGTCAGTTTACCCACACAGTAGCAGTCCAGCAACAGAACCTGTGCTGGGCATATTGGAGACCAATTTGGTGGCTTTTCTACAACTCCCTGCCAGGGACATAGAACAAAGAAGAATCAGACCTTCTGCACCTCTGTCATCTTCCTCTGCCTTAATAAAATAATGTTTTTTATGAATGTGAGACACCAAAGGTCTATTCATTTAAATGTCGAACACTATTGATTAGAGACAGACCTTGACATAAAATCTGATTAAGCTCTGAAAAAGGCACAGGCATGCACGCCAGTGAGACGAGAGAGATTACCGAACTGGGCGGATACTGACCTTTGCCAGGAAATTCGACAAAACAAGAGCTGATATGGCGAAAGACAGAGCACTGGGTGTAGCAGATAAAGGTACAGACGGTTCCATCACGGATCTGAGCTCAGATCAAGAATCTGTGGACAGCAGCGCATCGAATCAAGGGGAATTGTCTTCTTTTTCCGAGGAACTACTCCTCATACAGAGGAATCAGGAACAATCGTTCAGAGGAAAACCCGGAGGAAGAGGAAGAGGCGCCAGCGCGAGAGTCAAAAAAGACGCTGCAGGCGAAGGAAAGAACAGCAACACTGGTGTGGGAACAAGGAGCCAGAGCACAAAGAGGAAGTAATGGAGGACAACACACAGCAACTGACGGTAATGAACCTTTCAAACAGAATCATAATTGAAATTGAAGAACAAGTTCTCAAATTAGGCCTATCCTTTTGTCCCGATGCACCCATAGACTATGCTCAAACACGTATCGACTTGTACCAATTTGTACGTAAGGTAAAATTGTTTAAAATGCACACAATACAGGGTAATGTAAATACCAGGAGTATGATTGCACCGAGTCAAAGCAGCAATGTAGTACCCACATTGGCCATCGCAGACATCCCCACATTAAATATCATGCAGGATTTACAAGAGCAAATGTCAGTACCCACCAGTTCCCAGAATCCCCTTGACCAGACACACAATGATACTGCTCTACACACATTGGGCATTTAGACAGGGGCACTCAGCTTGACCAAATTCAGAACACCATCGAGATATGTGCCACAAACACCCAAAGACAACATTGATTTGTTTCACGAGACGGTAGGCAATGATTTACTTAAACTCATAGGCACTAGCCCCAGAACGAAAAACATCAGTAAAGAGCAATGGGAGGCAGTCTCCAGTCTTCAAAAAGATGATAAAATTGTCATCAAATCATCAGATAAGGGAGGGAACATCGTGGTGATGGATAGGGACAAATACATACAGGAAGCCCTGAGACAACTGAGCAACATGACATGCTACGAAAGGGTAGATAAAACATACCTGAATTCCTTACAAATCAAATATCATGAGCTCCTAAAAAGTGGTTTGACAACAAACTCTTAAGCTGGGACGAGAGACAGTTCCTATTGAATGAAACACCTACCACACCCACATTTTACCTTTTACCAAAGGTACATAAAGATCCTGACAACCCTCCCGGCCGTCCCATTGTGTCTTCAAAAACAGCCTATTGGAGAAAACTTCTGTATATGTAGACTATTTCCTTGCTCCATATGTTAAAGACCTGAACTCCTACCTTAGGGACACTAAGGATTTTCTACAGAAAATCCAAAATCTGCACTGGGAGAGGGAATACTGGATGGTCTGCTTAGACGTCGAAAGTCTCTATACGAGCATAAGACACACAGACGGCCTTAGAGCATGCCAACACTTCCTAAAAGCAAGGAACATTGAATTTCTGGAACATACATGCATGATCTTACAGATGATCGAAATATGCCTGACAGAAAATGTATTTATGTTTGATGGAAAGTGGTACAAACAAATCCAGGGCACTTCAATGGGTACCTGCTTCGCCCCCAGCTATGCCAACCTTGTGGTAGGCTGGTGGGAGAAGCAGGTCCTATGGAGTGAGGAGTTGGAACTCTGGTCCAATAGCATTGGACTGTGGCTAAGGTATATTGACGATGTGTTCTTTGTGTGGGAGGGCAATGAATATGATCTCCTTGAGTTTGTGGATCGTTTGAACTGTAATACTATAAATTCGAAATTCACCGTGCAGCACAGTCAGCAAAGTATTGATTTCCTTGACATCAGGTTGACCATCAGTGAAGGCAGAATTATAACAGACCTATACAGAAAAAAAGCCCGCAGGGAACTCCATTCTACACTCAGCTAGCTGCCATCCCCCCAACTTTAGATGGAGTGTCCCCTACAGCGAGTTCCTTAGAGCTAAGCGCAATTGCAGTACTGAAACCTCATATGAGAAATCCAAACAGGACATGGTTAAGAGGTTCAAGAACAGAGGGTACCCGACCAAAATGTTACGGAGGGGTATCATCAAAGCAGACACCGTCAGTCGCAATGACGCCTTATTTCAACCACCGAAGGTTTATGACAAACCAGAAGAAGCAGGAACACCAGTCAGGTTCATAACCACATACAGCACACAGGCAGGTGACTTGAGGAGTATACTTAAGAAAAGATGGCATATCCTGACACAGGACCCATTACTTGAGGTAAAGCTAGGTCACACACCAGCTGTAACCTTCAGGAAAAGTCCGTCCCTTAAGGACATTCTAGTCAACAGCCACCTACAAAGCAATAAAAAGACTTGGCTCGAACAAAGGGGAGGCTTCTACAGATGCAGCAAATGCAAAGCCTGTAGCCACAGTGAGAATGTGAGGGAAGTAATGCTACAGAGATCTAAAAAGAAATGGAAAATAACTAGGCCCATCACATGTGGGACAGATTTCGTGGTCTATGCCATCACCTGTCCATGTGGTAAATGGTATGTTGGTTCAACAACATTCCCAGTAAAGAAAAGAATTCTGGAGCATTGGAGAGCGGTAACAAATCGCGACTTCAGTTATAGTACATCCAGACACTTCAATGAGGCGATTGGACTAAAGGCAAGTACTTTGGCCTAGCCACGATCCCCAAACACCCTAGAGGAGGGAACCGAGTATTAGCGTTACGCAGACTTGAGTCCAGATTGATCCTTTTGTCAGGTAGCATGTTCCCCACTGGAATGAACAATGATGAAGAATTATACGTACCTTTGTAGTGTAATGACGCTTCCCGTCAACCAACCAAATTAGTTCCCATTCAGTAAGACTATATAGTCCTTAATTTTAAATTTTAAATTTCATTTATTATTTTGTTAGTATTGTTGAGTTCATGCTTATCACTGTTGTCTGCTCCGTTTATAACGACTGTTGCGGTGAAGTACCTTATGCAAGATGTTAGATACTATTAGACTGTTAATGCAATTGTTAGATACTGAGGTTACGGTGTCTAATAAAATGTCAAGTACTATACTATGATGGAAGTATGAAGTAGCTGACATTATGATATTAACAATCTCTGTCCCTTACATTTTTTAACAGATTGATCAAACAACATAGAAGGAGAATAGCCACCAAGATATTGCTAAGAGCACAAGAGATCGAAGCACGTTCCTAGGAACTGTCATCTCTCCTTATCTTTTGATCATATGAGAGGTACCGACGTACACAGCACCTCACATACTTTGTGGTATAACTCTGCATGTTTCTTTGGACAGGGCTAAAGGTTTAATATACTGTATAGTTGGGGGTGGAGTCAAAGCACTGGGTGCTTGATTTGTCAGTCAATACTGAGCAAGAGAACCACCCTCACTACCAGCTACAACACGCACCCGTCCTCGTTATGAGCACTGTGCAAACAATAGGTTTTGTTACAAATTCACTATTGTGAACGGTCTGATGAGAGACAGTGTACTTCACCTCAGATAAGTAATTTTTTCCTCGCGCAATTTAGGGGTACTATACCCACAATTGAGGAAATACGAATAATATAAAAATTAAAAATATTTTAAAAAGTACTAATCATGTAAAAAATATAAAACATTAATCGTGGAGACTGATTTCTAATGTAATTGTATTATGATTCCATACCATGGTATACTTTTGAAATGCTAATCAGAAGCATCTGTGATGTTAACAGTGATTATTTGTTTTGGCATGTAAACTCAACAAAGTATTTTTTCTATGTTGTTTCACTGCACGCTGCGTCGTGCACATCACTGCATCTTTAAATATACGTGGAACTGGCAAGAGGTCATGTGACCAAGATCTCGTTGGAGATCGAAACGCGTCTGTTGTTGCCAAGAATAAACCCGTAACACCTTCACCTTGAAGAAGAAAAAAAAAAAATGTTGTTGCCAAGAATAAACCCGTAACACCTTCACCTTGAAACCGGAGTGGCTTGCTTTTTCCTGCAAGGATTGCAGGGATCTTTATATATATATATATATATATATGGCATATGTCACCATGCCTGTCGCAGATGGACATATATATATATATATTTATATTTTTTTAAGGCATTTCTACTCTTTCTTTCATACACAGTGGCCATCATTACGAGCTGTCCGGGTAAATCAGCATTTTGAATACAGGTCTAAAATAAATCGGATACCAGCCAGTATTTGTGGCTGTGATACCAATAATTATCAGGTTTTTCCATGTATACCAATAACAACAAGTGTTCCAGATGGAGTCAGTCAGGGTCAATAGGCATGCCCTGAACCTTGTGGTAAAGACGGTGTGAGAGTCAATCCACTAAATGAATCAGGGATGTGTGGCATTTAGGAACATGTTACACAAGTTAGTCTAAGGTCAGTTTACCCACACAGTAGCAGTCCAGCAACAGAACCTGTGCTGGGCATATTGGAGACCAATTTGGTGGCTTTTCTACAACTCCCTGCCAGGGACATAGAACAAAGAAGAATCAGACCTTCTGCACCTCTGTCATCTTCCTCTGCCTTAATAAAATAATGTTTTTTTATGAATGTGAGACACCAAAGGTCTATTCATTTAAATGTCGAACACTATTGATTAGAGACAGACCTTGACATAAAATCTGATTAAGCTCTGAAAAAGGCACAGGCATGCACGCCAGTGAGGGTCAAAACATGTGGTGGCTGTCTGCTCATCATTGTTTCTCAAAAGTATATATGATGTCGAATCTGGTGGACACTGAAAACTGAACAGAGATCAATAAATACTAAATATATGTGTGAGATGAATTTGCTTTATGCATGAACACTATTTGGTTATGCTCCATACAGTTTTAAAGCACCAATTAGCTAACATTTGCTTTAAAACAGAGTCGATTGCATTCCAGGTTACAGACCTATTTGACTGTAGGACAGTGGACACTACCCACTGGCCAGGATTGTACTCTCTTACCAACTACATTTTTACAATCAAAATAAACAGGCAAACCAGTGTGAACCGAGCCCTGCAGGGCCTTTACTATAATTAGACGCTTTTGAACTGATCATCAGTGCTCAGTACATGTATTACTACAAGTGAAAAAGGTGTCTATGTGGAAGTTCAAAAAATTGTTTATGAGGTAATTTCTTATGGCAGCTGCATTACCATACATTTTACGTTGGCTCTGTTGAACTTCTGTCTCTTTCCTCATTATTAAAGGGGTCAGGGGTGAGTAAAGATCATCTTGCATAGGACACCGTTTTTATTAGGTCGAGCCTGAGCCAGGCGCAAGCGCTGCACTGGCGATGATCTGTTGTAGTTCAGTACAGGAAAGAAGCCCGCCCGTTCCCCTCGCCCATATTTTTCATTGGCTTGTGTCTTTGTCCTTCGTAAATGCTGGCTTCTGATTTTGTAATTAGCTTGTTAGTCCCTCCTTAGAAGGGTCATGACTTCATTTGTAACCTCCCATGGCTACTGACCCCTTTACTTGTTTGTTACACGGGTACGTGTACTATTTTCTTTATTGAGTTTCTCCTAGTTAGGCACGACGACAGGCTTTGCTTACATTCAGCGCGCCAGGCACACTTTCACTTTCGAAGAAGCCTGGACAACGGCTGCCGCTTGGAATCCAATGCCATAGGTCTCTTATTCCAAATATTTTTCTCACTTCCACGTTTCGCCGCAGTGGTAATTAAGGCCCCTGCGCTCCGCAGCTAAATTACTCGCCTGTAATACCAGTGCTCCGAGTCCTGCAAGACTGTGTCTGCTGGAGAGTTTTCCTCGTCCGAGACCGTAAACCTGCCGCACTGATTTATTCCGCCCTCCCGAAGTCGATTACATATAGCATTTCTGCGCTGTCCCGCCATCCTGCTTTTTTGGGTCCGTTAGAGTGCTTTGAAAATAAAATTCTCCAATCTCGCTCTAACGCTGCGTACTGTAGAGCTCCATGCATCTGGAAGGGTCTTAACTAAAAAGACACAAGCACATGCAGTAAATACAAAGCATTTGGAAACAAGAGTGGGCCGGTTTCTGACATGGATTGCCCCTCACCACCCCGGGGCGGTAATTACTTTTCCTTACGGAAGCGGTAGCATAACACTTAACTTTTGCAGTTTTATATAGCGAGAACTTGACCTAAAAGTATAGGAGCGCTTTACGTGAGCTCCGCGAGGTCGCATTCATTTTAGGCACCGGGACATTACGTGGTTTGCCCAGAATCAGAAGATGTTGAGACAGATTAGAATCTGGACATCTGAGTTTAAATTCTGGCTTCCTGACGACAAAACTTTGTGATGCTGCGCAAATCACCCCCTGTCTAAACCCCAATCCCCTTGTAAAATGGAAAGAAATTGTGACCCACGCACACAAAGCACTCCACAACTCCGGACCAGCCTACCTCAACAGACGACTCAGCTTCTACACCCCCACCCGCCAGCTCCGCTCGACCAGCCTCGCCCTCGCCACAGTCCCCCGCATCCGGAAAACGACCGCCGGCGGCAGATCCTTCTCCCACCTCACCGCCAAGACCTGGAACACCCTCCCCACCAACCTCCGACAGACCCAAGACCTACTGGCCTTCAGAAGACTCCTCAAGACCTGGCTCTTCGATCAGTAGCAGCACCACCCCCCTCTTCCCCCAGCGCCTTGAGACCCTCGCGGGTATGTAGTGCGCTTTATAAGTGACATGATTGATTGATTGATTGATTGAGCGTCGATGAGGAAAATCACACTGCAGTATGTGGGGTACAATTTGTAAATTCAGGAGGGAGGGCCATTCGAAGTGACAGTCATTACCGAAAGCAAACAAGGCGCCTATCATATTATGAATCATAAAAATCTCCTGCTATCAATGACTTAATTGCCCTTCACCCTCAAAATGCAGGTTACACTGTTTGCGCAGACTGGTAATTTGGATGGAAGTCAATTATAGACCGATAATGCCCTCTAGAAAGTATGTTAATGCTAGATAAGCAGGGCCTCTAGAATTATGTGACAAAACAGAGCAAAAGTATGCAGCAGGGATTAAAAAATTACTCGGGGGGGGGAATGAAAATTATGTAGAAATAGACATTTTATTTACAGCAATCTGAAGATTAAGCAGTGTATGGTGGATTATGTGGTAAGTGTGATAAATCCATAACTATACACAGGGCTGTAAGTGGGCAGGGTGTCACCGGAGCTGAGCACTAGCAGTTTTTTAAGGGGGGGCTCGAAACGGGTCTCTATCGGGCTCTGTTATGTACCCTGGCACAGGCGGTCCGTGTTTTTCTGGACTGCAGTGACAGCAGGCACATCGATGTGCACGTGCTCACCACACTGCTCACTTCTACCTATCCCTGGGCAATTCTGCGGGGTGTAGTTTGCCCCTCGTCACGTGCAAGTATAGGGTACAGAATGTTCTCATTGTGAGATGGTGTCTGGGTGTTTCAAAATTAAATAACTGTCACAGATCTGATCACGGGTCACTCGCTGGATGAAATGACAACATGGCACCTAATGTTTGTGGAAGGCCAATGCACCGTGGGTGTTGGTGGCCAGGGTGTTTCCAGCCACAACTAGTTCAATGAAGCCACATTTCATAAAACACACAGTCACAGTCAAAAGCTGTTTTCTGCGTTGTTCATCCGAATCCTGGCCATTCAAAAGGCAGCTGGAAAAGAATCATATGGCCATTCTGACTTGGACGTTAATGTGACAGTTTGTTTTGAGTTAATTTCGAAATCATTTGTTAGAAAAAAATCATCTTCGTTATATCCATCATCGTCATCACCATGGCCCCTAACGTCGCACACAAAGCAAGAACAGAAATGGAACTGAAGTCCAAGCTTCTCTGTCGCGCACACGCAGTCAAAACAGTTCAAGGGTGTAAGCTTCCCTCACATAGCAGTATCTGTGTGGCAGCAGTAATTTAAGCTTCCTTTACTCAAACAAGGTACTGTATGGCCTGTTGCAGTGCAAGCCCGCTCACCAGTAAACAGATACAGCATGGACCGCAGCCATGGAAGCTTCCCTAATACATAAAACAAGTTCAGCATGGGCAGCGGCTCTACAAACCAAATTCACACAAAAAACAGGTAAAACATGTTTTGCAGTGGTGGATGTTTCCATAACAGGAAGAAGCAGTCTCAGTGAGAACGGGTGTAGCATGGGCAGCAGCACAGGCTTCATTCACACTCATAACAGATAAAGCACAGACAGCCACAAAGCATTGCGCTTCCTATTCATACCACAGTTATAACGCTGCAGCAAGCCCTTCCTCCACAAATGGAAAAACCCAGAACCAGCGCCGTAGCAGCACATGCTTCCCTCTCATGAAACACGTACAATGTGAGCAGCACAATGCAAGCTTCCCTCACACACTGTCCAGATGTAACACTAGCAGATGCAGTGCAAGATTCTCTCACACATGAAGAGGTGCAAAGAGAGTAGTAGCAGCACCTGCTTCCCTCTCTTGAAACACGTACAATGTGAGCATCAGAATGCAAGCTTCCCTCACACACTGTCCAGATGTAACACTGGCAGATGCAGTGCAAGCTTCTCTCACACATGAAGAGGTGCAAAGAGTGCAGTAGCAGCACATGCTTCCCTCTCATGAAACACGTACAATGTGAGTAGCAGAATGCAAGCTTCCCTCACACACTGTCCAGATGTAACACTGGCAGATGCAGTGCACGCTTCTCTCACACATGGAGAGGTGCAAAGAGCGCAGTAGCAGCACATGATTCCCTCTCTTGAAATACGTACAATGTGAGCAGCACAATGCAAGCTTCCCTCACACAGATGTAGGGTAAGCAAACTCTTGAAAGGAATTTAGACCTCCCACACACACAATTTTCCCCTCTTTCCAACAATCTTTCTCCTCATTCCCCCTTTCTTGGAGAGAGCTACCTTCCCACAACTGCATAAGATAAGGAATTCTTATGCCTATATCCAACCACAGATGGTGGTATGCGGGCCCCTGGTGGTGGGCACGAGAGCGCAGGGAGCGAATTGTGGCACCACAACCCATTTTTTAGAACAACACCCTTCCACCAAGGCCTACCTTTAATGGACATGATGCAAGCGATTTTTAAATGTAAGTATAGCCTCCAGTGGTAGTGCATTGTCATTTACAGGCAGCCCATTAGTCATTGAAATGGCCATAACTTTAAACAGACATATAGTTTTACTGAAAAAAACAATATAGCAAACAAATACTGATGAATGGAAATCGGACTCCTGTGAATATTTATCATTTGTGCATCACCAAGTAAAGAGTTTTGATTTGTTTTGATTATATTAAAATCTCTGCTTCCAGCAAACTTCAGCATTACAAAAAAGTGCTTCATTATTCATTTCCTAACTGCCAAATGCATACAATACGTTTACAGATATTTACATTTTGTTTTGTGTTACAAAAAACAATATTCTAGAGCCTTTCCCTTCACACTACCTGTATACCTGTACTAAAGCAATATTGTATCACAATTTACTTTAAAAACTCTCAGTTTGCAGTGAGGGATAGAAAACAGCAATCCCTATGTTGAAAGAATAAGCAGCAGTTTGTCAGAAGACATAGCCTGACATTTGACCTCTGTCTTTTAATCAGGGCAAATGTGACAAGATAAACACAGAATTTAAAGGCATCTTTATTAATTGCTCTGACTTTCCTGACCCACCAAAACTCGGCTCGCGACTCACCAGTGGGTCATGACGCACAGTTTGGGAAAAGCTGCTCTAGAAGCCCATTTGCATGAGCTTCCAACTATCACCCAGGAGCTAAATAGCCCATTTGTTGAGGTGTGAAGCTGCTCCCAGTGCTGAGACAAAGGCCTGGGTGCGGGTAGGTGTTCTGTTCCTCTGGCAGGAGCACGATATGGGCTTTTCCCAGGAACTTAATTACCTTTTTAGGGGCCTACTCTGGCACAGGCAAATGTTAGGTGACACCTGGACAGGGCCTTTTTTTGTCCACCTAGTCAGTCAACAGTCCTAATGGAACATGAGCTGTTCCCAGAACTGTCTTGAAGTGACTACAGAATGGTTGCTCATACCCCTAGCGAGACCGGTGTGGTGGGCACAGGAAGTCTGTACAGGTGAAAGAAGATTCTACCATCTTGATTTTAGGTAGAGAAGGGCACTGGGTGGTTGTTTGCAGTAGCGCCCACAGGAACTGCTGAAAAAGTGAGTGGGTTTACACCAGGTAACTTTTCCCCTATTAGTTGGAGAAGGGCCTGAAGTCACACCCGCCCACAGGCTGGTGCCAGGCATAAATGTGACACCCCTGGGCATCCTCTTCAGAACACTGCTGGACCTGTAGAAGACAGAAGAAGGACTCCACCTGTTGTCGAGACCTGTGAGGAGACCTGAAAGGTTCAACTTGCTTCCACTTGTACCCTGGACAAAGTAGTAGACTCCAAGGGTCAGATGGCTGATCTCCTGTTCATTTATAGGGACACAACAAGCCACAGAAAGCTCTTTTCCTGAAGAGCTCTGCAAACCAGTTTCAACCGGACCTGCCCTGGGCACTGCTGGTGGCTTCTGCTGGAATAAGTCTTGACCCCCAAGTGCTGTTCCTGAGGTCCTGCAATACTTGGCTGTGTTAAAGTGTACCCCTCCTAACAGCCTAAAAACAAGCATTTGCAATGCAATAGGTCTCGAATTTGTGAGTGTTTGAGCTATTGGCATTGTAAATGACAATGCCTTTATTTATGTGTTTTGAAAGGTAAACAGACATAATATCGAAACAAAAATATCGAATGGACAAAATATCGAGTCCAAAATATAGAATGGACATAATATCGAATGGACATAATATAGTCGTTAAAAATATCGAAAGTAAGGTAAGTAATATCGATTGTTAAAATATCGAAGTACATAATATAGGCATTAAAAAATATCGAATTTTTAATAATATCGAATTTTTTCTAAGTGTATTGTATGTTAGTATATGTGTTAAAAGTGTATATTAGTTGTTGTAATGTATGTTTAATTTTTTAAAAGCAATGAATTTTATGTTATTTAATTTTTGCGTAATTTAATTCCGTAGCGGGTAGTGGGTTTATAGGGGAATAGGGTGGGAAGTAATTTAATTAAAATTAAGTACATATTAATAAATATTAATTGGTATTGATAATTAATTTATTGTTAATTAATTATTAATTGGTAATTAAAATTTATTAATTAGTAATTATTATTTTTTAATTGATTAATTGGTAATTATGTTAATTCTATTAATTAAATAGTTGTAGCGGGATGTGGGTTTATAGGGGAATAGGGTGGGAAGTAATTTAATTGAAATTAAGTACATATTAATAAATATTAATTGGTATTGATAATTAATTTATTGTTAATTAATTATTAATTGGTAATTAGATTTTATTAATTAGTAATTATTATTTTTAATTGATTAATTGGTAATTATGTTAATTCTATTAATTAAATAGTTGTAGCGGGATGTGGGTTTATAGGGGAATAGGGTGGGAAGTAATTTAATTGAAATTAAGTACATATTAATAAATATTAATTGGTATTGATAATTAATTTATTGTTAATTAATTATTAATTGGTAATTACATTTTATTAATTGGTAATTATTTTTTTAAATTGATTAATTGGTAATTATGTTAATTCTATTAATTAAATAGTTGTAGCGGGATGTGGGTTCATAGGGGAATAGGGTGGGAAGTAATTGAATTGAAATTAAGTACATATTAATTAATATTAATTGGTATTGATAATTAATTTATTGTTAATTAATTAATAATTGGTAAATAAATTTTATTAATTGGTAATTATTTTTTAACATTGATTGATTGGTAATTATGGGGCCCATTACGATACCTGGCGTAAAAAATCCGCCAGGCATAGAAGCGGCAAAAATCCGCCCGCACACACCGTCTGAACACCGACCACGCCATTACGATTACACAAACCGAAAACCGCCATCGGCGGAAAAATCACACAAGATACCGCCCGCCATCGTCCGAGTCGGAGTCAAACCGCCCGCCACGGACGGAAACACGCACGACAACACAAAACCGCCCGCCCTCACGGCCGACACACCGCACGTGAGATTACGATCGCACCGCCATGAGCGCGGGAAAACTACAAATATACCGCCCGCCAGCGCAAACAACGCCGATGAGAATCTACACGGCAGAAGCCATGGCGCCCACGTCCCTGCACAGAAACCATCCGCTGACAAAACCAATCGCACACAACATGGCCAACAAGTCCACACAGCAAGGCACGCACAAATACACAAGCACAGTACACATCCCGAAAACACCCCCTGGACAAACAAAAACTACAAAGGCCAGAACCCCAGACACAACACACCTGAAAACAACAGACCATGAGGACACACCCACATAGGTAAGTACAAAAGCAGCACTCCCACAGACCACAACCCCTTGCAACATTGCAAACTAGAGAGGAGAGGAGAGGACACAGTAACATAGCAAGGACAGCAGCACACCACAGAAACGCACACATCACAACCACCACCACCACCACCACCACCAAACACCGGCACCACAAACCCCCTGCACATTACACAACACACACCGCACCAGCACCACAAACACCATGGCACCACAAAGAATGCCCAAGTTCACGCCCATTGAGCTGACGGTCATGGTCGACGAGATCATCAAGGTGCACCCACAAATCTATGGGAACCTGGTCCAGCACACACCACTAGCCACCAGAAAGAGAATGTGGAACCGGATCGTAGACCAGGTCAATGCAGTCGGGACCCTGCCCAGGAACAGAGTTGAAATCAACAAACGGTGGAATGACGTCAAGAGCCTGGTCAAGAAGAAGGAGAGCAAGAACAGAGAGCTGGCAGCCGTCACTGGCGGAGGGAATCCCGCGCTCTTCAAGACCTTCAAAGCGTGGGAGGAGAAAGTGCGAGTCATCATACATCCGGAGATCCTCGCCGGATTAGCAGGGGGAGTGGAGGCTGGTAAGTACAAACTAATGTATACCAGCACACCGCTATGTACTCACATGCACTACCACCATGCCACAGCTCCCAGGGACAAACACCCCCATGTCCAGCACACAATACACAACACATCACACACACATGCAACAGACACCACCACACACAGCCCAAACCGAACAACTGTAAGATACGTGGGGACATGTGTACACTCAGCCAGCCACGTAACCACCAACAGGTCCCCGAGTATGCCAGAAGCGCCACAACGAGCACCCACCACACCCATGTGTCCGCCATAGCTGCACTAACCGACAAGTAACAGGTAAGTGGCAGGAACACAAAATGCAGTGGGTGGGAGGGTGGACAGCCCAAGTACAACACACACCAGGCCCCTAGTCCCACAGCACAGCAAGGAGGAGCATCCCCCACACCCCACAGCCACGTGTCAGCCACCGCAGTGCACACCGACAGCCGAAAGGTAGACATCACGGTCCACAACAATCGGTGTCAGTGGGTGTCCAGCCACCACCACGACCCACAACACCCCCCACCCCCACAGACCTGCAACATGGAGCACCCCCGCTTAGAACCATGTGGCATCCAGTACAGTGCACGCCCAAACAACCTGCAGGTGGGAAACTGGACAGGGCTGGATTACTGGAGGCATGAGGACCGTAACACGACCAACACATGGGACATGTCACGTAGCAGACGAACACGCAGCACCGCCCACCGTCACGAACAAGTGAACAATGTGCACACGGACATGAACCACAGACTCACACCTCACATGACCCATCACAGACACAGCAACACCCAAGGAGCCACGTCTGCATGCACAAGCCACACTGAATATAGTACCACACAGCAGCCACTGTGCAACCCATCACACACAACCGAAACACCATTGAAGTCCTGTTCATGTAGCCCCTACTGCCTGTCAACCACACACCCCACAACTACGCCTATGTAAGACAAACAACACTAGACGCAACAGAGCGGAACAACATAAATGCACACGAACACCACTGAACCCATCAAACACACAGACACACCATGCACATACAACATACCATCCATCCCATCCGTCAGCCCCAGTCTCATGAAAGGCATGTCATCCGCACAGCTGCCACACATACAGCAGTCACGCTAAGATACAAGCCCATGACCAACCATGTGCCAGAAGTCAATGAAGCGCACGCCACACTGTGAGCAACAACACACAACATGGGCCACACCCCCCGAGCACTGCAGTGATGCACATGGCACAGGGCAGCACGCACACCAAGGAGATGGGACAACTGCAATACGTTGGCTGGCACACAACCATCACTCACTCATAACGATGCGTCCAATGCCATGTCCAGTAATCACAACAGACAGCAAATATGCAGGCCATGTCAGACATGCACACACCTCAGACCATGCACTGTCGGCACCCATGGCTCACAGCATGTACCCCAAAAGCACATTCCCTCCCAAATGCGAATCTGGGGCATGGCCCCCATGTTGCCATATGCGTTCCTAAGCGTTCCATTTGAACCCCAAAAGCATATTCCCTCCCAAATGCGAATCTGGGGCATGGCCCCCATGTTGCCATATGCGTTCCTAAGCGTTCCATTTGAACCCCAAAAGCATATTCCCTCCCAAATGCGAATCTGGGGCATGGCCCCCATGTTGCCATATGCGTTCCTAAGCGTTCCATTTGAACCCCAAAAGCATATTCCCTCCCAAATGCGAATCTGGGGCATGGCCCCCATGTTGCCATATACGTTCCTAAGCGTCCCATTTGAACACCAAAAGCAAAGTACAAACCAGACCCAGGATGGGCCAGGAGCCCGCATACACCAGAGTCACAATAAGTAGGGGCACAGCAACACACCCATCGGCATGGCCAATCCGTCCCATGCCACATGTGCACAGCAAACAGTCCCATTGCCAAGCACACACAACTACAAATGGTACAGCCACACACACGCCTCCGGGAAACCCATGTACGAGATTGCACGAACTGTTAATGTCAGACGACAAATACATACTTCGCCAGGTGCAACACAATAACAAATCTCATTCTCTCCACAGGTGACGAACTGCTGGATGCTGGGGATGGAGACAGCAGCCAGCACAGCCAGCCTACAAGCCCCCAACGAGGACACACGGATGTGGAGGATCTGTCCTCCTCTTCGGACACGGACCACCAAGCAGGCCCATCTGGTGTGGCAGGGCCCAGCCGCTCCCCAGGACCCCTCCTACCCACCAACCCATCATCCTGGGCTGCTGAACATTCCCAGCCCCCTGCTGCCACTGTCGTTGCGGCCACACCCACGGACATTGCGGCCACACCCACGGTCATTGCGGCCACACCCACGGTCATTGCGGCCACTACCACTGCCGCAACCGCCACCATCGCCGCACCGACCACCACCGCCGCCACCACCACCACGTCTTCGCTGGCACCAGCCCCAGCGCAGGTGGTGGCCCGGCCGACTGGATCCACCCTGGGAGCCACAGCGAGGACCGTGGTGAGCAATGTGGCTAGTGGGCAGGCCGGTGGCAGCAGTACCGGTAGGAGGAGCAGGGTCAGGGAAACGCAAGTCTCCCCTGGGAGCCATGCCCTGCCTCAAATGGCCAGAGTCCTTGGGGCCTATGAAGAGGCCCAAGAACAATGGGCCAGGTCTGCTTCAGACACGCGGGAGGTGCTGGGGGTGCTGAGGTCCATGGACGCCCGTATGGGCCAACTCGTGGACCTCATGGGCCAGCTGGTGGTGAGGTCACAGCCAGGGACAGCAGCTCCACCACCGCCACCACCTGCCGGGGCGCAGGGTCGTGCAGCTGTGTCCAGTTCCCCTGCGTCCACAGCCAGTGAGCACACCTCACACCACCAGCAGGTCGCAAGCAGGCACCCCCCTCGCAAACGTGGAAGGGGCCGTCCGAAGTGGAAACAGATCTCACGGGAGGACTTCGCACGCTCCAGACGCAAGTGAGGCAGCCAGCCAGCCTTCCTTGGCCACCCACTGCATTGACTTGGACTACGATCCCACTCCACACAGCCATCTGGATGGCATGTGTCTGTTGGACCATGGACATAGAACCAGTGGGTACACCCTGAGCATCACGCAGCCATGACCGACAGCTCATTGTCACTGCACGCACCACTTTTGTCATCACCTTACACACAATCACATGTCACAGTTTGAAATAAATGCACCTCTTACACAAACTGCTGTTTGTGCCCTGTGTTTTATTTGTACGGAATACAACGGCCACCTTGGGCGGAAAGGCACCTGATGCGTGGCATGGCAATGGAACCGGAGGGCCTGTAGGGACCTAGGGGTGGGAGACAGAACAGGAGCACATTCAATGAGTGTGTCACACACCCATCACACAGTACATGTCAACAACTACAAGCAATGTACACACATCGCACAGAGCAATAGGGCACAATGCCACAGCCACCAACAGTGGCATACTACCCTGGCCATGGAGCGTTGACACACAGCACGCAGTGAACAAACGGCCACCCTGACACAGCACACACACACCTGCACAGATACAGCCACATCAGCCGTCGTACATGGACACTCACCGTCAAGTGAAGTAGCGGGCGATGAGCTGCTGCCGCACATTACCAGCTTCCTCCTCTCCGCTGTCCTCCTCACTCGAGCTGTCCTGGTCTGCGGGCTGGGGCCCTGGTTGATCTCCGTCATCCACGATGAGGGGGATCTGCTTCCGAATGGCCAGATTGTGCAGCATGCAGCACGCCACCACTATCTGGCACACCTTCTGTGGGGAGTACGCCAGCGCACCCTCGGTGCGGTCCAGGCACCTGAACCTGGACTTGAGGAGGCCAAAGGTACGCTCGACCACACGTCTGGTCCTCCCATGTGCCTCATTGTAGCGATCGTCTGCTGGGGTGCGAGGATTCCTCAATGGACTGAGCAGCCATGCCCCATTCGGGTACGCAGAGTCACCTGGGTGTGAGGGACACAGAGAACCATTGCTATTCCAACTGGACAGGGGACAGCATCGCACAACCAGCACGCTACACCACTCCACATACTCACCGACAATACAGCCACGATCCTGTTGCAGATTGGACATCAGTCGTGGCAAGATGCTGTTGCGCATTATGTGTGCGTCATGGGCCGAGCCTGGGAACTTTGCACACACGTGGGTGATCACCATGTCCGCAAGGCACACCACTTGCACATTCAGGGAGTGCGTGTGCTTCCTGTTGCGGTACAGGTGCTCAGTGGCCTGTGGTGGAACAAGGCCAACATGTGTGCAGTCAATGGCTCCAACGACGTGTGGGATTCTGCCAAGGGCATAGAATGCACCCTTCACTGCCGCCAATTCACGAGCCCTGGGGAAGCGGATGTACCTGTTTCGGTACAGCATCATGGCTGCCAGTACATCCCTCAGCACCTTGCTGAACATGGGCTGGGACATCCCTCCTCCACTGCCCACTGTGTGCTGGAATGACCCAGTGGCGAAGAAATGCATGGCGGCCATCACCTTAGCCGTGGGGTGACAGCTGTCGGATACACCCTGCGGGGACGGAGATGGGGTTCCAACATGGCACACAGTCGATGCAGGGTTGGCCTGTCCAGCCGAAACTTCCTAATGACCTCTGTATCGTCCATGTCCGCCAGCAATTGGTATGGGCGGTCAATGTTCGGTCTCCGCCTAGGGAAAATGGCAGTGGACACATGTCAAAGCAACACAACACATAGCAATTTCGCATACACATCACTGACATGACTGAGCAAGCACATGAGCCACAGCCCAGCTGTCAAGCTGGGACGGCACGGCCACAATACACTTACACAGGTCTCCCAACAATGGCAATGGCAAGTGAGACATACCACTGCCATGTGCATGCACATGGGGATCTAGGCCCCAATGACTTGCGGGGCGTGCTGATGGGGACTGACTGCATATTCGTCAAGCGGCAACGCCACGGCAACATGAATGTCTGCTGAGCATGGAACTGCTTCCGAGGCTGGATGAGTATGGCACACGACGACGACGATGTGGGCACAGGCTGAGCGGCCAAAACAAGTGGGACCTGTGGCACGAGGGGATATGAGACAGTAGTAGGTGTCAGCACTGCACCCTATGTACAGCACTGTACGGATCACACCTCCCGAAACATTGACAGGTGTCCACATTGACAGCCCCATGCCAAGACGGCTGTGTGCTTGCAGTCACACGTCACAGGTGAGAGGTTACATTGCACGTGCCAGGTGGCAGACGTACATAGTGGGAGCTGGCATGTGTGTGCATGTGTCTCCTGTTCAGGATCCACCAGATGGGCGCTGACTCTGTACTGACCATTGGACACAGCATGTTCCGTGGAAGGCTTGTGTGTGTGGGATGGTGGCACTGGATGTGCCTCCGTTGGGTGGGGGCCATGCACAGGGCGGGTACGTCGATGATTGCGCATTGTTGGTCACGGTGGGTGCACCCACTAAGATGTGTTGCCCTGTGTTCAATTCCTATGTCCGCATGATGATGGACTGTAGATGTGGGCAGACTACACATTGGTCGATGTGCTGTCTATATGCATGTGCCTTCACACCAGGGCACAGCTGCCCCTGCACATGTGACCCCTGCTGGACTCGCTGCTGGGTCTGTGGAGCTGATGCACCTTCTGTGCGTGGGGCGGACAGCTCTCCTCACTTCCCTCATTGCGCATGTCATGACTTTGCCGCAGGTGACATGGATCATGGAGGGCCCACATGTACGCGTGGGTAGGCTACACATGATTGTTCACTGGTCGCCACCCCCAGTCAGTGTTTCGAATGGGAAGGTTGTCGTGCTGGTGGTATATTCGATGTGGCGGATGGGCGGGCCTAGGTGCGGGCTTACATTCCGGACATGGGGGGTAGTTGGATTGGCGACTAGTTGCAGTACACACGGGACACGTCTCTTCCTTTCCACATCTGGGTCATCCCTTGTACTCACTGACAGTGATACAGTCATCTTCGCCCCAGCCCTCATGTCCTCCCCTCGCTCCCCCAATATGCATGTGCACCTGCGAGGCTAGCGCTTGCACAGGCAGCCCCAAGCTCGCACCAGAGAGGGCAAGGAGTGTATGTGTGGGTCCAGTTGCACGAGTGGGCTGTCTCAGGGTATGATGTGTTGCGGGACGCCGTCCACCTGCGTGGTGCCCCAAATGGAGACCCGGCCTGCATGGACTATGCATCACAGTCTTCGCCTTCCGGATCCGCCACCTGCGACACCCAGTGGCTGTGGCTGCCCTTGCGGCCAGGCCGCGTCCGTCTGTGACTGATGGCCCACACATTCACTCTTTGGCCTCTCTGGGGAGGGCTCGGGGTGGTGGCGCACGCGCTTGCACTTAGTCGCAATGGCATGTGGCGTGGTTGGTATGATGGGCAATGGATGGGATGGTGCGAGCCACCTCCCGTGACGTCAGTGCTGCTCGTGCTGTGGTGCGTCCCCCCTACACTTCCATCTGACTTGTGCCATGCTTGACGTTGAGGTTCTATTGCCTGCGTGATGTGACCAGGAAGAGCGTGAGGAGACCTCTCACACACCATGCTCCACTGCCATCCCGTGCCCTGTATCGCCTGTGCGGATTGACTATGTTGGGGTTACACCTGGTCGACTGGGGCTGTGTGTGCCTTGTCAAGGGGCATGGCGGGCGCACAACAGGATCCAGCTTGTCCACAGAGGGTGGGCTGAGGTGCGCCTGGTACCGCTTTGTACGTGTGCCCGGCTGCTGTGCACACACGTGTTCACTCCCCCGACAGGTGTCCTCTCACAATGCCCAGGGAAGCGGTGGTGTACTGTTCATGACCCCTCCCAACACGGCGTGCTCCAACTTGGCATGTGCGCATCTACCCGTCACACCCACCCACCTGAGCACTGCGTCCATACGACTTCACACGACACATGTGTGTCTTCCACAGTTGTGCTACTCATTTGCGTTGACATCCAATACCAGTGGACTACATGGTCATGTCACGACTGCCGTGTACTTCACATACTCTCATCCTCTCTCATTCGTACTTGTGAAATGAGTCAGCGGAGACAGTTTTGGTTTCAAACATTATATTGAGTCTTCTGTCCTCTGTGATGCAGTATAGTGGACACTACTGGCAGCGGAATACATGTTGAGGATATACTGAGCATGATTGCAAATGGGATAGGGTGTGGGGTTACATGTGATTGGCTGTTGCATGTGGGATGTGGGCTTCAGAGTTACATCTGCTTGGCCAAGGCTGTGCTAATGTACATTTACGTATAGCTGCGGAGCTGCGGACTTTGACACAGACGGTATACATGTAGCCTACCAGACCGCTTGGCATCATGGGCACAGTCCATCTCAGTTCCATGTGACAGGTTTGCTGCGGTTGTTCCTCATGCACGCGTGCATGTGAGATGACATCAGGGCATGTGCTTGCGTGCATGCAGCGGCGTGCCACTTGTTGTTGCAATGTGGTGGTTACTGGACATGTCACAGTCACTGGGGTCGTGTTGTTGTTGTATGCACTTGTCGTCCATGCAAGGGTCCTGGTATGGGATTCCCGGGGCGGGGGTGGGAGGGGTGCAGCACCCACAGACTCCAGGCGACCTATTCATGTCCACTGAGCGGTGTGTGTGTCCATGGGCGCTGGATCCATGTCGTGTCCTGGTTGTTCGTGCAGTTCCGTCCATGTGGGTGCGATACACAGACCCCATGCCACTGCCTCCCACGATGCATGCGGTGTTCCTGGATGTGATGGGGAACAGTGTGCATGTCCCGGTCATATCCGATGTCATGGCGATGTCGTTGATGGTGTGGTTACAGTTGCCGGTCGTTTGGTATGGCTGTTGTGGTGGTGACTGGCCAGTCCGTGCGGAAGCTAAGCATGGGTGCGGGGTTGGACATCATAGGTCAATCGGGGAACCTGCATTGTGGTCCGACGAATTTACAGGTTGTCAGGTATGCGATGCCGTCCAGCAGGGCTTCCATGTCATTGGTGGTGTACATGTTTGCCAGCCAATGTAGCGGATGGTGGCTGTCAAGGTGTTGTTCGTAAGTTGTCCCTTGGAGGACCATGATGGGGCATGCTGGGTGACATTCGATGTAGCTGTTCTCGATGATCCGTCGTGTGGAGGCACAGTGGTCCCATTTCAGTGCGGGTGCGATGTTGGCCACATACGCCATGCCCCCATAGGCAGAGCAGGCCCTGTCGTGTGCGTCCAGAGGGAGGAGTAGTGGTAGCAGGTCCGCCTTTAGACATGCCGGGTTGGAGAGGCATATCTCCACGGGATGATGGTAGGGACACCTCCGACAGTAGAAGACGGGCATGACGCAGCTGAACAATGTGATGCGGTAAGTCAGTCGGTAACTTACGTTCAGCAGGGACAGGAGATCGCATCCCAATATATGTATCAGGTTGGTTTTGTACAGCTTGAGCTGTCTGGCGTAGTTGGGTAGGTGTGTTGCGGTTGCCATTTCGCAGCGGTGCGTTGTGGTGGCGTGCTCCGGCTGTGTGTGCAGTCTGCAATGTGCTCGCTTCGAGGTTGCTGTGAGCTCTGTGTAGTCGTAGGGAGACAGGACTTGTGTTCTGTTGGCTTGTGCGGAGGACACAGGCCCTCATCCCACATGCTTCTCAGACAGTTCAAGGTCAGTGATGTGTGACTCCTTCCAATTAACTTGCATGTGGCCGACATGGGGGAGTGTTTGCTTTATTCTTCCCCGTCCGTTGTGTGCTTCTGTGATATGCGCTATCTGCCCTGTGGTCGGTCTCCTCGGCATGCCTGTGTTGGTCTTTTCTTGGACAATGGCTGTATTCACCGGCTTCTTTCGTAGGGCTGTGGTTTCGGAGTTGGAATGGAAGGTCATTCAGTGCTGTCTGCTCTCCCTTGTGTGGGCGGCAGGCTGCCTTTCCGCTCTGCGTTGGGCCTTGTGTGTGAATGTTATTCTTGGGCCACCTGTTGTCGGTCCCCGGGCTCTTTGGTGTTCCGTTTTATATGTCTTGTTCATATGTGCAGGGTGGTATGGGTGTTTCAGTGTGGTACTGGCGTTCCTCTTCCCGAAGGGGCCCTGCTTCTCCTAGTTGGTGTTGCCGCCGCTGTGTGCTACGCCATGTTTGTTACACTGGGGTGTGTCCTGCTGTTGCGTGACTTCACTGACATGTGTGCGTCGGTTGTGTGGCATTGGGTGTTGTCCGTGAATTGGGCGTTGGGGACATGTCTGTTGCAGGCCTGTCACGTGTCATGTGCGTTCGGGGTGGGGCTGATGTGTGTGCTGCTTGGTTGTGTCCCTGTGTCTGTGTGCGACGCATGCATGGCGCTGCGGTTGGCCTCTGCGTTGTGCGCATGTGTGGCGGCGTCATCGCCGCTTTGGGGCCGTGACGGGGTGGTTGGTTCCTAGTCCCAGGTGGTGTGTACACATGTGTTACGCGATGTTACGATTTGGCCTGTGTGTCATATGTGGATGCAATGGTGGATGTGTAGTGTACACGCGCTGGTGGGGGGTTGTCCGCTTTTTCCGCCCTTGCACTGTGTGCGCTGTTTGCGTGCACTTGTTGTGTGTGTGCCTACCTGCGTCTCCGCGGTACGTTGCGTCCTTGGTGGTGCATCAGCAAGAGCATGGGGAGGGCCTGCAGTGCTGGATTCATGCTCGGGGAGCCACTTCTTCGTTGTCCGTGCTCGGCGTCCGTGTTACCGCTTCGGTTTGTCGTACGGTATCTCTTAGCCATGGGAGCCGTTTGTTTGCGGCATCGTAATTTATACGCCGGGCGGGACGTGATTTCGTCGGACGGTGTGTGTCAATTGTGCTGCGCCGCTACGTGTACGGACGCACTTTGATGGCGGACGGTGTTGCTGGCTTGCCGGCGGTGTTTGGCCTACTTTTCGCATCGTAATTGGGCGGGCGTGTGGACTGCTGCGTGCCGGCGGTAACTGGTGGTTTTTGCATCCGCCAGCACGGCGGTTGTGCTTCCGCCCGCCATCGTAATGACCCCTTAATTGTAATTCAGTTAATTATTGAAAATATTTTAATTGTATTGATACTTAATTTACTGTAATTAATTATTAATTGGTATTTATTTAAGTATTTATATAAATCTGGTAATGATTATTAATTGGTAGTTAATGATTTATTAACAGGTAATTAATTTTTAAGAAATAATATTTATTGGTATTTATAATAAATTAATTATTAAATATTTTGTAATTGGTAATTAGTCATTATTAATTACATTTTTATTAGTATTGATAATTATTTTATTTTTATTAAAATATTAAATCATTATTTCCCTACTGTTGCACTCTTTGGAGTGGGAATAGTAATTTTTACCCCTACGCTATACAACGCTTTCCCTACTGTTGCACTCACTGGAGTGGGAATAGTAATTTTTACCCCTACGCTATCCAACTCTTTCCCTACTGTTGCACTCTCTGGAGTGGGAATAGTAATTTATACGCCTACGCTATCCAACGCTTTCCCTACTGTTGCACTCTCTGGAATGGGAATAGTAATTTTTACCCCTACGCTATCCAACGCTTTCCCTACTGTTGCACTCTCTGGAGTGGGAATAGTAATTTTTACCCTCCACGCTATCCAACGCTTTCCCTACTGTTGCACTCACTGGAGTGGGAATAGTAATTTTTACCCTCCACGCTATCCAACGTTTTCCCTACTGTTGCACTCTCTGGAGTGGGAATAGTAATTTTTACCCTCCCGCTATCCAACGTTTTCCCTACTGTTGCACTCTCTGGAGTGGGAATAGTAATTTTTACCCCTACGCTATCCAACGCTTTCCCTACTGTTGCACTCTCTGGAGTGGGAATAGTAATTTTTACCCTCCCGCTATCCAACGCTTTCCCTACTGTTGCACTCACTGGAGTGGGAATAGTAATTTTTACCCTCCACGCTATCCAATGCTTTCCCTACTGTTGCACTCACTGGAGTGGTAATAGTCAATTTTACCCTCCCGCTATCCTACGCTAAAAATATTGAATATTATTGTATAAATATTACGTTAATATATATATGTATTAAAAAATAAAAATGTATGTTTATTTTTTTTTAACTTACATTAATTATTTATTAATTTTAAAGTTATTTAAGTATTTTTAAGTATGTTTTAGTTAATTATATATATTATTTCATTAATTTTACATTACTTTTAAGATATTTAAAAAATTTGATATTTTGACTAACTATATTTTTAACAACTATATTTTGGATTCGATATTTTTGTACTTACCTGTTTGTAGATAGGGAGTCGATATTTTGGCATTCTATATTTTTACTTCGATATTGTTGTAGGTCGATATTCTTGTAATCGATATTCTGTCAGTGATCCGCCCACCTTATCTGTCATAAGGGGCTTGGGCTGCCATGTCTTGAAGATGTGATCCAGCACGACCAGCCCTGTTTTGGTTGTCGATCTGGAAAAATCCTGAGCCTGTTTTAACAAAAGAAATGTATACTGGACTGCCTTCTCTTGGATAAGGGGTTACAAATCCCCTGGTTATTTTATAGAAAAACTGTTTATTGCCAACTTGGGATGGAATCTATTTTTTCAGACCCCTCAACATGTGTCAGTCGAAATAAGAAGAGTGTGACTGACCCATTTCTCAGTTATAAGGTATCCAAAAAGCTATAAGACTTTTCAGAAAAACCTACTGTGATCAGATATCTTGATTTATGGGACCTGAATTGTACTACTACTTGCCCGTAGCCGTTGGGAGTTTACCTTTATATTCCATTTCAGAGGAGACACTGCTAAATATCTGCTTTGGTTTCCACTAGCCGTCACTCATCACCTTGAATTTTTATTTGCCCTTGAGATGATTCATCATGACATACAAAGCTCCATTTTATCTTTTTGTAAGTTTTATGCACGCTATACCAGGCTTTTTTTAATCTCGCTTTTAAAGAGGCATCTGTATGATTTCAAGCAATGCCGACCTGCTTTTATATTTCTATTACTTTTAAATATTGATGAAGTTAATTTTAGTGTTGGTACCTGCCATATGTGCTCGTAGATCAATGTACTGATAACAGATTTGTGGCTTTGCACCAGATTTATTCTGAATTGTTTTAATGTGTTTGGACTGTGATTTACTTTCTATGGTTGCTAAAAGCTTCTGAATAAAGTTTTAAATTGATTGATTGTGTTCAAGTACCCTTTTCTTGACCATGAAAGTGGTACTGCCTACATATCTGATCAGGCGAGGACATTCGAGTATATATACTACAAAGGTGGAACTACAAGTGAGAAATTGTGAGATCCTCCTCGTATGTCCTGGTCTAGCTGTGGAATGCTCTTTACGCATGGTGCTGCTCTGGAAGGCTTTACAGTTCACTGGCTTGTTTCTTGGCCCTGATATCACTATGGACTAATATGCCTCTTAGGCTACGACCCGTTCTGTATGTAACCCCAGGTCACTCATAGATGGTGTGCCCTATGATGGGATCACTCTTAAGTATATTCCAGTTTTTGGTCAAGATGGAACAGATTTCTTTGGAATTGTTGTTGAAAGTCATAATGAACTTGGACTCTGTCTGGGTGTCAGCCTCACTGTCAGGGTTGTTGTCAAACAGGGTTTCAACTCTGGTCACCTTCCTAGCTTTATCAATGGCTTTTTTGAGGACCCAATCTGGATAAACTCTTTCCTTAATCTGTTGTCATGACTAGTTCTTCAGCTAGATAAGCTTCCTCCATATTTCAGTTGTCTTTTGCCCTCAGCAGTTCCCCGAACGGGATACTCCACTTCAGAGTGTCAGGGTGGCTGCTGAAGGCATGGAGGAGGATGTTGCCCGCTATGGATTTCTGGTCTGTATCCCTTCATTTACAACTTTGGTCCTGACATTCTGATATTCGACAGTGGTCCTGCTCATGGTGTTTGAACGCACAATGTTGTGTTCTTATTAAGTTTGTCAGCAAACCTGACTGCCTCAATTTCAGTACCTTTCCAAATGATGAACAGGTTATCAATGTAACAAAGTGACATCATGACCTGTTTACATTCAGGTTAGCTATCAAGGTCATTGAAAATGCTCTCCTCCCACCATCGTAGGAAGAGGTTAGCAAAACTTGGAGCAAAGCACATACCTTTTGTAGTTCCGGGCATTTGTTTATATAAGGAACCATAGAAGAGAAAAAAGTTGTTCGACAGGCAGTGCATAATCATATCTAGGATTATCTCAGTGTGTGTGAGATATCCAACAGATCTGGCCCACAGAAAATGCTGGCAAGCCTGTATCCCCTCTTTGTGGTCAATGATGGTATACAATTAATTAACATCCAATGTGAACAGGTTATAGTATTTCTCCCTGTGGATTCCCTCAAGTTTGTTAAGAAAATCCTTGGTGTCCCTCTCGTGGGATTGAAGGTTTGTGACAAACTCACTCCAAAAATGATCTATGCCTTTAGATACGTTTTCCAGTGCTCTACCCCTGGAGGACACACTGGGTATTCCAGGGGGATTGGTGCTATTCGTATGCTCTTTGTGGAGAAGGTTGAGTACTGAAAGCTTGGGGGTAATATTTTTTCAAAGAACAGTACTTTTCCCACTCCAAAATCCCCTTGTCCTTCCATTCAGTAAGTTTGTTCCAAATGTCAGTGACGCTGTTGGTGTATGTCTCTCTATTGATGTTAACGAAGAATCTGTTGTCATTGAGTTGACACATAGCCTCCTCAATGTACATGTCCCTAATCAAGAGCACTATATTTAACCCCCCTTTTCTTCAGGGCATATGAATATTAGTGTCTGCTGCAATAATGCCTGTTTTTAGGATAGAGAAATTTTTTTGGGGGGGTTGCTCCTTCTCCAGGTTTTGCGTCGAAAACTGGAGAGACTTTTGGTCACAACTTTATGAAAAGTATTGATGTTATCGTGTGGCATTGTAGGTATAAATGTGGAATGGGGTTTGAAAACAGAAGATGTGGCAAAATCGTATGCTGTGCCCATATCATCTAACAATTCCTTCATGTCGGGCAGTATCCTCAGTTTCCCTGTGTGTGTCTAATTCATGTATTGTAAGAAAGGTTTCTATGGGGCACATGCATCAAGAAATGCTTTTGCGAGTCCCTAATTGCGATTATTAAGGAATCGCAATTAGGGACTGGCAAAAGCCTATGCATGTAGAAATCTCTATTAAAATAGCGATTTCTAAACATTCCTTAATTGCGACTCGCAAATTGCGAGTCGCAATTAAGGAATAGCTTCCCTACAGGCCATAGGAATGAATAGGAAATGAATAGGAATTTGCGAGTACCAATAGGTACTCGCAAATTGCGCATGCAATTTCAAGGGTGCAAAGGTGTCAAAATGACACCCTGTTGCACCCCTGAAATTGTGATGTGCACCCATGTTGCGCAAACACATGCCCCAATGGCATGTGTGTGTGTAACCTAAAACCTTGAAAAATGCACTTTAGTGCTTTTTACAAGGTATTAGCAAAATACAGACCAGAGTAATTTCTCTGTATTTTGCGGCCCCAAATAGCGAATTTGCTATTTCTAAGGGGTACATGCATTGCATTTAAGGAATCGCAAATTGCAATTCCTTGAATGCAATCGCAATTTAAGAAATCGCAATGAATTGCGATTCCTTAAATTGCGAGTGCCCAACACTTTGATGCATCGCAAAAGGCGTTTTTGCTGGCGCAAACGGACGATTTTTGCAAATCGCACCGTTTGCACTCGCAAAAAACGTTGATGCATGTGCCTGTATGTCACTAATATTCGGATCACCATGAGCAGTATTATTGACATTTCCTCCCCCTACCCACTGTTGTGATTAGCACTTTTAATGGAATGCCATTTTTTGAGCTTGAGTTTCCTTACTAATTTATACAAGTCTATGCAGGTTTTCAGCATAGTTAAATTGTTCCATGGGGCAAAAAGAAAGACCTAAACATAGGGAAGTGTTATTTATCTATGTATGAGAGAGATCTGTACATAAGATTAATGAAGGTTCTATTTACCGCTTCCATATCCATTATACAGTTATGTTGGGGCCTTTTGCGTTGCTTCCCATGTGTCCTTTTCCTCTGGCTTCTCGGTTGTCTTTGTTGCTGTCTTTGTTGCCTCTGCCGACTCCTCCCCAACCTCTTCCTCTGCCCCTGCCCCTTGTTCCAGCTCCTCGGCCTCAGTTCTTTGGAGTTGCTGTTTCCCTTTTAGCTTTGAGGACCCTTCTTAGGAGCTGGTATTCGTCCAAAAAAGTGGCCAGTTTGCCGCTACACTCATTTTCTGATGTCATACTCTCAGAAGTCCTGGCTCAGACAAGGAAGTTTCTGTAAGAATGGTAGTAGCAACTGGCTCTGCTGTCATAGAGTTAAATAAGTAATCATATCTGCGATTGAAAGTCAAAATTCCCCCACTCTTGTCATCTTCACAATCTTGTTAAAGTTTTCTCTGTTTCCTTTCCTTGATATCATCTTCATGTTTAATTATGCATGTCTGTAGAGATTCCACAAATTTTTCTATGATGTCCTTTTCTGATCTTGACTTAAGTTCTTCCTTGATGGATTTGAGCTCTCGTAGTAGGTTTCTTTGTCAAACCATGTGTACTTGATAAGGTATTCCAATATGCGCTTGGAGCTAGTCGCTGAGTTCTCCACCCATTCTTCTAGCATCTTCAGATTGGGCAAGTCATAAGGCTGTATTGTATGCATGTGGAGCCCTCTTGGGACCATGCCTTTTTCGACATAATTCTAGGACAAGATAGCTTCCCACCACTTAGAGAGCTCTGAATTGCTCAGTTTCTCTAGTCTCTTAAGTTTGTCACTTAGTTCATACCCCTTCGTGTTATCTTTAAGTGGACCAACGCACCCTGGTAAATTCCTTACCAAGACTCAATATTGATGAGGAACTTAGGGTACATCTACATGGTGATTAAGAATGTTCTGAAGAGTGTTCTCCTCGTTACTGTAATTCGAGCTCTGTTTTTATTTTCTCCCTTCTTCTATTCCTTGTTCTTTTCTCTTTTTTCTTCCTCTTCTTTTTTCGTTTTCTATTTGTTCTTCTCTCTTTTTCCTTGCTCTTCTCTTGTATGATTTAAGCCTAGTCTCTCTTTCCCCCCTCCTTCTTTTCAATTAGATATTCATCCATGCAGTTGGGTTGAATAGAAAAACAACTAGAATACATTTTTGTTTTGTCTTTGTTACAGGAGTAAAGGAAGGGGTCCTCGAGCATGATAATTGGAAAGCATTCAGAGGGGTTCCCCTACCCTTTCTTCATCTACACGGGTTGGGTGACACATACCTCACAGATACGGCTATGAGTGCATTTTTTGCACTTCTTGTACTTTCTCATCTGGTTGATGTTTTTTCATTTCCTGTATAGTCAATTTAGTATTTGATTGATCATCCATTGGGCGCTTCTTGGCAGCATTTGCCCGCTAGGGCATGAATTGTGTAACCAGTACAGGCGTTTTCAGCATACATTAGCATTTTAACTCTTGTCCCGCTGTCCTTTCATGTTATCTCAAGGCCTGCAAAGTAGTTAATATTACGTGGATGTATGCATTTTATGCCAACTTTTGCACTTTAACATAGCCCAGTCGGCTGTCCATCCATGAGACGTATTTCCGCAACGATTGCCTACTTGGGCAGTATTTTCATCATGTGTGCATTGGTACGGGGTCTAGGGAATGCAGTGGATGTCTTGAGCTTTTCCAGGGCTGTCGTAGTTACACCAGGAAAGAGTACAACACTCTCATGTACAGCCCACCATACTGTTGTGGATCCCACTGATTTGCCCCGGGGCGGAGATGCTTTCGAGCGGCTTGCTTAGATATATTACACGCATTGCAGTTTTACTTATGTCGCCACTACTGGTCCACAGGGGCATGCACACTTGTACAGTTGAGCCATGTCAAATGCTTAGGCAACTTATTCCATATTTTTGTATTTGCATTATATTTGAAATGTTTTGCCATTATAATATATATATATATTAATTTTGCATTGCACTTGCACTGTTTTGGCATCACCGACCAGGTACCGTCCATTCCATCATGGCCGCAAGTATTCTCATGAATTTGCTGTATGTCCTTTCTCCATGCCCATGAATCTATGTATTTGTTTCTGCACATCACTGTGCTTTCATGTGATCAAGACTATTTTGCAGTCAAAACGCGGAATGAGAATGCCAATAAAAAAACTTTGGAGCACCTCATGAGTTGCCCTGAGTATGCGTTTACTTTGGAAATTGTGTACAATTTGAAGCTGGTACAGTCCGCCGCCCTCACGCACCACGTCTTACGGGTCCTGGTCCCAGAAGGAGCTGTTGTACGTGAGAATATATATATATACATATATTAACATATATATGGCTCCAAACTTCCAAAGAAGAGACAGCACTCACGAGGGAGGAATATAACCCGTCTTTATTTGCGGGTTACTAGAACAACGAACGCGTTTCGGCAAGCGCCTTTATCAACATTCAATGTATCGCATCATTTACGCATTTTTTATAAACAATTTTTATAACATCCTGTATTGGCATAATCATAGAAAGAAGACTCAACGGAAAGAAAAGGATTAAGGGATAACGTCCGCCATCTTGGAATGTGCAACATTCAGCAAATCATGGTGGATTCAAGAATCATATTGGTACAAATACCATCTCTGTGTCTTTTGCCTGGATAGAACACTGCATACTATTAATTTCTATTGTGTATCACACATTGATATTTGATCGTAATGATCTATACGAAAATACATATCTCGCTCTGAATGAGCATTCATTATAATTCAAAGTAGTGGAGAACATTCCCTCATGAGATCTTGCTCTGAATGAGCCTTAATCACTCAGGTCCTTTTTACCACCACTAACGTTCACACCGCTTCCCCACATCCAAATTCATTTATCAAAATATCACTTATTGCTGAAAATCTCTTACTCGAAGAATGGTAAAACCCTTTCCATAATCGACTTCTATACACTGGCAATTTTAACCTAAATGGATAGCTAACTCTTCCTCCGTATTGAGGCCCAGTGGGATCTTAGTTTGAAGATCCACGATATAACGGGACTCAAGACATCATAATTTTTTGACAATATCCCCGCCTCTTTCGTTTGCTGGAATGTGATCTATATAGAAGTAACGAAGGAGGTTTCTATTACTATTGTGGTGACTGGCGAAATGCCTAGCAACTGGGTAAGCTTGATCATTTTTCTCGATTGCTCGTGCATGCTCAAGAATTCGACGTTTAGTTGGATGGATAGTACTACCTAAATATAGTAACTGTCATGGACATTTTAGGCAGTAGACACAATAAGGTGTGTTGCACGGCATGAAATTGGTGATACACTTTTGGTCTTTTACATCCAGTTACTGTATACGAGAGCACCTTCGTACTACTCTTACATGCCTTACATTGGGTGCAGGGAAAAAAGCCTGTGATCTCATTAATTTTGAAGTTCGGTATTGTTGAGGGCAGATGACTTTGAACTATGGTGTCTTTTAATGAATGGCTTTTCCTGTACGTTATTTTCAAGGAACCTTGTATAGTTTTCCCTATAACAGGGTCCGTTTTCAAGATGCTCTAGTGACGTTGCATGATCTTACTCAACACACCAACATCATTGGAGAACGTAGTTATAAATCTGAATTCATTTATTTTCCCACATTGTATTGTGGGAAAATCTGCAATACATACTGAGTAACAGAAAGTGAGAAAAGACATGTTAGGTTGCAAATTTACACCAAAATGGCATCCATTTTGTAATGGTTACGTTGAGGTTTATCGTCAAATATTGCATTCATATTTTAAACCCCTCTAACACTGCTGCGACCATAAATGATATATACACATAATGCATTCTTATTATTCAAATTATTTTCAAATATTGCATACATATTCTACGGATGATCCCTCTACCACTGCTAATACTGCAATGTTAGTCTGGAGCGTAAAAATACGAGTCTCCTATTGCGTTAAATCACAATAATTAAAGTGAATACATCCCTGGCATAGTGTCAAACGAGGTAGAGTATGCAGAGGTGCGCAAACCAAAATTGAGCAACCAGGAACACCCGCACTCTGACGGGGGCAAGATACTGATTTTAACTCAAGTCGCCATAAAACCCAACTAGCGACTGCCTCAGGAGTATGCTCACTCATACAGATACGTAATTCTAGCAGTAAGTGCTTAAAGAACTACTACCCAACGCTTTATGAAAATCTACTAAGTGTGCTCGGCAAGTGCCTGGTAAAATATCCACACTGTTGTTAGAAAGGGAGGAAAAAACAATTCTACGGCTAGTGCCCTAATAAATCCTTTCATGAGCCGCCTGTATTGACATTGGCAAGTGCCTGGATATGCGCTGAGTAAGTCAGTAAATCAATATGCACAGTTACCCTAGTACTGCAGAAATCCCAACCATAAACCTGTATTCCACAACTAGAAGAAAAAGTGAAAAGGTGAAGCAATATAAAATATAAAACATCCCAACTGTTCTCTACACCCCAATGGACAGAGATAAAGTTCAAATTTAATGATAAAAGAAAGGATCTCTTATCTGTAGAGTGCTGCCCTCCACCGTGGTGAGGTCGAACAAATGTTAAAGGGGGTAACGCTGAATCAATTCCTTTAGGTCGGCCCCTTCCTTTTCTCCTGTGATTAAAAGAAAACCATGAGTTACTCTCACAGTAGGGGTTAAGATCAAATCAAAACAAACGAATACACACATACAGACAAGAAAGAAATCTCTCAAGTATAACTTAACATTGATACCAAGGACGGATACGGAAACATGTAAAAATTCCCACCCCTACTTTTCATGAAGATGAATGCTCATTTCTTCATCCTGATTATGCCCCTCCGGGCTCTTGGTTTGTAGGTAAATAATATGCCAAGATTCTCTCTTACGCAGGTGGAGTACTCTATTCCCTCCCCTATGGTTCTGCTGGATTTGTTCTATGGCAAAGTAGGTGAGGAGCGATTTATTCGAGAGATGGTAATCTGCGAAATGCCTTGCTACTGGATAGTGGGGATCTTTGTTGCTGATAGCCCTCATGTGTTCTAAAACCCTCTTCTTGGTGGCTAGTGTGGTGCTGCCTACATATCTCTTTTTGCAAGGACATTCAAGAATGTAGATAGTGAATGTTGTGCCACATGTGAGGAATTGGTTGATAGTTTTCTCTCAGGTAGGGGTGTGGTATGATTTTCTCATGATGCTATTACTGCATGCTTTACAATGTCCACAGGGTAAGAATCCCTGTAGATCAAGATGAGTATTCAGGCATTTGTTAGTAATATCCCCTTCGACCAACAAATCCCTGAGATTCTTGCCCTTCCTGTATGTGATTTGAGGTCGCTCAGGTAATCTGAGGCCAATGGTAGAGTCGCAAGATAAGATGTTCCAGTTCTGGTTGAGGATTTTAGAGATCTTTTTAGATTCTTTGTTAAAAGTAAAAATCAACCTGGTGGTGGTATCCTCTTCTGGGACGACTTTCTCTTCTAAGGTTTGTTCTCTCTTGATTTTACTAACCTTCTCCTTCGCCCTTTCCAATACCCATCTAGGGTAACATCTTTAATTGAACCTGTTCATCATATTCTCCTGTTCCACAAGGAAGGCTTCCTGGTTGCTACAGTTTCCTCTTGCTCTCAACAGCTCCCCAAATGGAATGCTCCATTTGAATGTTTCTGGGTGGCTGCTGAAGGCATGGAGAAGACTGCTGCCTGCTGTCGTTTTCCTATGGAGCTTGATACTCAGTTGGTTGTTTTTCACTTCTACTGCTACATCAAGGAATTTGATGTACTCCCTACTCATAGAGTATGTAAGGTTCATGTTAAACGTGTTCTTATTAAGTTTTTCAATGACTCTTTTTGCACTCTCTTCGCTCCCTTTAAATACGATAAAGAGATCGTCAATGTATCTGTACCACTTAACCACCCTGTTCTCGGTGCAATCTGACTTAAGGTTTTTCTGTACTTCCTCTTCCCATACTCCCAAGAACAGGATGGCAAAGCAAGTGCCCATGGAAGTACCAAGGACTTGCTTGTACATAGTGCCATTAAATAGGAACATGTTATTAAACAAACAGAATTTCATCATTTCTAATAATATTTCTGTGTGTTCTAGATAGCAGATTCTTCGGATTCTCAGGAAATGATGACAACATTGTATGCCCAATGAGTGATCGATGATGGAGTAAAGTGAGTTCACATCCATAGTTATTAGGAGGTAATCTTTCTCCCAGATGATATTCTTAATTTTCCCCAGGAAGTCTTTGGTGTCCTTTATGTATGAGGGTAGAGACATAACATATTCCCGGAGGAAGTGGTCTACATACATAGAAACATGTTAAGATTCACACCCTATTGAAGAAACAATAGGTCTCCCTGGTGGTGTAGTGGGATTTTTATAGACTTTGGGTAGCAGGTAAAAGATAGGTGTTTTCGGATAGTCGCATTTGAGATAGCAGTATTCTTCCCATTGGAGGATCCCACTGTCCCTCCACATGGTAAGCATACTCCATATTTTGACTATGCTTTCATTGTACTCCTGCATGTTCGTTTTAATGTAGAATCTGGTTTCATCAAGTTGTCTCTGTGCTTCTGCTATATATAAAGCTCTGTCCCAAAGTACAATGTTCCCTCCCTTATCTGCAGGGCATATGATGAGATTCTCATCGTCTGCCAGAGATTTAAATATTCCCCATTGATCTTTGGTGAAGTTAGGGGGCTTGATATTTCTTTGTTTTTGTTTGCGAAACCTCATCAAGTCCTTAGTCACTGTCTCATGAAACGCATCGACATTGTCTTGCGGCATATTTGGTAGGAAGATGGATTTGGGTTTGAAATTAGTTTTGGCTGGTTGGTCGGTACTGACCTCAATGTTGTCTTTAATAGGATCTAATCCTGTTTCCACATACAGGTCTTGCATGGCTTGGAGGGTGTCTGTTAGATTTGGGGGTCTCTAGTTGGCAGAGGTAGGTACCTTTGACCAAATAGGGACCCTTGCGTCTAGTCAGGGTAAGGGGGTACACTCCTAAAATAACCCCTGCTCACCCCCTTGGTAGCTTGGCACGAGCAGGCAGGCTTATCTCAGAGGCAGTAGATAGTTATAGTTAGGACCTATTTTCCATAGGAAATCCGCAACATTCTATTTGAAATAACTCTTGCGTCGGTTGACAAATCTTCACGAAATTTTCAAACTTTATGGCCCGCTCCGGTCCGCTCCTACCCTGAAAGTTTCAGGGTGATTCGTAAAGCGGGGGCTGAGAAAAAAGGGGGTCCCAAAACGTGTTTTCCCCATTCATTTTCCCTTAGGAAACTTTAGCCACTGCTACAGCCCGAACTGCTGAACGGAATTACACAAAATTTGGCAAAGAGGTAGTTCTTGGTTCAGAAAGAACCCTTTTTGTTAAATGGTGTAAATACGTTCAGTAGTTGCGGAGAAATTAAAAAAATAAGAGTCAAAAAATCAATTTCCCATAGGAAACTTTATGCAAGGCTACAGCCCGAACTGCTGATCGGAATTACACCAAATTTGGCAAAGAGGTAGTTCTTGGTTCAGAAAGAACCCTTTTTGTTAAATGGTGTAAATCCGTTCAGAAGTTGCTGAGAAAATCAAAAGTAAAAACACATATATATCTGGGCGGAGCCTAACCACACATGTCATCGTGAGATCTGATTGGCTGTCAGCACTTCATCCTGGAATTGCTGGCAGCCATCTTGGGACCAATATAAATGATAATACCCCATTGAAATGCATTGTAGTGAATCGAAGATTTTGAGGGTTACCAAAAGGAGAACTATAAAGGGTGATAACAGACTTTAGTTACATTAGAATTCATTTGTTGATGGTACCATACTAATTTCAGGAATTGTGGTGTGTTCTAAGGTGATTTTACCCTGTGAAAAACCTTCTGCTGGGATATCATGAATCATGTTTGAGAGAAAACTATTTTCACATGCTTGTCCCATACAGTTTTGGAAGGTGCTCCAGAAGCTAAAATGAGAGCATATTTTCTGTAAATTCACATTATCTTTCTCAGTCATGTGAGAATGAAGTCTGACATTCTCAGTAAAACATGTACATCCAACAATGGCAGAGACTGTCAGTTGATTCCTTTGTGTTCTACTGCAGCTTCCCAGAGTGTTCTAAAGAACAACTAGAGCGCTAACAGTCTTACTTATGACAAAAGTATGGCACACCTGAAGCCATCTTGATTGGAATAAACTGGTAACACTTAAAACATTTAATTTAAAAAGGAACAAAATGAGGGGGTTCATTTTGCCATAGAAATTATGGTTAGTGCTGTAGAAAGAAAAAATTAGGACGTTTTAAGTGAGATCTCAAATATCTTCCTGTTATATTTCAACAGGAGCAGCCTATCAGTTGATGCCTTTGTGTTCTACTGCAGCTTCCCAGAGTGTTCTAAAGAACAACTAGAGTGCTAACAGCCTTACTTATGACAAAAGTATGGCACACGTGAAGCCATCTTGATTGGAATAAACTGGTAACACTTAAAACATTTAATTTAAAAAGGAACAAAATGAGGGGGTTCATTTTGCCATAGAAATTATGGTTAGTGCTGCAAAAAGAAAATTTAGGGCATGTTTTAAGTGAGATCTCAAATCCTCTTCTATTTCATTAGAAAATTCTGACATGCAGACTGAAACAATCACTTTCAATACCAGCAGTAGACTTCCAGTTAACTCCTTGGTGAGCAGTAGCTTTACTACAGTGATCTAATGAACAACTAGAGTGCTAACATTCTGAATTTATGGCAAATGTGTGACACATCTGAATGCCTTCTTGATGGAATCAAAGTAAAAAACTGAAAGCATTTCCTACTGAGGAGACTGTAGTAAATGAGGAAATTAGGAAACTTCATAACAAATAAGTCTCCCAAGATGGCCACCAGAGAAAAAAGAGCCCAAATGTAGCACAAATATCACCCAGAGGTAGCCCATGTATAGCCCAATGACAGAAGTGTGCAAAACACTTTTTATTTTTTGTTTTTTTGCAGTTTTATATAGTGCAGACTGGTCAGGTATTGGAGTGCTTTACATGAGCATTGGTTACATCACACAAGGACAAATTCATGTTGGTTGACCCCTACACTACCCAAACACCACTGCACTACCCTAAACCCTAAAACACTACCCCCAGCACGACCCCCTTCACTACCCAAACACAACTGCACTACCCTAAACTCAAAAACACTACCCCCAGCACGACCCCCTACACTACCCAAACACCACTGCACTACCCTAAACCCTAAATCTACCCCCTACACTACACAAATACCACTGCACTACCCATAACCCTAAAACACTAGAACCCAGCACGACCCCCTACAGTAAACAAACACCACTGCACTACCCTAAACCCTAAAACACTACCCCCTACACTACACAACCACCATTGCACTACCCCAAACCCTAAAACACTACCCCCAGCATGACCCCCTACACTACACAAACACCACTGCACTACCCTAAACCCTAAAACACTACCCCAGCACGACCCCCTACACTACCCAAACACCACTGCACTACCCTAAACCCTAAAACACTACCCCCAGCACGACTCCCTACACTACACAAACACCACTGGACTACCCTCAACCCTAAAACACTACCCCCAGCACGACTCCCTACACTACCTAAACACCACTGCACTACACTAAACCCTAAATCTACCCCCAGCATGACCTCCCACACTACACAAACACCACTGCACTACCCTAAACCCTAAAACACTACCCCCAGCACGACCCCTACACTACCCAAACACCACTGCACTACCCTAAACCCTAAAACACTAACCCCAGCATGACCCCCTACACTACCCAAACACCACTGCACTACCCTATACCCTAAAACACGACCCCGTACACTACACAAACACAACTGCACTACCCTAAACCCTAAAAGACTACCCACAGCATGACCCCCTACACTACACAAACACCACTACACTACCCTAAACCCTAAAACACTACCCCCTACACTACACAAACACCACTGCCCTACCCTAAACCCTAAACCACAACCCCCAGCATGACCCCCTACACTGCACAAACACCACTGCACTACCCTAAACCCCCCTACACTATACAAACACCACTGCATTACTCTAAACCCTAAAACACTACCCCCAGCACGACCCCCTCACAACACAAACACCACTGCACTACCCTAAACCCTAAATCGACCCCCAGCACGACCCCTACACTACCCAAACACCACTGCCATACCCTAAACCCTAAAACACTACCCCCAGCATGAACCCCTATACTACCCAAACACCACTGCACTACCCTAAACCTTAAAACACTACCCCCAGCACTACCCCCTACACTACACAAACACCACTGCACTACCCTAAACCCTAAAACACTACCCCAGCACTACCCCCTACACTACCCAAACACCACTGCACTAACATTAACCCCAAAACACTACCCCCAGCACAACCCCCTACACTACACAAACACCACTGCACTACCCTAAACCCTAAAACACTACCCCCAGCACGACTCCCTACACTACCCAAACACCACTGCACTACCCTAAACCCTAAATCTACCCCCAGCACGACCCCCTACACTACCCAAACACCACTGCACTACCCTAAACCATAAACACTACCCCCAGCATGACCCCCTACACTACACAAACACCACTGCACTACCCTAAACCCTAAAACACTAACCCAGCACGACCCCCTACACTACCCATACACCACTGCACTACCCTAAAGCCTAAAACACTACCCCCAGCATGACCCCCTACACTACTGCACTACCCTAAACCCTAAAACACTACCCCCAGCATGACGCCCTACACTACCCAAACACCACTGCACTACCCTAAACCCTAAAACACTACCCCCAGCACGACCCCCTACACCACCCAAACACCACTGCACTACCCTAAACCCTAGAAAAGAAACCCCCACCCCATGCCCAATCCCCCTTACCTCTCACTCCTCATGGTTCCTCTCTCCTCGTGGTTCCTGCTTCACATCGTCTCTGAGGGGCGGTGCACGTCATTGTGAGGAAACGGAACAGCCTCTGTTTCCTTACAACGACATGGATCGTCTACATGTTTTTTAGAATGCATGGTCATTTACCATACATACCTTTGCAACAAAATTCGTTGTAAAGGCATGCGTGGTAAATGACCATGCATTCTAAAAAAATGCGTAGTAATGACTTTGTGATGTACAACGCATGCGTGGTAATGCATGCGTTGTAATGGTATTGCAAAGTAAAAAAGCTGATTGAAGCTGGCCCCTGTTCTTCAGTGAAACGTTTATTTGATTAATTAGGAGGAAGGAATGTGTTTTTTTTACCGAAAAGTGCATTCCCGGCTGTTGTATTGTGAAAGTGTCCGCGTGGCCTGGTTTCACTTCCGGTGAGAGAGTGGAAGAGTCTGTTTGGATCTAAAGGAGTTCTGTTGTTGGACGGGGCCGGCGCGACATGTCATCAGAAAACATAGCTAATGGAAAGCGTCCTCCCTGAAATGTGGAGCAGTGCCATGAGAGGTCAACGAGTGTGCGTCCCACCGCAGTATGACCGTACCGCGTGACCCATGTGCCACCTCCAGGGTACGGGAGGCAGAAGCGGCATCGCAGGTCCTCTTGAAGACCGTTGTAGCACTAATTCTACATTTTGGTACTAGGGCATTTTAACTTCGTTGTTCCTGCCAGATACAAAGAGAAGATCCTGTGTTATTCAGTGCCCTCGTTACCTTTTTTGTGGGTTGTGGTGCTTGTCACTTCGCTGCCCCGCCGGTGCACACGACTGGGCACCCCATCTCGTGTGCTATCTGCAGGGCCTCTGCCCTCGGATCACTGGTTTCGGTTTCTGGAGTGGCAACATAAACAGTTGCTCCCAAAGGACTAGCCTGAACACTTAGGTGAATATCCCCTGCACCAGAATTCCACGGAAATTCTTTCCTAGCTCTCCCACGTCAACGAGGACGTCATAATAGCACGGCTCCGCTCGCGACACCGTATGACGTCATCGGAGCCATAAGAGAACCTCGTCGGCGTGCTGACGTCAGTTCCACCCATTTTTTCTGTGCCACCGAGGCAAACAGGGGACCGAGACATTTTCACATGTATACATAGTATAATAAATATATATATATTCACTGAAAAAACCATAGGTTTCAGGCACGTTATAGTTAGAAATTAGCATTTAAAAACCTTAGAAATTCACTGAAAAAACCATAGGTTTCAGGCACGTTATAGTTAGAAATTAGCATTTAAAAACCTTAGAAATTCACTGAAAAAACCATAGGTTTCAGGGGCGTTATAGTTAGTTGGACATTTCACTCGTACAAAACCATAGAAATTCCCCGTTATAGTTAGTTCAGCTAACTATAACTCGCGCGCCCGCAATGCACTGCTGATGACGTCACATATTACATCACTCATGACATGGTCAGTGACATCACTCATGACATCACTCATGACATCTCAAATGACATCACTGATGACATCACTGATGACATCATCCAGTGAATGTGTGTTTTTCTGAAAATTAAATATGTTTTATATATGTATATCTCAAGGTCGATGGAAGAATAAATGGGTATATAAGTGTCTAAATGGATGATTTTGTTTTGTAAAATTGATTGTATAACTGACTAAGTGTATCTTAGTGAATACATGGGTTAGTGAGTAATGTTTAAATATGAAAATATCTGTATCAGTCTCTCACTTTGTGTATAAGTGGCTGCATGGGTTGGTGAGTAGCTACATGAGTGTCTATATGGGTTATTAGTTGGTTTTTTGAGTATCAGTATGAGTGTCTGAGTGTCTGTATGGTTCGGTGGGGGGTATTACTTAGTGCATAGATGCATGAATGAGTGACTCACTGTTTGTATGTGTTGAAGACAGCATGTGTGCAGGACTGTATAGGTGGATGAGTATGTGTATGGGTGTGTTAGTGAGTGAATGACTGTCTCAATAGTGTCTTTATGAGTAACTACATATGTTTTAAACTAGTATATGTGAGTATTGGTGTATATAAGTGAGTATATGTGAGAGTGAGAGATTGGAAGAGTTCCTGTACAAATAAGTAGGTGTTTCTATAAGTGATTGTTTAAGAGAGTAAGTATGTGTAAGTTTCTGTAGAAGTAAGTGTGGTAGTGTGT
Source organism: Calotriton arnoldi (assembly GCA_963921515.1). Taxonomy (NCBI): domain Eukaryota; kingdom Metazoa; phylum Chordata; class Amphibia; order Caudata; family Salamandridae; genus Calotriton; species Calotriton arnoldi. Next base: position 784,060 of record CAWUFW010006275.1, read on the forward strand.
GTATAACTGTATATGCAAGTAAATGGATGTTTGATACTTTGTTTGCATGTGTGACTATGTGTGTGAGTAACTCTATGGATGAGTGGCGGTGTGTAACAGGATGTATAGGTGTATGAGTACATATGATGAGTGAGTACATGTATGAGTGACTGTATAGGGACTGTTGGTGAATGAGTGGATGTGTGTGTAGATCTTGGAATTACTGAATAGGTGTGTTGTAACTGGTATTGGTATGTCCATTGTTTTGAAAATGTTAGTTTGTATTTTTGAGTGTGTGTATCAAAGGTTATATTAGGGTGAGAGGAGGTCTGCCACTCTATCACAAGGATGATGTCATCAGTGATGTCATCAGTGATGTCATTTGAGATGTCATCAGTGATGTCATGAGTGATGTCACTGACCATGTCATGAGTGATGTAATATGTGACGTCATCAGCAGTGCATTGCGGGCGCGCGAGTTATAGTTAGCTGAACTAACTATAACGGGGGAATTTCTATGGTTTTGTATGAGTGAAATGTCCAACTAACTATAACGCCCCTGAAACCTATGGTTTTTTCAGTGAATTTCTAAGGTTTTTAAATGCTAATTTCTAACTATAACGTGCCTGAAACCTATGGTTTTTTCAGTGAATATATATATAATTACATATTAGTGGAATATATTTAGTTTACCTATTTTGATATTTTTTCCAATATTTTTGTGCTTACCATTATAAGTATAGGGTCACGTCACGATATTTTTAACAACGATATTGTATACTATATTATTGTGTCAGTGATCTCTTCTACCTACTTCAACAAGTTTTCACAAAAAAAGTACACATTGCAGAATAGACAATATCAGAAGTGACATATATGGATTTGGCGGCGGCAGCGATACAAGATGGCCGCTCCTTGCACCCATCCGCGGCATCGAGCAACTGCCGGTCACGGAGGGGCATTTGTAGGCTGTTATGCAGCGGTCGGGGCAAGGGAAAGAACGTCGGAGGCCCTCGGGAGCAGAGAGGCAAGTTTTTAGGCCTTGAATCGGTCTAGTTGTCTGTCGGTTGCTTTACTCCCTCTGTTCCTGGGGCGCTCCGTGTCCCGGCCACCATTTTGTGAGCTCGACGCTCACAATTACTTCAGATGACAGCGTGCCTGCAGCGCCTTCTTGGCAGCCAGAAAACTGAATTTAAAGGATGATGGGAATAGTTTTAGAACTTACCCATTATTGAAAGACTTTTTCTCTCCTGAATCACATGGATGCAGTTTTAATCTTGTGATGGATGTTTTTTTTTATGCAGGAAAATGTGGAAAATGTCTCTACTAGGAGTGTGCAGCACGTCTACAAATGTTGTTGCATTATGAGGTTGTTGGAGGGCCCCGGGAGCGGAAAGGCTTTTATTAAGCCCTTATTTGATTTAAACTGCCAGCTTGTTGCCTGTCCTCTTCCGCGCCTAAAATGCTATATTTTCCGGCTGCCATTTTGTGAGCCCGGTAATCGCTATCACCTCAGAAATCAATGCGCCATAGTGCATCCTCAGTACTAGGGCTTACTACTGCTAAATTGAAAACTAGCTACCTAGCCCTGACTCTTCTTACATTCTAGCTCTTTTCTCATAAGCTCTGAGATAAGCCTATTCTGTTTTGTGAAAGTATATTGGTTCACTTCGGTGGTGACTCCTCTGCCCAATAGCTTTTCTCTGGATAGTTTTGTCCTTTGAGGATCATCCAGTCGCTTTTTACCTAAGAGATCCTTAATTAATGTACAGAATCACCTCTGTCTGTTTTGAGCATGGATTCCGCGCATTCCAATAAATCCCATGGGCCTTCCGGTTCTAATGCTAATGGTCTCAAAGAAGAATCTGTCGGAAAACCAAAAAAAGGGTTAAAAAAGATCCTTCCTCCCCAAACAAATCACCTCTACCTTTGACCTTAGAGGATATTATGGATGAACAGAGAAATATTTGACCATTCATGGTGGACACCACTGCGACGCTTCAAAGAATTGAAGAGAAATGGTCTAGTCTAGATTTAAGGCTCACAGACGTTGAACAAAGGATTAGTGATGTGCAGGATGTTGTTGCTAAAGTGGATATTTTATCTAAAGTGGTCGCTCAATTGAAAAAAACATCTGAGGATTTGGAAAATTGAAACAGAAAGAATTTATGGTATACCGGAAGGTTCTGAAGGCAATGACATGACTTATTTTCTGAAGGCTCATATTCCACAAATAGTTGGCCTATCGATATCTGTAGACCTTAATATCCAGAGAGCGCACAGGATAGGTCCTCTCAATACAGCAGCTTCAAACAGACCATGAGGAATCATTGCCTACTTTCTTTTGTGCTCTGATTTAATGGCGACCCTTACAGCAGCTAAACAGCGTAAACAGATGCTTTGGTCTAGTCACAAAATTTTCTTTAGCCAAGATGTTTCAAAACCCACCTTTTGGATTTCTCAGCGTATGGTTGGGAAATTTGTTGACTTGATGTTTGCTTTCGCATTTCAAATAATCACAACCAATTGGAAAGATACAACTAAAATTTCCTATATGGCATAGTGGAATCTGTTGTGTCATCATCATCGTTCTGATCGAGCACATGCTACTTCTCTTCCTTCAAAGATTAAAAAAGATTTATTATGGTCACCCCTTACTTCATTTCTATCTAGACACACAACTCGATCGGTATCTAAGGTTTGTAACTACAAACGGTTGTACGACGGTACAACACTGGTAAATACATCGCATGCCTTTGCCTGGCATTTTTTAGCACGCGTGTTTTACCGCGATTATGCATTTACATCACATGCCAATATCACGCATTGTTTTTAGATTTAAAAACAATGTATTTGTGGGGGGGAGACCCCCCACTTACCTTAAATGCGTGGTATTGGCATGCAATGTAAATGCATGATCACGGTAAAAATATGCGTGCTAAAAAATCGGAGGCAAAGGCATGCGATGTATTTACCTCGTTGTAAAGGCTGTTTCCCCTTCAAACCTCCTTAAGATTAAAATGGTTTATTTATTATCCATTTATAGTGCCACATAGTTGTTAACTATTCGCTTGTTTAACCTTAACAGTACATTATATTTTCCCCTCTCCTTCTATTCTCCCTCCTGTCTCTGCCTTGTCTCTTCTTCCCTTTTCCTATTTTTCTATTCTTTCGTTTCACCCTTATAAAATAATTAAAAAGCACTTGTTTTAGCAATCCAGTTATGTATTTAAATTGAAGTTTATTATGTTCATAATCTATTATTATAAGATATGTTTATTTTGTAAAATTCTTATACATTCATTATCTTCCTTCTATTATCAGAATGTTATATTGTTACATATTGCATATTCATTTATTTGCTTGCATTGACCTTCAGATGTCTACTTTTATCTGTTGTAATTGCCTTTTGTTCCTTAATTCTCTTCAATAAAGCATTTTTTAAACTTAAAAGTGACATATATGTTGGTTACACATGAATAAAAAACAAATTTAGACGGACAGTAACATGTAAGACCACAATACAATGCCCAAAACACAAGCATACACTGCCATGAAGGTGTCCCGTAAAATCCACAACTCCTAATTCTGCCAAGCTCTTTTCACGTCATTCATGTTTTCAGGCACACAGTCTTTAATATCAGCAACTGCAATTCTAATTTATTGACTTGACCCCGAATCAGGGGCAGCTCCTGGTCGGTAGCCAGGAGTGTATAGCTTGGGGGGCATGGCCCCCCAGCAATGACAAAGAAATGTTCTTGGGGCAGAGAAGGAGCAAGTTGGATGTGGTAGCTTGCAGTGCTGGTGATGTTTTAAAGCTCAAATTATTTTTTGTTTTCGTTTTTTCTCATGTTGTTCTCCCCATAGGTGAAAGCAGGAGACAAATAGTACATGTTAGTCAAACCTGAACTTACTTTAAAGACATCCTTACATGAGGGGTACTAGAGTCCCTCATGGAATCTGTCAAAACAGGACTTTCCAGTGTTCCACATATAGCACATCTGGCTAGTATACTGGAGTAAAACTAACCAGAACTTGAAAACAACTCTGCATGGCACTTGGAAGTTCTCTTGCAATAGACGTATGCCATATGTGGTGGCAAATAGAACATTACAAAGCACATTGGAGCAGTCAAATTAGTTCGAATGGGATCAATTCAAAGACAACTTTACAGTTGGAGAATCCACCTCTCCCCAAGGATTATTCGAGAATATTTAAGAGAATGGCGCATTTTTAAGTGAAAAGGGTCAGTTACACTGATAAACTCAAAATTAAAAGATAACTTCATAGGTTTGGGGCTTCAGTTGGTAAGTACTTTAAGGAATCCAAGAGTCAAGTTGAATATTATAAGCAATTGTGTTGAAAAACATCGATGCACACTGGTTATGTTTTAATATCAAGCCTGAGTTTGATAAATAAAATATTTGGATGTGATACATATTAGTGCCAGCTACCCACTGGCACTCCCATCAGTGACCTCCAATATGTCTTTAAAAAGAACACAGTCTCAACTATTATTCCCATTCCTATAACAGCAACATGAATCTGTGCCTTTCAGCAACTCCCACTATTACTATGAAGAAATGTGATACTTATCAAGAAATTACAGCACCATCAGTGCCCAAGAGCTGTCCTGTTGCACAAATATTTAAATGCTAGGCCTAAGGCCTGCTCAAAAATAGCGTGCTTCAAAGATCTCTATTACCCTGACCACAATGAGAAGTACTTCCTAAATTGATAAACAAACCCAGTTTACTTGATATAACAATCTTCTAGACAGATGGAATAAACATTCAACCGAGGGAGGTAGTTTAAGGATGGCACTGAAAACAGAAAATATTTAGATCCAAAATGCTAGAAAATTTGAACCTGGCCCTGAAAAAACACCCATTTTTGTATGGCTACCCCTATTATTTCCTGAAATGTATTGCTGGGTATAAGACTCTGCACACTGGTTCGCTGTGCTTCAGTGCCCAGTGTATGTGCTCTGACCCCTACAACAAGCTGAAATTGGCTACTCCCTTATTGGCTTATTTACCTTTTCTATAAGGTCACAGTATAATGTGTAGAAATACATTTATGACATTGAATTTGGAAAGTTACCTGTGGACTACAGCACTTACTGTGCATGGGTTTAGGCCTACCATAGTAGCAAGAATGCTGCAGTGTAAAACCTGCAATGAGGCCTATTAAAATAGCCTTTTTTGACAAGTAGGAACCTCTCCTTAAAATATGTAAGCCTTGTAGCCAGCAAGAAAGGGTGAATGGTACTTAAAAGAGTGACTTGTGGAAGAGTGAATGTTAACAGATCCTTACAGTGACAAGGCCCAAAAATCTAATTTCACTGTGGCAGGTCTAGCTGTCCTACATAGAAAACCAGAGTACAGATCAAACTACTAATACTGCTAATTCTCTGGAACGGGTCAAGCTAGAAAAATAATTAAACAACAATTTTAATAGTTATTAAAAATCCAATGGTGAAGTCAGATTGTAAAAGATATTAAGGAAAAGTAACTTTTAGAAAGTTACCATTTACCTGCCTGAACTGTGAGAAGGCCAATTAGCATAAGCCTGTGCCCAAGCCCTGGAATAGGTGCAAAAGAGGTGGGAAATGGCTACCAGAAGCAAATAATAGGCTGACCTGTATGGGCAGAGATGTTTCCTCTGGCCTCAACAGAATATGCCAGGTGGGTGTTGTGGGCATCATGCTGACATCACGGTGTCAAATCCTGCTTAACAGGTCAGTAATATTTGTGGCACACTTGAAAGGGAAAGAACAAGATGCCAAGACAATTCCTGTGTATCCCCTATGTGGTTGCTGAAGGACCCGACTTTTGCCATATCAGACTTTTGTCTCTGGATTTGTTTTGGGTAGAGTGCCTCCTTCAGCTGGATTGTAGTGTTAGATGTAGGAGGACACTATGATTACCATAATAAACTCCCCACTCACACCCCCCGCCTCAGAGCCAAGTTTAGTGTGGCCTAAGACACCATTTTGGATTTGCCCTGACACATTGCATTTTGGACCTGTTTGCAGTAAAGCAAACACAACTACTGTAAATGTAGGTAGGGCAGGGCTTGGGAGCCTTCAGTCCATTCGTCAGAGAGAAACTATGAATATCTTGGGGTGTCACACACCCACAGCCTGGTGAACCCTACAAAGCTGAACCTTCACCCAGCCTTCCTCAAAACACTGCTGGGCTTGCAAAAGTATTCCAGACAGACCAAGCCTGCCGCTCTTGGCATGTGTGATCTTTGAGAAGGACCTCAGGAGGTTGGACCCCCTTCCAATTGAAATTCAAGGACAGAAAGATCGCCAAGGATCATAGGATTGATTCCTTAGGTCCAGGAGCATAAAAAGTTGATAGGGACATTCCTGTAAAGGATTCCAGCTGACCAGTGGCAACTGGACCTGCACTGGACTTTGCTGATGCCCTCTGGCTGGCACTCAGAGTCTCTAAGTGCTCCAGGACCTCACCTGGGAGCCTTGGAAGTGTACTTTTGTGGTTGTTTGGACACCAAAAGAAGTTTGTGAACTTTTTCAAATGTTTTGCTCCAGAGCTTCAAGTGGATTGACCGTGGAAGGTGTACAACTGGCAGGTCCACAGCATTGGTCGAAGTTTCTGGTTTGTCTCTCACAGAGGGAGTTTTTCTCAGAAAGACGACAAAGTCCTTTTTCAGATTGGGACATTTTTGTGATCTTCTCTACTTTCAGGCCCTAGTAGGCCCATTCTGCTTGTTGTATCTGACCCACAGTACATCTTGCTTGGCCTCAAATCGCACCTAGGTATCGGTCAGCCGCAACCATTGACTACCATTGGTGCTTTACACTTTTTGGCTCTATTTTCACTTAGATCATAAAAAATTCATATCACTGATTACAGTTATTTGATATTTGTCAATTTCATGTTATTTTGCTTATTATTTTTCTCTATTTTAATAAATTGGTGTGGGGTTGTTATTGTTTTGTGCTTTAGACTTTTTAACTGTTTTTGTACTTCTAAATGCTTTACACATTTTCTCTGAGTTGAGCTTGTCTGCTCTGTGCCATAGCTACCAGAGATTGAGCTCAGGATTATATTACTGAAATAGTTAACTGGACCTAACAAGTTAGTGGCTTCATTACTTGTGGTGGGATATCACCCGCCCAAGAAATAATTCACTTTCTCACACTGCTGATTTTCATAGTGGTGTAAATACTCTTGCCCAAGATTGTACTGAGTAGAGATTGGAGTAGGCAGGCTCAATGTTCTCCAGGAGTGTACTGGGAGAGGAGGCTCTCCACCTGGGAATATTCACAAAACGGGCCTAACAGTGCACTTTACATTACAGTATCATGACATAGCAAGTGGGGTGATTCCAGTCCTAAACTTCACAATACTAAGTTGTAATTATAACTTGTCTTTTAAATAGTAGCTAGTACAGCATTTTTACACTTTCAAATAAGTGAATATTACAAGCATTAGTATTCAATTAATTGCAGTCAGTTTATAAACCTTCAAATGACAAGAGGCTGAGTTGGCCCAGCTAGGGATTGAAACTCATGAACGATCTTGGAAGACTTACGGTGGCTCAAGAAAGGTCAATATGGACATAAGATTGCTGGCATAAGATGCTCTCTGATCAAATACAATATGATTGGTAAAGAAATTGGCATAGACTTTGTCACAATGAATGTTGAATTGATGTCACTTCATACCTGTTTCTCTATTTCCATAACCCCTTAATTTGTTTCTCCCTATGATTCTCTCACTCAGTCCTCACTCCTTCTTTCCCTTATGTTCACCCTCTCCCAAGATATTCTCAAATTATTTGCCACCTTTTTCTCCCTTACTTCAGTTACCCTGTTTCACTTGCCCTCTAACTAATTGGGTGTGAAAAGTGCAAGTTGAGCACCTGACCCACAACAGGCAGCAGCAGGTGGTTTAAGGTCATGTTCTGTTTTGTATACCAAAGAAAGCAGAGACCCTGATCGCAGGTGGCATCCAATGACAGTGAAGGCACAGAAGCCCATATATCTGCATGGTGCTGATGCTAATAGTGAGCCTATCCTCAGTGGATGATCGGGGGTATTCGGATTACCCCCATCAAAACTGTTAACAAATGGAACAGAAATGTACATTTTCTAGTTTCTCTTTTTTCATGAATCAGTGGTCTGTTTTGCAGAACGTAGGCACAGACTAACACCCCCTTCCCACAATATTAAAGGACAACACTAAAACTTGAGATGGGTATTTAAAAGTAAGGTCTCTGTACATGAAACTGAACACATTTTGTGAAAAGGTTTTAAGATAATATAGTTTTCCCCATCATCCGTCTATAATTTGTTACCAAATAAGTGCAGTGGCAAAGTTGTTTCTCAGGAGCTCACAGTCAGTGCTGCTGAATGCCAGAGTTGCTAAATACCAGTGCTGCCTACTGTTGATTTCACATAACGCTTCATTCTTCAGCCACAATGCCCTTCATTTCTCTATCTCACTCTTGCCAAATCTTTTTCATCCCTGCTTTTTCCTTTGTCACTATTGCCTATCTTTCTCTTCCTGCTTTTTGCTCCTTTTTCTACCTTATTTGTTTTGGGTTAAATTGTAATAATGAAACGCAAGCCTCATTACCCAAAAATGAGTGCTATATGTCACTGCATAATTTAAGCACTGCCTAACAGCAGATGTTTTTAAAGTCTCTGCCAGACAAAGAATGCAATTCTTCATGACACATAAACAGCAGAATCATGTTAATTGGATAGTTTAAAAAGCTTACTAGTAGGTTAAATAAATGCAGCATTAGGAAACAAATGGAGGATAAAACAGACCATAGCTGGATTTAGAGAACTGGAAATAGGAAAATAGTGAGGAATTCCTTCACTAGTATTTCCTCACAGCCTCCCCTGGGCTAGCTGTGGGCAGCAGTCACTGGGTCATGTCACTTACTACATGGTGGCCTCCATTTCTGCCTGGATGTATTGGAGAGTGACAGTCATTCCAAGTCAAGTCTCTAAGGCATGAACTCAACTGCAAGCGGAAAGGGCAAGGTTCGAGCGGCCCCCTCCTGGGGCAGTGGTAGTCAGACTCTGTGAGGGCTCTGTTACTGCAGGCCCTTGGGTATCTCCCGCCATGCTGTTGGTCAGGCTGGCTGACAAAAAGAGCAGGTAAACCTGTGTCTGTCACTGTGGACTGGACATGGTGTAATAATCATGCAGATCACAGATACTCTGGTCTGGGACGATGGTAGCTGCCAGCACCTAACCCACGAGCAGGTAACACAGGCATCTCTGCAGATGGAGTGCATGAGGATGTTCTCCTACTCAACAAGTTTAGAAAACATTAGACCAAATGGGGTTTTTACAACACTATTCTCAAATACATGGCAAAAATACTACAGGTTCTTAAGGTGGGCTCCTGAAATATTCCACTACTTTCATTGCGTGACAAAGTAGGCTGACCCACCCATGTGATATTCAGGGTTCACCCACCCCAAAATATTTTATAGAAATGATAATGAAGTGATGATTTTTTTAGCACAATTTCTCTAAGATTTAAAATTACATAATAATACAGGCAGTTTGGTAAATAGACTTTTACATGGGAACATTCTTCCCTAATACATTTTTACTTCCTGACACTTTGAGAATCTTTCTGAAAGGGGCAGAATTACAGTCACATGTTATAACTGAAATTCTCCTTTGAAAGTGCCTGGTAGGGAAATAAAAAATAAAGAAATCTCTCAATGCCAGGCAAAAGAAAGCAGAGCTGCAGACAGCAGAACTAATTATCCCACATATACTTGTGTTTGTGTGTATCTGTCTGTGTGTTCGTGTGAATACACACACAAATTCATTTTGTGCTAAAACATCAGGTTTACAATTCACAATGATACAGAAATTTTGCTATTTAGTACAAGTTTATAATTTTAAAATAATAAACAATTCTCAAAAACGCAAGCTAATCATTTTCTTGAAGCAAAAATGATTTTGTACCACAGACAAGCTTTTCATTTTTAGTAAATGCATGCCTAGTGCTCAACTACCAGTTTGTTGTTTTCATCAAGCATCCACATGTACTCCTGCCACACAGGGAAAGTACCACCATCCCAATTCACGAATACACATTCAATACTATGAATTACCAACAATATGTCGCCCAAATTAGGGTGGGTAGAGGTCATGACAATCTCTCACGCATCCAAGTTTTAATGAGGATGCTTTTCTCTCACAATACATTTCATGTTTTGTACAGCTCAAAGTGCTGCAATTTTGATGCCTCTAAGTGCTGTACATAATGGGTATCACAGTAACTCAGTTTAGCGAACTCAGAGAGATGGAAGATTGACTTGATATGCCGAGATAATAATTTATGACATGAACGTCTTATACAGATGTCACGGCGAGCGTGAAACTGACAAAGATAAGGATGAAATTGGTTTAAAAGAACCATGACTTCTCTCAAAACACAATTTTTGTCATGAAACAGGAAAAATGTAAAGGTCTGAAAAATTTCACAGTGGTTCTAAACTATATTACTTAATAAGGTGTGCAGTTGAAAGGAGCTACAAGCCTACTACGCAGAGAAATCTTCCCATGCTTGCAGGCCCCTTATCCCATTCAACAAAGAGCTCTGCTTCACCTTTCAACATTAAAAATAAACTAACTCACTGTCTCATGCGTTGTCCAAAACTCGGTTGCTGAGGCAGTGCTTTTGCATTTGAAGCGTTCTCGCTGATAATTTTCAGTCACTGTGGGCCCACCGGTGCTTACAAATCAAGCACAAGGCACACAGCAGAACACCGCCTCCTCTTCTCGTGCCAGCATGCAGCTTTCCTCATTTACCTCCGAGGCCCCCTTAACCCCTTCGCTGCTAGGCCTTTTCCCCTCCTGTGCTAAGCCTTTTTTTGGCCATTTGGGGTAGTGCGCGCTTAGGTCCCTGTAACTTTTTGACCACATAAGGTATCCATGCCAAATTTGCGTCCTTTTTTCTAACATCATGGGGATTGTAAAGGTACCCAGGGTTTGTGGGTTCCCCTGGAGGGGACCCAGAAATTAGTCAAAATACAGCTAAATTTTGGTTTTTTTGGAAAAAGGCAAAAAAAGGGCTACAGATGAAAGCGTCTTGATTTTTCCCTGCAAATGGCATCAAAAAAGGGGTTGTGGGGATGAAATCACCATCTTCCCAGCTTTCAGGGACAAGCAGACTTTTGTCAGAAAACCAACTTTTTTTACACAGTTTTGGCATTTTTCTGGGACATAGCCTATTTTTGCTATTTTTTGTGCTTTCAACCTCCTTCCAGTTAATGGTAGAAATGGGTATGAAACCAATAATGGATCCTGGAAAGCCATACATTTATGAAAAGTAGACAAAATTCTGAATTCAGCAAGGGGTCATTTGTGTAGATCCTTAAAGTTTTCCTTATAGAAACTAACAGTTAAATAAAGGAAAAATTGAAAATTAGTTGAAAAAAACAGCCATTTGTGTCAACGTTTTCACCTGTAACTTCTTCTAATTATGACAGCTATTTGAAGGCAATATACCGTTATATCCGCTGGACCTTTCTGGTTGTGGGGATATATAGGACTTGTAGGTTCACCAAGAACCCGACGAACCCAGAGCCAATAATTGAGCAACATCTTGCAATGATTTTTTTTAAGTACCGGGTATATAGCAATTATTTTGGGAAAATGTATACATGGAAAAATTGTTATGAAAGACACCTATGTATTTCTGAAATGGGAACAAAATGTAGATTTTAGAAACAGTAGATATTTGCACATTTCCGAAATTGGGAGTACCCATACTAGCATGAGAATTATAGGTCATTTTTCAAAATGACTTATTTTTTACACATTGTCTTTCATTTGGAAGGCAGAAATGCATCGAAAGTCAATAGGTAATAACAGTTGCTCTACAATTCTGTGTTACCCTAAGTCTCCCGATAAAAATGGTACCTCACTTGTGTGGGTAGCCCTTGTGCCCACAACAGGAAATGGCTCAAAATGCAACGTGGACGTACCACATTTTCACAATGAAAAATTACCCTTTTTTTGCAAAGTGCCTAGGTGTAGTTTTTGAACCCTAGCTCTGCCGGCACCTAGGGAAACCTAGCAAACCTATACATTTTTGAAAACTAGACACCCAGGGGAATCCAGGATGGGGTGACTTGACTGCCTCCCACCAGGTTCTGTTACCCAGAATCCCTTGCAAACATAAAAAATTGTCAAAAAAATCACATTTTCCCCACATTTCTGTGGTGGAAAGGTCTGGAATCTGCGTGGATCCACAAATTTCCACCCACCCCGCGTTCCCCAAAGTCTTACGAGAAAAATGGTACCTCACTTGTGTGGGTCGGCCTAGTGCCTGCGACAGGAAACGGCGCAAAACGCAACGTGGTCACACCTCAATTTCGCAGTGAAAAATGACCCTTTTTTGGCAAAGTGCCTAGCTGTAGTTTTTGAACCCTAGCTCTGCCGGCACCTAGGGAAACCTAGCAAACCTATACATTTTTGAAAACTAGACACCTAGGGGAATCCAGGATGGGGTGACTTGACTGCCTCCCACCAGGTTCTGTTACCCAGAATCCCTTGCAAACATAAAAAATTGTCAAAAAAACCACATTTTCCCCACATTTCTGTGGTGGAAAGTTCTGGAATCTGCGTGGATCCACGAATTTCCACCCACCCCACGTTCCCCAAAGTCTTACGAGAAAAATGGTACCTCACTTGTGTGGGTCGGCCTAGTGCCTGCGACAGGATACGGCGCAAAACGCAACGTGGTCACACCTCAATTTCGCAGTGAAAAATGACCCTTTTTTGGCAAAGTGCCTAGCTGTAGTTTTTGAACCCTAGCTCTGCCGGCACCTAGGGAAACCTAGCAAACCTATACATTTCTGAAAACTAGACACCCAGGGGAATCCAGGATGGGGTGACTTGACTGCCTCCCACCAGGTTCTGTTACCCAGAATCCCTTGCAAACATAAAAAATTGTCAAAAAAACCACATTTTCCCCACATTTCTGTGGTGGAAAGTTCTGGAATCTGCGTGGATCCACAAATTTCCACCCACCCCGCGTTCCCCAAAGTCTTACGAGAAAAATGGTACCTCACTTGTGTGGGTCGGCCTAGTGCCTGCGACAGGAAACGGCGCAAAACGCAATGTGGTCACACCTCAATTTCGCAGTGAAAAATGACCCTTTTTTGGCAAAGTGCCTAGCTGTAGTTTTTGAACCCTACCTCTGCCGGCACCTAGGGAAACCTAGCAAACCTATACATTTTTGAAAACTAGACACCCAGGGGAATCCAGGATGGGGTGACTTGACTGCCTCCCACCAGGTTCTGTTACCCAGAATCCCTTGCAAACATAAAAAATTGTCCAAAAAAACACATTTTCCCCACATTTCTGTGGTGGAAAGTTCTGGAATCTGCGTGGATCCACAAATTTCCACCCACCCCGCGTTCCCCAAAGTCTTACGAGAAAAATGGTACCTCACTTGTGTGGGTCGGCCTAGTGCCTGCGACAGGAAACGGCGCAAAACGCAACGTGGTCACACCTCAATTTCGCAGTGAAAAATGACCCTTTTTGGCAAAGTGCCTAGCTGTAGTTTTTGAACCCTACCTCTGCCGGCACCTAGGGAAACCTAGCAAACCTATACATTTTTGAAAACTAGACACCCAGGGGAATCCAGGATGGGGTGACTTGACTGCCTCCCACCAGGTTCTGTTACCCAGAATCCCTTGCAAACATAAAAAATTGTCCAAAAAACACATTTTCCCCACATTTCTGTGGTGGAAAGTTCTGGAATCTGCGTGGATCCACAAATTTCCACCCACCCCGCGTTCCCCAAAGTCTTACGAGAAAAATGGTACCTCACTTGTGTGGGTCGGCCTAGTGCCTGCGACAGGAAACGGCGCAAACGCAACGCGGTCACACCTCAATTTCGCAGTGAAAAATGACCTTTTTTGGCAAAGTGCCTAGCTGTAGTTTTTGAACCCTACCTCTGCCGGCACCTAGGGAAACCTAGCAAACCTATACATTTTTGAAAACTAGACACCCAGGGGAATCCAGGATGGGGTGACTTGACTGCCTCCCACCAGGTTCTGTTACCCAGAATCCCTTGCAAACATAAAAATTGTCAAAAAACACATTTTCCCCACATTTCTGTGGTGGAAAGTTCTGGAATCTGCGTGGATCCACAAATTTCCACCCACCCCGCGTTCCCCAAAGTCTTACGAGAAAAATGGTACCTCACTTGTGTGGGTCGGCCTAGTGCCTGCGACAGGAAACGGCGCAAAACGCAACGTGGTCACACCTCAATTTCGCAGTGAAAAATGACCCTTTTTGGCAAAGTGCCTAGCTGTAGTTTTTGAACCCTAGCTCTGCCGGCACCTAGGGAAACCTAGCAAACCTATACATTTTTGAAAACTAGACACCTAGGGGAATCCAGGATGGGGTGACTTGACTGCCTCCCACCAGGTTCTGTTACCCAGAATCCCTTGCAAACATAAAAAATTGTCAAAAAAACACATTTTCCCCACATTTCTGTGGTGGAAAGTTCTGGAATCTGCGTGGATCCACGAATTTCCACCCACCCCGCGTTCCCCAAAGTCTTACGAGAAAAATGGTACCTCACTTGTGTGGGTCGGCCTAGTGCCTGCGACAGGATACGGCGCAAAACGCAACGTGGTCACACCTCAATTTCGCAGTGAAAAATGACCCTTTTTTGGCAAAGTGCCTAGCTGTAGTTTTTGAACCCTAGCTCTGCCGGCACCTAGGGAAACCTAGCAAACCTATACATTTCTGAAAACTAGACACCCAGGGGAATCCAGGATGGGGTGACTTGACTGCCTCCCACCAGGTTCTGTTACCCAGAATCCCTTGCAAACATAAAAAATTGTCAAAAAAACCACATTTTCCCCACATTTCTGTGGTGGAAAGTTCTGGAATCTGCGTGGATCCACAAATTTCCACCCACCCCGCGTTCCCCAAAGTCTTACGAGAAAAATGGTACCTCACTTGTGTGGGTCGGCCTAGTGCCTGCGACAGGAAACGGCGCAAAACGCAACGTGGTCACACCTCAATTTCGCAGTGAAAAATGACCCTTTTTTGGCAAAGTGCCTAGCTGTAGTTTTTGAACCCTACCTCTGCCGGCACCTAGGGAAACCTAGCAAACCTATACATTTTTGAAAACTAGACACCCAGGGGAATCCAGGATGGGGTGACTTGACTGCCTCCCACCAGGTTCTGTTACCCAGAATCCCTTGCAAACATAAAAAATTGTCCAAAAAACACATTTTCCCCACATTTCTGTGGTGGAAAGTTCTGGAATCTGCGTGGATCCACAAATTTCCACCCACCCCGCGTTCCCCAAAGTCTTACGAGAAAAATGGTACCTCACTTGTGTGGGTCGGCCTAGTGCCTGCGACAGGAAACGGCGCAAAACGCAACGTGGTCACACCTCAA
The DNA here is from genome assembly GCA_963921515.1 of Calotriton arnoldi. Lineage (NCBI taxonomy): Eukaryota > Metazoa > Chordata > Amphibia > Caudata > Salamandridae > Calotriton > Calotriton arnoldi. The sequence continues at coordinate 799,481 of CAWUFW010006275.1, forward strand.
TTTCGCAGTGAAAAATGACCCTTTTTTGGCAAAGTGCCTAGCTGTAGTTTTTGAACCCTACCTCTGCCGGCACCTAGGGAAACCTAGCAAACCTATACATTTTTGAAAACTAGACACCCAGGGGAATCCAGGATGGGGTGACTTGACTGCCTCCCACCAGGTTCTGTTACCCAGAATCCCTTGCAAACATAAAAAATTGTCCAAAAAACACATTTTCCCCACATTTCTGTGGTGGAAAGTTCTGGAATCTGCGTGGATCCACAAATTTCCACCCACCCCGCGTTCCCCAAAGTCTTACGAGAAAAATGGTACCTCACTTGTGTGGGTCGGCCTAGTGCCTGCGACAGGAAACGGCGCAAAACGCAACGCGGTCACACCTCAATTTCGCAGTGAAAAATGACCTTTTTTTGGCAAAGTGCCTAGCTGTAGTTTTTGAACCCTACCTCTGCCGGCACCTAGGGAAACCTAGCAAACCTATACATTTTTGAAAACTAGACACCCAGGGGAATCCAGGATGGGGTGACTTGACTGCCTCCCACCAGGTTCTGTTACCCAGAATCCCTTGCAAACATAAAAAATTGTCAAAAAAACACATTTTCCCCACATTTCTGTGGTGGAAAGTTCTGGAATCTGCGTGGATCCACAAATTTCCACCCACCCCGCGTCCCCCAAAGTCTTACGAGAAAAATGGTACCTCACTTGTGTGGGTCGGCCTAGTGCCTGCGACAGGAAACGGCGCAAAACGCAACGTGGTCACACCTCAATTTCGCAGTGAAAAATGACCCTTTTTTGGCAAAGTGCCTAGCTGTAGTTTTTGAACCCTACCTCTGCCGGCACCTAGGGAAACCTAGCAAACCTATACATTTTTGAAAACTAGACACCCAGGGGAATCCAGGATGGGGTGACTTGACTGCCTCCCACCAGGTTCTGTTACCCAGAATCCCTTGCAAACATAAAAAATTGTCAAAAAAACCACATTTTCCCCACATTTCTGTGGTGGAAAGTTCTGGAATCTGCGTGGATCCACAAATTTCCACCCACCCCGCGTCCCCCAAAGTCTTACGAGAAAAATGGTACCTCACTTGTGTGGGTCGGCCTAGTGCCTGCGACAGGAAACGGCGCAAAACGCAACGTGGTCACACCTCAATTTCGCAGTGAAAAATGACCCTTTTTTGGCAAAGTGCCTAGCTGTAGTTTTTGAACCCTACCTCTGCCGGCACCTAGGGAAACCTAGCAAACCTATACATTTTTGAAAACTAGACACCCAGGGGAATCCAGGATGGGGTGACTTGACTGCCTCCCACCAGGTTCTGTTACCCAGAATCCCTTGCAAACATAAAAAATTGTCAAAAAAACCACATTTTCCCCACATTTCTGTGGTGGAAAGTTCTGGAATCTGCGTGGACCCACAAATTTCCACCCACCCCGCGTCCCCCAAAGTCTTACGAGAAAAATGGTACCTCACTTGTGTGGGTCGGCCTAGTGCCTGCGACAGGAAACGGCGCAAAACGCAACGTGGTCACACCTCAATTTCGCAGTGAAAAATGACCCTTTTTTGGCAAAGTGCCTAGCTGTAGTTTTTGAACCCTACCTCTGCCGGCACCTAGGGAAACCTAGCAAACCTATACATTTTTGAAAACTAGACACCCAGGGGAATCCAGGATGGGGTGACTTGACTGCCTCCCACCAGGTTCTGTTACCCAGAATCCCTTGCAAACATAAAAAATTGTCAAAAAACCACATTTTCCCCACATTTCTGTGGTGGAAAGTTCTGGAATCTGCGTGGATCCACAAATTTCCACCCACCCCGCGTCCCCCAAAGTCTTACGAGAAAAATGGTACCTCACTTGTGTGGGTCGGCCTAGTGCCTGCGACAGGAAACGGCGCAAAACGCAACGTGGTCACACCTCAATTTCGCAGTGAAAAATGACCCTTTTTTGGCAAAGTGCCTAGCTGTAGTTTTTGAACCCTACCTCTGCCGGCACCTAGGGAAACCTAGCAAACCTATACATTTTTGAAAACTAGACACCCAGGGGAATCCAGGATGGGGTGACTTGACTGCCTCCCACCAGGTTCTGTTACCCAGAATCCCTTGCAAACATAAAAAATTGTCAAAAAAACACATTTTCCCCACATTTCTGTGGTGGAAAGTTCTGGAATCTGCGTGGATCCACAAATTTCCACCCACCCCGCGTCCCCCAAAGTCTTACGAGAAAAATGGTACCTCACTTGTGTGGGTCGGCCTAGTGCCTGCGACAGGAAACGGCGCAAAACGCAACGTGGTCACACCTCAATTTCGCAGTGAAAAATGACCCTTTTTTGGCAAAGTGCCTAGCTGTAGTTTTTGAACCCTACCTCTGCCGGCACCTAGGGAAACCTAGCAAACCTATACATTTTTGAAAACTAGACACCCAGGGGAATCCAGGATGGGGTGACTTGACTGCCTCCCACCAGGTTCTGTTACCCAGAATCCCTTGCAAACATAAAAAATTGTCCAAAAAACCACATTTTCCCCACATTTCTGTGGTGGAAAGTTCTGGAATCTGCGTGGATCCACAAATTTCCACCCACCCCGCGTTCCCCAAAGTCTAACGAGAAAAATGGTACCTCACTTGTGTGGGTCGGCCTAGTGCCTGCGACAGGAAACGGCGCAAAACGCAACGTGGTCACACCTCAATTTCGCAGTGAAAAATGACCCTTTTTTGGCAAAATGCCTAGCTGTAGTTTGTGAACCCTAGCTCTGCCGGCACCTAGGGAAACCTACCAAACACACACATTTCTGAAAAGTAGACACCCGGGGCTTCCAGGGAGGTATGGCTTGCGTGGATCCCCCAACGTTTCCTTACCCAGAATCCCTTGCAAACCTCACTTTTAGCTGGAAAAAATCACTTTTTTCACACATTTGTGTGTGGGAAAGTGTGGCATCACTGGCCTCACACAAATTTCCTACCACCCAGCGTTCCCCCAGGTCTCCCGATAAAAATGGTGCCTCACTTGTGTGGGAGGCCCAAGTACCCGCGACAGGCAAGGGCCCACAACGTAGTGAGGCGACCTCAAAATTGCCTATCTCAAAACCACCTGGTTTTGCAAGGAGTCACCTGGGTTTTGGCCCCGTGCTCGGCGGCCATCTAGGAAACCTACCAAACCCACACATTTCTGAAAAGTAGACACCCGGGGGCTTCCAGGGAGGTATGGCTTGCGTGGATCCCCCAACGTTTCCTTACCCAGAATCCCTTGCAAACCTCACTTTTAGCTGGAAAAAATCACTTTTTCACACATTTGTGTGTGGGAAAGTGTGGCATCACTGGCCTCACACAAATTTCCTACCACCCAGCGTTCCCCAGGTCTCCCGATAAAAATGGTGCCTCACTTGTGTGGGAGGCCCAAGTACCCGCGACAGGCAAGGGCCCACAACGTAGTGAGGCGACCTCAAAATTGCCTATCTCAAAACCACCTGGTTTTGCAAGGAAGTCACCTGGGTTTTGGCCCTGTGCTCGGCGGCCATCTAGGGAAACCTACCAAACCCACACATTTCTGAAAAGTAGACACCCGGGGGCTTCCAGGGAGGTATGGCTTGCGTGGATCCCCCAACGTTTCCTTACCCAGAATCCCTTGCAAACCTCAATTTTAGCTGAAAAAATCACTTTTTCACACATTTGTGTGTGGGAAAGTGTGGCATCACTGGCCTCACACAAATTTCCTACCACCAGCGTTCCCCCAGGTCTCCCGATAAAAATGGTGCCTCACTTGTGTGGGAGGCCCAAGTACCCGCGACAGGCAAGGGCCCACAACGTAGTGAGGCGACCTCAAAATTGCCTATCTCAAAACCACCTGGTTTTGCAAGGGAGTCACCTGGGTTTTGGCCCCGTGCTCGGCGGCCATCTAGGGAAACCTACCAAACCCACACATTTCTGAAAAGTAGACACCCGGGGCTTCCAGGGAGGTATGGCTTGCATGGATCCCCCAACGTTTCCTTACCCAGAATCCCTTGCAAACCTCAATTTTAGCTGAAAAAATCACTTTTTCACACATTTGTGTGTGGGAAAGTGTGGCATCACTGGCCTCACACAAATTTCCTACCACCCAGCGTTCCCCCAGGTCTCCCGATAAAAATGGTGCCTCACTTGTGTGGGAGGCCCAAGTACCCGCGACAGGCAAGGGCCCAAAACATTTTTGATAGGCAATGTTGATGTTGCCTCAAAACGTTTTGTGTCCTTGCCTGTCGCTGGTACTCGGGCCTCCCACACAAGTGAGGCACCATTTTTATCGAGGAGACCTGGGGACGCTAGGTGTAGGAAATTGTGTGAGGCCAGTGATGCCACACTTTCCCACACCAAATGTGTGAAAAAGTGATTTTTCAGCTAAAATTGAGGTTTGCAAGGATTCTGGGTAGGAAACGTTGGGGATCCACGCAAGCCATACCTCCCTGGAGCCCCCAGTGTCTACTTTTCAGAAATGTGTGGTTTGGTAGGTTTCCTAGATGGCCGCCGAGCACGGGCCAAAGCCAGGTGACCCCTGCAAACCAGGTGGTTTTGTGAAAGGCCATTTTGAGGTCGCCTCAATACGTTGTGGGCCCTTGCCTGTCGCGGGTACTTGGGCCTCCCACACAAGTGAGGCACCATTTTATCGGGAGACCTGGGGGAACGCTGGGTGGTAGGAAATTTGTGTGAGGCCAGTGATGCCACACTTTCCCACACACAAATGTGTGAAAAAGTGATTTTTTCAGCTAAAAGTGAGGTTTGCAGGGATTCTGGGTAAGGAAACGTTGGGGGATCCACGCAAGCCATACCTCCCTGGAAGCCCCGGGTGTCTACTTTTCAGAAATGTGTGGGTTTGGTAGGTTTCCTAGATGGCCGCCGAGCACGGAGCCAAAACCCAGGTGACTCCCTTGCAAAACCAGGTGGTTTTGTGAAAGGCCATTTTGAGGTCGCCTCAATACGTTGTGGGCCCTTGCCTGTCGCGGGTACTTGGGCCTCCCACACAAGTGAGGCACCATTTTTATCGGGAGACCTGGGGGAACGCTGGGTGGTAGGAAATTTGTGTGAGGCCAGTGATGCCACACTTTCCCACACAAAATGTGTGAAAAAGTGATTTTTTCAGCTAAAAGTGAGGTTTGCAGGGGATTCTGGGTAAGGAAACGTTGGGGGATCCACGCAAGCCATACCTCCCTGGAAGCCCCCGGGTGTCTACTTTTCAGAAATGTGTGGGTTTGGTAGGTTTCCTATGTGGCCGCCGAGCCCCGGGCCAAAAACCCAGGTGACCCCCTTGCAAAACCAGGTCATAATGAGATAATGTGTTGTTTATTTCTGCAGCATGAAAATGTTGGCACAATATTGCAAGGAAAATGTGACAGACATTTTGAGGTTTGCAGGACATTGTGGGTACCATAACTTGTTGGGATCCACAAGAGAGATATCACCATGTACTCCCATGGGTGTTTCGTTTACGACAATATCTACAGTTGGTAGGTTATTCTTAGACGGAATGTACACCTTGGCAGACAGACTAAAAAGACAAAGATTACTGCACAGCCATCTATTCCTCAAGCACACACACACATACTGGTTGGATTTGGCACGAGGGCAAGTGATGGTTCAGTATATACAATTTTATTAACAAGAGATTTCACAAAAATGAAATGCACTGTCAATAATTGAAAGGACAAAAAACGGAACCAGTGACTCGCAGCTCGTGAGCTGTAAAGCCACGTCAAGGCCCCAACCGCTTTACAGGCCATTCACACACCTTTCATACGTGATACACACAAGACCATTCACACCCCCAGGCACGAAACAAACACATTACAACATTCACAAAAAGGGACAAGGTACACCCTGCTTGAGAAAGACAAAAAAAAATATTACTGCACAACCATCTAATCCTCAAGCACACACACACATACTGGTTGGATTTGGCACGAGGGTGAGTGATGGTTCAGTATATACAATTGTATTAACAAGTGATTTCACAAAAATGAAATGCACTGTTAATAATTGAAAGGACGAGAAACTGAACCATTGACTCACAGCTCGTGAGCTGTAAAGCCACGACAAGGCACCAACCTCTTTACAGGCCATTCATACACCTTTCATACGTGTGACAAATACAAAACCATTCACACCACCAGCCGCGGGCCCATCACATTACAACACTCACACCAGCAGACAGCGCCATTCAAGGGCCCATCACTTTCACACGCCCACATTCCTAACACAGCAACCACACAACCTGATGGATTGCGTGGAGTGTCGCTCGGCTAGCAGTGTGTGTAGTGACCAGCAGCAAGTCACTACTCACACACTGCCAGCCGAGCGCCACTCCACGCACACCGCCAGCCAAGCACCAGCCTACACACACCACCATCACATTTAGGATTTTTTTATACAAAAAAGAAAACACAAACAAATTGCAAATAGATACAAATCTACTAACACAAAATCAGAAACATTGCACTAATGCCAACCTTGAAACAGAACAACAATTCTTAAACATTACAGACCAGGCAGTTCACTTTACCACTCATGGTTGCTCCCAATAATTCTTTTGCTTGTGGTACGCTCTATAACAAGCAGGCACACACAGCCCAGGGTTAGAAGGACACTCAGGGCAGTACATACGAGTCTCCTTCCGCGTACCTCTTCGCCAACAGACTCTACATCTCCTAGTGGGAAAGTCTTTTGAGGATGTAGGAGGAATGTGATCAGGAAAGTGGCGATCTTTCAATCGAGCCACATCCTCCACCACTCCAACTCTAGGAACACTTGCCTGTTCCACAACAACAAGGCTGCCTATGACAGACTCCTGAAACTGAACAAAAGTCAACTTTGACGCAGGAGAACACTCCTTGAACACAACAAAAGCATTGAAAGTTGCTAAATTGAAGAGATGGATGGCCAACTTCTTATACCAAATGTAAGACTTACGAATAGCAGTGTAAGGTTCCAACCTCTGATCTACTCTATCAACACCACCCATGTGCTTATTGTAGTCTAAAATGCACACAGGTTTGCGCACTTCAGCAATCTGACCCCAAACAGCCACAGGTGAAGTACTCTCATCATGGATGGTAGTCAGCATGTACACATCCCTCCTGTCCACAAATTTCACAGCTAGCAGTTCCTCACTACGCAAGGCACTGCACTGTCCCCTCTGAAGTTTTTTGCAAACAAGCTCTTTTGGATAACCTTTACGGTTAGAGCGGATTGTGCCACAAGCAAAAGTGTCCACTTTGAACAATTCCTTAAACAATTGCACAGCAGTGTAGAAGTTATCAATGTACAAATGGTGGCCTCTGTTAAACAGTCCTCTAGCAAGTTCCCACACAATTTTCTCTGAAACTCCTACTAAAGTGGACGGACAACCAGGGGGTCAATAGTGGAATCCCTACCAGTGTACACACGCAAATTAAAAACATATCCTGTCCTACTCTCAGACAACATATACAGCTTAATTCCATAGCGTGCCCTCTTGCTAGGAATGTACTGCCTAAAAACCAAACGGCCCTTGAACAGCACCAAAGACTCATCAATAGATATTTCTTTCCCTGGAGTATAGATCTCTGAAAATCGATCTACAAAGTGATCAAGAACAGGCCGAATCTTAAAAAGACGGTCACATTCAGGGTGATCTCGTGGCAACGCCAAACCATTATCAACAAAATGCAGCATCCGAAGCAAAAGTAAATACCGATCACGAGTCATAACTGCAGGAAATATGGCCGTTGCCATCAAGGGACTGGTAGACCAATATGAACTCATGGACGGCTTCCTTATCAAACCCATCAAAAAAGTCAAACCCAAAAACTTCTTCATCTCTTCCAGATTTGTGGGACTCCACCGGGTAGCTCTAGAATGGGGCCTAAGTCTGGCACTGTTGTCCCTCAAAAACTGTTCAGCATACAAATTAGTCTGCTCAACAATCTCACCCAAAAATACATCATCCATAAACAACTGAAAATACTGTATAGGCAAATAATGTTCACAATCCACTCTACACCCTGCATAACCACTAAAGGCAGGCAACACCGGCTGCACCATGTTTGGATCAACCCAGAGTCCAGCACTTCCAGTAGGAAGCCTAGCAGCCCCAGGCTGCAATCCAGATGCCTCTTGCACCATCGGCACATTAGTATCCTCCTCTAAATCAGGCACTTCATCTGCACTGAGAGTACCTTCATCATCCGATGATTCCATGTGGAGAGAAAACTCACTGCCTGAATCTTCCCCTCCCTCCTCTCCCTCAGACGCACTGTCAGTCTCATAATCCTGCTCAGAGGAAGATTCAAGAAGCAAACCAACCACCTGCTGAGCAGTAATTCTACGGCTAGCCATAATGCTTACTAATAAAGGTTACTTGTCAAACAAGTCAACAACAACAAACCCTTTGTAAAAAAAAAAGAAATAAACAAAATGTAGCTTTATCACAAAGACCTATATACTCCAACACTATACCACTCACGTGACAGAAGCAGCTAGACTCACCACCACCTACTCTGCACAGACACAGTAAGGATCAACAATATCCCACTAAAAAAGAAGAAGAAAAAAATTACACATAAGACAATGCAAAACATCGCAAAGAATTTCATGCTCTGAACACTAACAAATATGCTGCCATTATGGCACCACTTACAAAAAAATTCATTCATGCATGACAATAATACTCATTTGGAGTACACACAACAAAAATATTTTTCTTACCAAATAAATGCAATTACGCAAAACTGCAGAACCACAACTGCCGAAACCGCAAACAGGAATCAAAAGCTTTACACTAGAATAAAAAGGAGGAAAAAAACATTACAATCACATATGCAAATAATGCACCAGTCCACACACAATCCACCAGCCAAGCTAAGGGGTAGTTGGGCCTAACAGTATAAATAAAATATTCACACCCGTAAAAGGGGAGCAACCCTTGCCCTTTTGGCCACTCCCCAACACAAAAATTAAAAAAACCCTGGTGCCTAGTGGGCATTCCTGCTGCACGATCACATGATCGTGCAGCAGGAATGCACAAAGAGGCATCGGGGGAAAGGAAAACCATTTCCTTTCCCTCGATGCCTCTTTTGATACAAACCCCCCCTCCCCGAGCCAAACCTCACCTGATTTCCCCGACGCGCTGGAAGCAAATGGCTTCCAGCGCGTCGGCAGAAAGGAAACCCTCAATGATGTCAGCGCGCTGACGTCATTGATGGGGCGAGGGGAGGCAGGGAAGCCCTTCCCCTGCCTCCCCCAAAAAAACCTAACGATCAGATTCTCACGGGGGAGCGCCAGCGCTTCCCCGTGGGTGGTCTTATGACGAGCTGGACTCGTCACGAGCACTGTGTGCCATGACGAGTCCAGCTCGTCATAAGCACCGAAGGGGATAAAGGGTCAGAGCAGGATCTCAGCGGCAGACGAGGAGAAGGAACCTCCTGATCACAGGAACTACACGAGCATTGCGCTCGAGAAATTCAAGGATGCAAAGACCTCCATCAAGGATTACAGCTAACTTTTCAGGGTGTAAATGGAGAGAAGGCACATCTGCCCTGCATATTTATCCACGAAGATGCCACCGTTTTGTGCAATACCTCTACTCAACTGGAGTGCTTTCTACTGGCTAATCAGTAAGTGCTACCTCGTTGGGTAAATGTATAGTGCCTTTCCTACACTACAGCTGCGTAAAGGACCAGAAGAATTGTCTCCAGTGACCTGTGTGTCTGTAACTTTGCCACCGCGCCGAAAGTGCCGGGGTCCTTTGAGTAAGCTGTCCATCATAGTGGGGAAAGGGCGGGCATACGTTGCATACCGCTAGTGTATGTGTGGCGGGGCTTCTAGGCCCGTTCACATGCCTCTTGTTTATAAAGGGTCAGAGCAGGATCTCAGCGGCAGACGAGGAGAAGGAACCTCCTGGTCACAGGAACTACACGAGCATTGCGCTCGAGAAATTCAAGGATGCAAAGACCTCCATCAAGGATTACAGCTAACTTTTCAGGGTGTAAATGGAGAGAAGGCACATCTGCCCTGCATATTTATCCACGAAGATGCCACCGTTTTGTGCAATACCTCTACTCAACTGGAGTGCTTTCTACTGGCTAATCAGTAAGTGCTACCTCGTTGGGTAAATGTATAGTGCCTTTCCTACACTACAGCTGCGTAAAGGACCAGAAGAATTGTCTCCAGTGACCTGTGTGTCTGTAACTTTGCCACTGCGCCGAAAGCGCCGGGATCCTTTGAGTAAGCTGTCCATCATAGTAGGGAAAGGGCGGGCATACGTTGCATACCGCTAGTGTATGTGTGGCGGGGCCAAAGAGCGGGGCTTCTAGGCCCGTTCACATGCCTCTTGATTATAAAGGGTCAGAGCAGGATCGCAGCGGCAGACGAGGAGAAGGAACCTCCTGGTCACAGGAACTACACGAGGATTGCGCTCGAGAAAATCAAGGGTGCAGAGACCTCCATCAAGGATTACAGCTAACTTTACAGGGTGGCAATGGAGAGAAGGTACATCTCCACGCTCACGAAGATGCCACCGTTTTGTGCAATACCTCTACTCAACTGGAGTACTTTCTACTGGCTAATCAGTAAGTGCTACCTCGTTGGGTAAATGTATAATGCCTTTCCTACACTACAGCTGCGTAAAGGACCAGAAGAATTGTCTCCAGTGACCTGTGTGTCTGTAACTTTGCCACCGCGCAGAAAGCGCCGGGATCCTTTGAGTAAGCTGTCCATCATAGTAGGGAAAGGGCGGGCATACGTTGCATACCGCTAGTGTATGTGTGGCGGGGCCAAACGAGCGGGGCTTCTAGGCCCGTTCACATGCCTCTTGTTTATAAAGGGTCAGAGCAGGATCGCAGCGGCAGACGAGGAGAAGGAACCTCCTGGTCACAGGAACTACACGAGGATTGCGCTCGAGAAAATCAAGGGTGCAGAGACCTCCATCAAGGATTACAGCTAACTTTACAGGGTGGCAATGGAGAGAAGGTACATCTCCACGCTCACGAAGATGCCACCGTTTTGTGCAATACCTCTACTCAACTGGAGTACTTTCTACTGGCTAATCAGTAAGTGCTACCTCGTTGGGTAAATGTATAATGCCTTTCCTACACTACAGCTGCGTAAAGGACCAGAAGAATTGTCTCCAGTGACCTGTGTGTCTGTAACTTTGCCACCGCGCCGAAAGCGCCGGGATCCTTTGAGTAAGCTGTCCATCATAGTAGGGAAAGGGCGGGCATACGTTGCATACCGCTAGTGTATGTGTGGCGGGGCCAAACGAGCGGGGCTTCTAGGCCCGTTCACATGCCTCTTGTTTATAAAGGGTCAGAGCAGGATCGCAGCGGCAGACGAGGAGAAGGAACCTCCTAGTCACAGGAACTACACGAGGATTGCGCTCGAGAAAATCAAGGGTGCAGAGACCTCCATCAAGGATTACAGCTAACTTTACAGGGTGGCAATGGAGAGAAGGTACATCTCCACGCTCACGAAGATGCCACCGTTTTGTGCAATACCTCTACTCAACTGGAGTACTTTCTACTGGCTAATCAGTAAGTGCTACCTCGTTGGGTAAATGTATAATGCCTTTCCTACACTACAGCTGCGTAAAGGACCAGAAGAATTGTCTCCAGTGACCTGTGTGTCTGTAACTTTGCCACCGCGCCGAAAGCGCCGGGATCCTTTGAGTAAGCTGTCCATCATAGTAGGGAAAGGGCGGGCATACGTTGCATACCGCTAGTGTATGTGTGGCGGGGCCAAACGAGCGGGGCTTCTAGGCCCGTTCACATGCCTCTTGTTTATAAAGGGTCAGAGCAGGATCGCAGCGGCAGACGAGGAGAAGGAACCTCCTGGTCACAGGAACTACACGAGGATTGCGCTCGAGAAAATCAAGGGTGCAGAGACCTCCATCAAGGATTACAGCTAACTTTACAGGGTGGCAATGGAGAGAAGGTACATCTCCACGCTCACGAAGATGCCACCGTTTTGTGCAATACCTCTACTCAACTGGAGTACTTTCTACTGGCTAATCAGTAAGTGCTACCTCGTTGGGTAAATGTATAGTGCCTTTCCTACACTACAGCTGCGTAAAGGACCAGAAGAATTGCAGGATCGCAGCGGCAGACGAGGAGAAGGATTGCGCTCAAGAAAATCAAGGGTGCAGAGACCTCCATCAAGGATTACAGCTAACTTTACAGGGTGGCAATGGAGAGAAGGCACATCTCCACGCTCACAATGCCGCCCTCGTGGGCATTCCTGCTGCACGATCACATGATCGTGCAGCAGGAATGCACAAAAGAGGCATCGGGGGAAAGGAAAACCCTTTCCTTTCCCTCGATGTCTCTTTTGGAATCAAACCCCCCCCTCCCCGAGCCAAAACTCACCTTATTTCCCCGACGCGCTGGAAGCAAATGGCTTCCAGCGCGTCGGGAAGAAAGGAAACCCTCAATGATGTCAGCGCGCCTCGCGCACTGACGTCATTGATGGGGGCGGGGGGCGGGGGAGGCAGGGCAAGTCCTTCCCCTGCCTCCTAAAAAAAACCAGACGATCGGATTCCCACGGGGAGCGCCAGCGCTTCCCCGTGGGTGAGTCTTATGACGAGCTGGACTCGTCATGAGCACACGAGCACTGTGTGCCATGACGAGTCCAGCTCGTCATAAGCATGGAAGGGGTTAATGGAGATATGACCTGTCGTTCATTCTTACCAAATCTACATGCTTTGCATTTAAAACACTTATGGAAGCCGGGACTGGCTTTTAGCCACCCTCCCCCTCTTATCGCTTCCGGGCTGGTATTGAACAGGTCATTTCTCATTGACTTTGCTTTATTAAAAGTCACCATGTGCCTGACGCGTTTCATGCTCATTGCACTCTTCAGAGGCACGACAGTCAATTTGGCATAAAGGCCACACCTCCCACTTATGATATGAGCCCTCCAATGGGCGACTCAAATGAGTCTGCGTAGGTTGTTTCAGACAGCGGCACATAACTAAGGCACACACTACAAGACCCACAAACCAATGCAGACTCATTTGAGTCGCCCATTGGAGGGCTCATATCATAAGTGGGAGGTGTGGCCTTTATGCCAAATTGACTGTCGCGCCTCTGAAGAGTGCAATGAGCACGAAACGCGTCAGGCGTGAATCGACAGGCATGCTGTAAACTGGATCCGCCCGCCGATCCGGCTTTTACCTCATGAAGGTTGCTGTAGTGGATGTCGGAGTGCGTCTCAAACTGGTGGGAACCTTGGAGCTTTGATATATATATATATTATCTACTGGCGGTCGCCAGTAGATAGTTATAGTTAGGACCTATTTTCCATAGGAAATCCGCAACATTCTATTTGAAATAACTCTTGCGTCGGTTGACGAATCTTCGCGAAATTTTCAAACTTTATGCCCGCTCCGGTCCGCTCCTACCCTGAAAGTTTCGGGGTGATTCGCCAAGCGGGGGCCGAGAAAAAAGGGGGGTCCCAAAACGTGTTTTCCCCATTCATTTTCCCGTAGGAAACTTTATGCAAGGCTACAGCCCGAACTGCTGAACGGAATTACACCAAATTTGGCAAAGAGGTAGTTCTTGGTTCAGAAAGAACCCTTTTTGTTAAATGGTGTAAATCCGTTCAGTAGTTGCTGAGAAAATCAAAAGTAAAAACACATATATATCTGGGCGGAGCCTAACCACACATGTCATCGTGAGATCTGATTGGCTGTCAGCACTTCATCCTGGAATTGCTGGCAGCCATCTTGGGACCAATATAAATGATAGTACCCCATTGAAATGCATTGTAGTGAATCGAAGATTTTGAGGGTTACCAAAAGGAGAACTATAAAGGGTGATAACAGACTTTAGTTACATTAGAATTCATTTGTTGATGGTACCATACTAATTTCAGGAATTGTGGTGTGTTCTAAGGTGATTTTACCCTGTGAAAAACCTTCTGCTGGGATATCATGAATCATGTTTGAGAGAAAACTATTTTCACATGCTTGTCCCATAGAGTTTTGGAAGGTGCTCCAGAAGCTAAAATGAGAGCATATTTTCTGTAAATTCACATTATCTTTCTCAGTCATGTGAGAATGAAGTCTGACATTCTCAGTAAAACATGTACATCCAACAAGGGCAGAGACTGTCAGTTGATTCCTTTGTGTTCTTTTGCAGCTTCCCAGAGTGTTCTAAAGAACAACTAGAGCGCTAACAGCCTTACTTATGACAAAAGTATGGCACACCTGAAGCCATCTTGATTGGAATAAACTGGTAACACTTAAAACATTTAATTTAAAAAGGAACAAAATGATGGGGTTCATTTTGTCATAGAAATTATGGTTAGTGCTGTAGAAAGAAAAATTAGGACATGTTTCAAGTGTGATCTCAAATATCTTCCTGTTATATTTCAACAGGAGCAGCCTGTCAGTTGATGCCTTTGTGTTCTACTGCAGCTTCCCAGAGTGTTCTAAAGAACAACTAGAGCGCTAACAGTCTTACTTATGACAAAAGTATGGCACACCTGAAGCCATCTTGATTGGAATAAACTGGTAACACTTAAAACATTTAATTTAAAAAGGAACAAAATGAGGGGGTTCATTTTGCCATAGAAATTATGGTTAGTGCTGCAAAAAGAAAATTTAGGGCATGTTTTAAGTGAGATCTCAAATCCTCTTCTATTTCATTAGAAAATTCTGACATGCAGACTGAAACAATCACTTTCAATACCAGCAGTAGACTTCCAGTTAACTCCTTGGTGAGCAGTAGCTTTACTACAGTGATCTAATGAACAACTAGAGTGCTAACATTCTGAATTTATGGCAAATGTGTGACACATCTGAATGCCTTCTTGATGGAATCAAAGTAAAAAACTGAAAGCATTTCCTACTGAGGAGACTGTAGTAAAGGAGGAAATTAGGAAACTTCATAACAAATAAGTCTCCCAAGATGGCCACCAGAGAAAAAAGAGCCCAAATGTAGCACAAATATCACCCAGAGGTAGCCCACGTATAGCCCAATGACAGAAGTCTGCAAAACACTTTTTATTTTTGTTTTTTGCAGTTTTATATAGTGCAGACTGGTCAGGTATTGGAGTGCTTTACATGAGCATTGGTTACATCACACAAGGACAAATTCATGTTGGTTGACCCCTACACTAGCCAAACACCACTGCACTACCCTAAACCCTAAAACACTACCCCAGCACGACCCCTTCACTACCCAAACACAACTGCACTACCCTAAACTCAAAAACACTACCCCCAGCACGACCCCTACACTTCCCAAACACCACTGCACTACCCTAAACCCTAAATCTACCCCCTACACTACACAAATACCACTGCACTACCCTAAACCCTAAAACACTAGAACCCAGCACGACCCCCTACAGTACACAAACACCACTGCACTACCCTAAACCTAAAACACTACCCCCTACACTACACAAACACCATTGCACTACCCTAAACCCTAAAACACTACCCCCAGCATGACCCCTACACTACACAAACACCACTCCACTACCCTAAACCCTAAAACACTACCCCAGCACGACCCCTACACTACCCAAACACCACTGCACTACCCTAAACCCTAAAACACTACCCCCAGCACGACCCCCTACACTACCCAAACACCACTGCACTACCCTAAACCCTAAAACACTACCCCCAGCACGACTCCCTACACTACCTAAACACCACTGCACTACACTAAACCCTAAATCTACCCCCAGCATGACCTCCCACACTACACAAACACCACTGCACTACCCTAAACCCTAAAACACTACCCCCAGCACGACCCCCTACACTACCCAAACACCACTGCACTACCCTAAACCCTAAAACACTAACCCCAGCATGACCCCCTACATTACCCAAACACCACTGCACTACCCTATACCCTAAAACACGACCCCGTACACTACACAAACACAACTGCACTACCCTAAACCCTAAAACACTACCCACAGCATGACCCCCTACACTACACAAACACCACTGCACTACCCTAAACCCTAAAACACTACCCCCTACACTACACAAACACCACTGCCCTACCCTAAACACTAAAACACAACCCCCAGCATGATCCCCTACACTACACAAACACCACTGCACTACCCTAAACCCCCCTACACTATACAAACACCACTGCACTCTAAACCCTAAAACACTACACCCAGCACGACCCCCTCACAACACAAACACCACTGCACAACCCTAAACCCTAAATCGACCCCCAGCACGACCCCCTACACTACCCAAACACGACTGCCAAACCCTAATCCCTAAAACACTACCCCCAGCATGAACCCCTACACTACCCAAACACCCCTGCACTACCCTAAACCCTAAAACACTACCCCAGCACTACCCCCTACACTACCCAAACACCACTGCACTAACATAAACCCTAAAACACTACCCCCAGCACAACCCCCTACACTACACAACCACCACTGCACTACCCTAAACCCTAAAACACTACCCCCAGCACGACTCCCTACACTACCGAAACACCACTGCACTACCCTAAACCCTAAATCTACCCCCAGCACGACCCCCTTCACTACCCAAACACCACTGCACTACCCTAAACCATAAAACACTACCCCCAGCAGGACCCCCTACACTACACAAACACCACTGCACTACCCTAAACCCTAAAACACTACCACCAGCATGACCCCTACACTACTCAAACACCACTGCACTACCCTAAACCCTAAAACACTAACCCAGCATGACCCCCTACACTACCCATACACCACTGCACTACCCTAAAGCCTAAAACACTACCCCCACCATGACCCCCTACACTACTGCACTACCCTAAACCCTAAAACACTACCCCCAGCACGACCCCTACACTACCCAAACACCACTGCACTACCTAAACCCTAAAACACTACCCCCAGCACGACCCCTACACCACCCAAACACCACTGCACTACCCTAAACCCTAGAAAGAAACCCCACCCCATGCCCAATCCCCCTTACCTCTCACTCCTCGTGGTTCCTCTCTCCTCGTGGTTCCTGCTTCACGTCGTCTCTGAGGGCGGTGCACGTCGTTGTGAGGAAACGGAACAGCCTCTGTTTCCTTACAACGACATGGATCGTCTACATGTATTTTAGAACGCATGGTCATTTACCATACATACCTTTACAACAAAATTCGTTGTAAAGGCATGCGTGGTAAATGACCATGCGTTCTAAAAATGCGTAGTAATGACTTCGTGATGTACAACGCATGCGTGGTAATGCATGCGTTGTAATGGTATCGCAAAGTAAAAAGTCGTTGTAACGGCTGTTTACCGATCGAAGCTGGCCCCTGTTCTTCAGTGAGATGTTTATTTGATTAATTAGGAGGAAGGAATGTGTTTTTTTACCGAAAAGTGCATTCCCGGCTGTTGTATTGTGAAAGTGTCCGCGTGGCTTGGTTTCACTTCCGGTGAGAGAGTGGAAGAGTCTGTTTGGATCTAAAGGAGTTCTGTTGTTGGATGGGGCCGGCGCGACATGTCATCAGAAAACATAGCTAATGGAAAGCGTCCTCCCTGAAGTGTGGAGCAGTGCCATGAGAGGTCAACGAGTGTGCGTCCCACCGCAGTATGATCGTACCGCGTGACCCATGTGCCACCTCCAGGGTACGGGAGGCAGAAGCGGCATCGCAGGTCCTCTTGAAGACCGTTGTAGCACTAATTCTACATTTTGGTACTAGGGCATTTTAACTTCGTTTTCCTGCCAGATACAAAGAGAAGATCCTGTGTTATTCAGTGCCCTCGTTACCTTTTTTGTGGGTTGTGGTGCTTGTCACTTCGCTGCCCCGCCGGTGCACACGACTGGGCACCCCACCTCGTGTGCCATCTGCAGGGCCTCTGCCCTCAGATCACTGGTTTCGGTTTCTGGAGTGGCAACATAAACAGTTGCTCCCAAAGTACTAGCCTGAACACTTAGGTGAATATCCCCTGCACCAGCATTCCACGGAAATTCTTTCCTAGCTCTCCCACGTCAACGAGGACGTCATAATAGCACGGCTCCGCTCGCGACACCGTATGGCGTCATCGGAGCCATAAGAGAACCTCGTCGGCGTGCTGACGTCAGTTCCACCCATTTTTTCCGTGCCACCGAGGCAAACAGGGGACCGAGACATTTTCACATGTATACATAGTATAATAAATATATATTCACTGAAAAAACCATAGGTTTCAGGCACGTTATAGTTAGAAATTAGCATTTAAAAAACCTTAGAAATTCACTGAAAAAACCATAGGTTTCAGGCACGTTATAGTTAGAAATTAGCATTTAAAAAACCTTAGAAATTCACTGAAAAAACCATAGGTTTCAGGGGCGTTATAGTTAGTTGGACATTTCACTCGTACAAAACCATAGAAATTCCCCTGTTATAGTTAGTTCAGCTAACTATAACTCGCAGCGCTCCACAATGCACTGCTGATGACGTCACATATTACATCACTCATGACATGGTCAGTGACATCACTCATGACATCACTGATGACATCTCAAATGACATCACTGATGACATCACTGATGACATCATCCAGTGAATGTGTGTTTTTCTGAAAATTAAATATGTTTTATATATGTATATCTCAAGGTCGATGGAAGAATAAATGGGTATATAAGTGTCTAAATGGATGATTTTTTTGTAAAATTGATTTTATAACTGACTAAGTGTATCTTAGTGAATACATGGGTTAGTGAGTAATGTTTAAATATGAAAATATCTGTATCAGTCTCTCACTTTGTGTATAAGTGGCTGCATGGGTTGGTGAGTAGCTACATGAGTGTCTATATGGGTTATTAGTTGGTTTTTGAGTATCAGTATGAGTGTCTGAGTGTCTGTATGGTTCGGTGGGGGGTATTACTTAGTGCATAGATGCATGAATGAGTGACTCACTGTTTGTATGTGTTGAAGACAGCATGTGTGCAGGACTGTATAGGTGGATGAGTATGTGTATGGGTGTGTTAGTGAGTGAATGACTGTCTCAATAGTGTCTTTATGAGTAACTACATATGTTTTAAACTAGTATATGTGAGTATTGGTGTATATAAGTGAGTATATGTGAGAGTGAGAGATTGGAAGAGTTCCTGTACAAATAAGTAGGTGTTTCTATAAGTGATTGTTTAAGAGAGTAAGTATGTGTAAGTTTCTGTAGAAGTAAGTGTGGTAGTGTGTGTATAACTGTATATGCAAGTAAATGGATGTTTGATACTTTGTTGGCATGTGTGACTATGTGTGTGAGTAACTCTATGGATGAGTGGCGGTGTGTAACAGGATGTATAGGTGTGTGAGTACATATGATGAGTGAGTACATGTATGAGTGACTGTATAGGGACTGTTGGTGAATGAGTGGATGTGTGTGTAGATCTTGGAATTACTGAATAGGTGTGTTGTAACTGGTATTGGTATGTCCATTGTTTTGAAAATGTTAGTTTGTATTTTTGAGTGTGTGTATCAAAGGTTATATTAGGGTGAGAGGAGGTCTGCCACTCTATCACAAGGATGATGTCATCAGTGATGTCATCAGTGATGTCATTTGAGATGTCATCAGTGATGTCATGAGTGATGTCACTTACCATGTCATGAGTGATGTAATATGTGACGTCATCAGCAGTGCATTGCGGGCGTGCGAGTTATAGTTAGCTGAACTAACTATAACGGGGGAATTTCTATGGTTTTGTACGAGTGAAATGTCCAACTAACTATAACGCCCCTGAAACCTATGGTTTTTTCAGTGAATATATATATATATATATATATATATATATATATATATATATATATATATATATATATATATATATACATCCACACTCCTCCTCTGGTTGAGGAAGAAAAAACGAGCCGCACTCCTGTCGAGTTTAAACGCACTTTGATTTATTTCCTCCCTTGCATCAATGGGGACAAGGCATCAGTTAAACGCGTTTAAACTCGACAGGAGTGCGGCTCGTTTTTTCTTCCTCAACCAGAGGAGGAGTGTGGATGATTGAAAGCGGTGTGGTTCAGCCGCGGGGCGACGCACCCAAAGGAGCGCTGTATTTAACCGGCAACAGGGAACCAATGTGAGGAATATATATATATATATATATACCAAAGTACAAAATACGCTGCACTCATTAATTCCTGTGTTCCAATTTTAATTCAGAACAGCAGTACTCCACCAACGCGTTTCGACCTCACAGGGTCTTTTTCACAGTGAGCTGGTCTTCTTTTATTTTTAATTTATACTCTCTCCATCCTCTGCCTATTATGATGCATGATGGGAGTTGTAGTTAGCAATAAACATCACATGATATATATATATATATGTGTTAAAAAGGAAGGCTTGGGCCTGGCAAAAGGTTTATTTTGCCAGGTCGACAGGGCAGTTTAAAAACTGCACAGACAAGCTGCAATGGCAGCCTGAGACATGTTTAAAGAGCTACTTAAGTGGGTGGTACAAGCAGTGCTGCAGACCCACTAGTAGCATTTATTTCACAGGCCTTGGCCACCTATAGTACCACTTTATTAGGGACTTACAAGTAAATTAAATGGGTTAATTGAGTGTAAGCCAATTCTACCATGTTTTAAGGAGACGGCACAAGCACTCCGGCACTAGTTAGCAATGGGATAGTGAGGAAAGCTCTAAAACCCAACAAAAACGGGTTCCGAAACCAGGAGGGTGAAGGCAGAAAGTTTGGGGATGACCCTGCCAAAGGGGCAAAGTCCAACATGTTCCGAATTGCTATTTCCAAAGTGTTGCACAAAGCACGCCTCTTCCAAGTAGAAATTTTAAAACCTCTCCGAACCCATGTAGTGATTTAGTAAAATGCTTCTGACTTGCTAAATGGCTATAATGTATACTACATTAGAAAAAGCTTTTTACTGGTCGCAAATACTCTGATTTAGTAAATCGTAAGATTTGAGACTGGTAAAACTACTTGTTCATTATTAATATTTTTATTCAGACTTGTGGAGCTCACGGCTACCCAGAAAGGGTTCCCCAGTGCTATGCTCCTCCCGGTACCACAAGTCATGCCTTTGCTACACACAGTTATTAGAACAGTTAGGTTTTTAACAGTTTACAGAAAAAAAAAACGAGAATGGCAATGCTTTTATAGAAGAAGGTAAGGCATTCCACAGCTTAGTACCTAGTTAGGAAAACCTTGTCTTCCTTGACGGAATTCCTCACTCTGGGAATTGCGGCTATATAGCAAAGAACAAGTAGGTTTGTTCAGTGACACCAAGAATCTGAGATAGATGGGACCAGAATATGATGTACATTTATGCATGTAACATAGTGCTTTAAATTGCACTCATCGTTCAATTGGTAGCCAGTAAAGACCATGGAGAAGGTTGGCTGTGTACATGAATTTGTGGGACTGCATGAAAAGTCTTGTGGCAGC
This sequence comes from Calotriton arnoldi, assembly GCA_963921515.1. Lineage (NCBI taxonomy): Eukaryota > Metazoa > Chordata > Amphibia > Caudata > Salamandridae > Calotriton > Calotriton arnoldi. The sequence continues at coordinate 820,844 of CAWUFW010006275.1, forward strand.
ATTTTGCACTATCCGAAGCCGCTTAAGCCAGACCTTCAGGACAACTGGATAAGCAATATTAATGCAGTCCAGCCTGGAGATAATCAAGGCCTGAATTATTGTTCTTTGGGCTGGGCCATATTAAATTCCAAAACAGATGGATGCAACCTTGGTGATCTTATAACTCATAGGCAGCTTGTTGTCAAGCCAAACACCAAGATTCTTGACAACAGGTTCTGGAGTAGGAGATGCACCCAGAGCCTCGGGCCACAGATGGGGTCCCCAAAGGTGGTGGTGGTGGTTGCCCACCAACAGAACCTCAGTCTTATCCCCATTCAACTTAAGGAACTCAGCATCCACCCAATATGAAACTTTTGTAAGGCGTAAGTTTAAAGCATAAACACTCCGATTCTACTAAGATGACAGGGAGACCACAGTCTGGGTGTCGTCAGTGTATGAAAAAAGTGTGAGACTGCAGCTTTCCACAATATCCGCAAGTGGCCTTACTTAAAGATTGAAATAAGTCAGACTGAGTGTAAGCACTGAGGTATGCCAGATAATAAAGGGTAAGGCTTTGAACGATGATGTTGAGTATGTGCTGCAGGAAAGAACCTAGCCAAGACAAGGAATGCCTGCACACCTATCTCCGCTAATGTTTAATGAAGAATGTTGTAGTTAACGGTGTCAAACACGGCACTGAGATTTAAGAGAATCAAAGCAGCAGTACTACCTTTATCTATCTGGTACCTTAGATATCTAGTGACGCCAAGAAGAGCTGACCCCATGCTATGGCCTGCTCTAAAATCCGATTGCAGGGGGTGGAGCAGACCATTTACTTCTGTATACATCGTAAGCTGTTTATTCACATGTTTTTCCAGAACTTTGGACAAAGTAGGCAAAAGGGAGATTGGCCTATAATTGGACCAGGTGAACAGGACCATAACCATTGTATGTTTCCACATCTTCGGGACACTGCCTTCTGAGAGTGATGCATTCAGAAGCTGAGTTAGCAGATCCAGAGATTGTGGGGCAAGTTCGCAAAACACAAGGTGGACTGGGGTCTAAAGGTGAGCCTGATTTGGTAGCATTACGGAGCAATGAAAAAGTCGGGATGTCAGGACTCAGAAAGGAGCTCAGAGAGCAAGAAAGGGCAGGTCGTAACTGACAGCAGTTAGGGTCGAGCATAGAGGAAAAAGAAGTCTAAATGTCTGCAACTTTTTTTTAAACTTGCTAATTCATCACACTGAAGTTGCAAAAAGAGGGCAGCCGGAGCAATATTCGAGGGATCTGACAATGTTTTCACTACTTGAAAAAGGCTTTTAGGGCAAGTTTGTGCCAAGGTTAGGGTGACCAGAATTTTAAAGCCAAAAACCGGGACATTTCACAAAAATAGAAGAAGGACTACAAATTTACTTCAAGCGAGCGCACAGAATGATTGCGCTACTCAGCAGATAATTACAGAACAGGCAGTAGGAACATACATAAAATGCAATTTTTAAACCCAGTAGCTTGCCTGTTAATTAAATTGCTTTCTTGAAACAACTGCAACTATCCCTGCTTTGTAAAACAATTAAAATCACATCTCGCTGTTTTCAGTCGACCCTCTCTAAAAACGGGGACATGAGCTAAATTTCCTGAAATCTGCTGGGACAGCTGGTGAAAAACCGGGACCATCCTGGCAAATCCGGGACGCCTGGTCACCCTAGCCAAGGTCATTTTTTCAGAGTAGAAAGAAGCTCTAGTAGAGCGGCAGTTTTTGTGATAGTCCTTAAGTGGCGACTTATACTTTTGTTTATCCTCTTCACAGTGGGACTTACGTCAGACTCTGTCCAAGAGTTTACAGATCTTTTTGTTTTCACGCAAGGCATCATTAAACCATGGTGCTTGTGGAAGGGTTCTGTGATGCTTCCTGTATCGAGTGAGGACTGAAGCCAATTATCAATGATGGGCGAGTCAGATTCCACTCAGTTGCTCACCATTGGGCGATTTGACTCGAGAGTGGAGTTCAAAGCAGATATACTGCTTTTCAACAAGTCTCTAACAAAGGAGACGGGCTGGTCCTCCCATGTGCTGGGCGTCAAAGGGATATAGAGGGAGAAAGGAACAGCAAAGTGATCATACTAAGGTAATGGAATTGAATGGCCTGCCTGCAGGCCCTTCAGATTGGACAATAAGGGTTCAAGCAGATGCCCAGCCTCATGAGTAGAAACTTGGTTAATGAGCTGGACATCCAGGGCCGCAAAGTCGTCTATCAGGGCTGAGGCAGTTTTGCAGGACAGATTATCAAAATGGAGATTAAGATCACCAAGAATGGTGAAATTAGCATATTTTAAAATGAACAGGGAGAGGACCTCTGAGATGCAGGTATTCCAATTGCCCGCAGGTCCAGGAGGGCGATAAATTAAGGCGCCAGACATGGTGAAATTATTAGTTAAGGACAGGGAAAACCGCAAGGCCTCACAGTAAGGTGTCACAAGTTTGTCCATTTTGCATAAATACTGAGCTTTAAAATTGATCAAAATTCCTTCCGCTTTCCTGTCCTGGTGATCAACTTTAAGTATATGATATTCAGAGGTATCAGGCACTGAGGCCTCATTCAGCCAGGTTTTTGTTAATAAAATGGCATCCGGACTATGATCAATTAAAAAGTTAAAAATATCGGTTTGGTGTTTGTTAGAAATGGGGGTATCTAGTTGGCAATGGTTTGCACCTTTGTCCAAACAGGGACCCTTCCATCTAGTCAGGATAAGTGGGATATACTACTGAAAGAACCCTTGCTCACCCCCTTGGTAGCTTGGCACGAGCAGTAAGGTTTATCTTAGAGGCAGTGTGTGAAGCATTTGCACATAACCAACAGTAATACAGTGAAAACACTGCAAAAGGACATCACACCAGTTTTAGAAAAATAACCAATATTTATCTGTGGAAACCAGACCAAAACGATAAAAGACCAACATACAGTAATCAAAAATATGCACTTTGCAAGAATACCTTTAAAATGCAATTCCTTCAAGTCGGTAGCTCAGCCAGGGACTACCACAGTGATGAAAACAACAGAATCCAATAGTTCCGGCTGACCGCTGCGGTGCGGGTCGGCGTTACTGTCAGCAGACTTGTCAACCAGTACCTTTGGTTCCGGCCAACCGCGTCAGTACGGGCCGGTCATGGCAACCGTTGCGGTTGCCATGTAAAGCGCTGTGGTGCGGCGTGCTGCGCCCTCAAGTCGTGGGGCAGGCAACGGCTTGGTGACGGTTGTCCAGCGGCGTCTGTTAGACCAGGGCTGCAGTGCTGAGTAAGGCGGTGCTCGTTGTGGTGCTGACAGGTCATGGTGCAAGCGACAGTGCCAGTTGATGGGAGCTGGCGTCGGTCGGCCCAGACTGAGATGTGGTACAGGGCTGTGCATTGTGTGACGTACGAGTGTTGCTCCCAAACCACGGTACAATCACGGGGTCAAGGTCAGTGGGCACCGATGTCATCGGTGAAACCAGGGCGGTGGAGTGAAGTGAGGCAGTGTGGAATGCAGTGCCCACAGGTCGCGGTGCAAACAGCGGCTCAGTGGTGGCAGCAGTCGTCAGTCAGACCAGGGTTGCGGTGCGAGTGCAGCAGTGCCCTCTACGGTGCCTTTAGGACACGGAGCCCACAGCAGTGTCAGTGATGGGGTTGGCTGCTTTCCCCCTTTGTGGCAGATAAAACTCACAGTTCCAGAGGCAGTACTCAGAGGTAGGTGAAGTCTTTGCTGTCCCTGAGACTTCGTGAACAAGAGGCAAGCTCTATCAAGCCCTTGGAGATACTCAGCAACAAGTGAGAAAGTTCAGTCCAGTCCTTTCACTGCCCAAGCCAGGAGAGGCATCTGCAGGGCATCCCAGCAAAGCAACAACACGGCAAAGGGGCAGTACTCTTCCTTACAGTTCTTCCAGCTCTTCTTCTTGGCAGGTTCCTTGATCCAAGCGAGATCTAAAGTTCTGGGGCCTGGGCCCCAATATTTATACTCAGTTTCTCTCTGTTCTCTTGGGCAGAGAGTGTCCGAGCTAGGTCCAAACCAGTTTGGTCCTCTCTGGCCCAGCTTCCCGGCAGGAGGTGGAGACAACATTGTCCAAGGCAGACCAGACCCATTTAGGTGCAAAGAAATCTCCTCCCACTACTCTAAATGCAGCCCAGGTCTATTCAGCCCAGCCCTGACTCATCCAGGAAAGGCAGGACACACCTCATACGCCCCAGTGACTGTCTGAAGAGAATGCACATCTCCAGTCCCTGTCACTCCAAAGCCAGACAGTCAATCCAACCCAGCAGAGGCACACAAGATGGCTAAGCAAGAAAATACTTTCTAAAAGTGGTATTTTCAAACACAGAACATAAAAATCATCTTTACCAAAAGATGCATTTCTACATTCTGAGATCAGGCATACTAAACTCCATTTCTCAATCTTGTCCCAATGGGACGATATACTCGTAAAATGTTACTCAGTACTTCCCTTTCTCTCCTATGGGAGAGAAGCCTTTCCATAGTGAAAAACGAAATACACTGTATTTTACTATCAGGACATGTCACACACACCAGTACATGTCCTACCTTTCACATACACTGCACCCTGCCCACAGGGTACCTTGGGCCTTCCTGAGGAGTGTCCTACATGTAAGAAAAGAGATGGTTGGGGCCTGGCAAGTGGGTGCACTTTCCAAGTCGATATGGCGGTCACAACTGCGTGCAGACACTGCAGTTGCAGGTCTGAGAACCCTTTGAAAGGCTGCTTGTGTGGGTGGCACAATCAGTGCTGCAGGCCCACTAGCAGCATTTGATTTACAGGCCCTGGCACTCTCAGTGCACTTCACTAGGGACTTACCAGTAAATCAAATATGCCAATCATGGAAACACCAATCCATAATACAATTTACAATAGGAGCACTTGCACTTTAACACTGAACAGCAGTGAAAAAGTGCGCAGAGACACTAAACCAGCAAAAACAGAGTCAAAACCGTGAGGTCAGAAAGCGAAAAGACAGGGAATTACGCCAAAAGATGCCAGGTCTAACAATGTTTAACTAGGGAGCGACAGTTGATACGAAAAAAATAAAAGCAATCAGATTTCATCAGGCCCTTAGAAAAGGCAGGGTTGTTTTATGAAGCGCTGTCTAAAACAACTTATTATTATGATTTAATAGTTTTATTTTCCTTTTCTACAATCCTATGACGATCCTACAAACGGAATTGTATAAAAATCCATGAATTTATACAAATGTATATAAATAATAAGGCTGCATATCTACAAAGCCCACTACATTTTGGGATCATGGAAAGCGAGCTGAAACGATTGGCTTCGCATCTGCTTGCTGCCCTGTGCATGGGTTCAATGAGAACCTACACGTCATTAAAAATATGTTTTCGTATAGCCCCAGACATTGAGGGCCGAGGCATCAGCTATCTGTAGCCACAGGCCACCAGTGTAGGCATCAAGCACCGGTGCACGCATGAGAGGCTGCCAACAACTGCTTCCAATGAAATCACTGAAATCAAAATGCAAGAGTAAACCCCTTAACTCTATGGAAGCGATGCAAAGTCATGCATCTAAAATGACGTAGAAATCAGTACAGTATTCAGAGCATGATCATTTCAGCATCAGCCTGCCTCAGGGAGCAAACAAGGGGAAATGCTTCCAAAATATTATCGCTCGCTTGCTACAGTTGGATGCATTTAACGTTCTGGCTGAGGACCCCTTTTTATTTCTCAGGTGGAGGTAGTATTACCATGAGAACCTAATCCTCCAAACATTTGTAAATGTGCCTAAATAAAAAAATACAAATATATTACTTTGAAAAGGTAATACGTAAAATATGCCTTTCACATAATCTGTGGTTTTCATCTGCATTTTTTACCGTTCATTAGCTGACATCAGGCCGCGTTTCATTACACCAAGCCTGGCACACCTCCGATACGCAATTATTAAAATGCATGTAAAAATGCATTTTTTTTCTAAAATTACCTTCTGAAGCATGACAATATTCCCCTCTCGTGGTATTTCTTCATTGACACACATTTAAAATGTAAATAGGATTAATACTGAATAATGAAGGAAAACTCGTGGAAATTGTTTGTGCTCTATATTGAACCATGACTAAGTAGCAAATTCCTTAAGCAATTGAGATGGTTAGACAGACGTACAATTCTTTGGAAAAAGTCTTAACTTCGAATAATACTTTTAAAAATGACAATAACGCAGGTTACTGCAAAGTCCATGAAACCTATAACACCCAAGTCACCTAGAAAATCGAAACAATCATCTACATTTTCAGAATGATCTTTTAATTTGTATTTGTTCTCAAACTTTCAAACCAGAGCCTGGTCTAGCGACCATGAAGCAAAAATGTGACAGATTATGTTTTTGAAGGGAGTTTATATATCTAATCGACCCCCTGGTTCTTATCAATAATAAACATCAAGCGCATCAGTATTCTCATATGTGATGGTTTCAGCACCCACTTCTCCATTCAATAAACTCCATTCCACTCTTTCTTTCTTTGACTCCCTAGCCAAATACATCAGTGCTGTCAAGTATCCTAGGTCCATGCATAAGTAGCCTATCTTTCTTTATATTCTGTAACTTTTAGTCCTGCTTTTAAAATTTGACTGTGAGAAATTAGGTTGCTAGTTGAGGGGAGTATGAGTCCTACTCAAGCTGCAGCCACAATTCCTGTCAGGGTGAACCACAAAAAGTTTCTAAATTAACCTGTGCTGAAACCTTTGGTTGCTTGCCACAAAAGAAGTCAGGCTTAACATAGAGGCAATATATAAAGTATTTATGCAGCACTCAAACAGTAATAAAGTACAAACATAGCACGACACAAATACAATAGCAATATAGAAAAATAGAGTAAATAAAAAAAAATTATCTGACATCAAAACAGAAATCCAATAAGTTGAACCGGAGATATGCAATTTCAAAGATTTAAGGAAGTATAGCGCCCAAAACCATAAAACACCACACATGATTATCTGATCGTGCGAGGTCTGGTGAAAGTCACAAGTTCAGGCCGACAGCAGCGGCCTGGCTACAGGGACCAGGTTAGTCCCGCTGAAACAGTTACCTTCTAAAGTCCAGCACAAAAAGTTCAATTTGTGGTGGAGGAGCCTGCGAGGAGCAGGGAGAGCATCACGAATGGTCGTCACTGTAGTGTGAAGAGCAGGCCAGTCCTCGCTGTAGCGCTAAGATCCCATCCGGTGTCGTGAATGGTCATTGCTGGAGTTTCACATGGGTGGTCACCACGAGCTGTCGATATTGTAGTATGAAGTGTAGATCTTGTGTTGCCATTCATCACTGGTGGTCAATGTAGCGTAAACAGCTTGGTTCACTGGAACTTCGTCTTGGCGGTCAGCATGGTTGGCAAGATTTTGGCACGAATAGTCTCGTTAGCAGTGGCAAAGAGCCCACAACTTCGGGATTTCTCCTTTTCTTCAAGGAGGAGCTCAGCTGATGCCACACCAAAGGTCTAGGACCTAGGAGGCACCGTTTGAGGATCAGGAACTCCCTCCAGCAGAGGCCAGCAGCGCTCAGGCAGGTCTAGTCAGGTCCAGTGCAGCAGCAGGTCAGCTGGGCAGTTGCAGGGAGACCTCTGGAGATTGTTATGTCCCTGTAACTCAGAACAGGAGGTCAGTCAGCTGACCACTGGTGTCACTTCAGTCTGGGAGTGAGCGACCTCTGAAGAAAAAGCTCCGTAAACGTTTCTAAGTCCGAATATAGGAGAGGTGACCAGGACCAAATGCGAGAATCAAGCCATTCAACTCAACCGCGCACTGGCCTGGATCTCTGGTTCCTCCCGCTGGAATGCTCCGGAGGTCTGACTTCCATAAGTTTGAAGGACAGCTCGTCGCAAGGCAAGCCGGTGAACCCTCACCGAATCCAGACTTGCTGAGAGCTTCAAGGGACCCCGGGAAGAAAATCTCCAGAAAAGTTTCTAAGTCAGAAGATAAAAACTTTGATTGAGACCTACTGCGAGGGGTAGCCCGCGCAAGGCTCCATCGCAGTTGGCCTGAAACTTTGTCTTTGTCCCGGTCTAGCACGACCAGATGTCCCAATATGTGCTATATGTTCTATGTGCTATATAGGGCTAAATCTTTAAAAATTTATATCTACGGTTCTCTACATTGGATTTTTTCATTTTGGTGTCATTTTAAAGATGAAAATATTTCCTATTTTTATAAATTGCTGTTGGATTTTTATTGTGTGTTGTGTTTTAATTATTTACTGAATTTGTGTCTTTGAAGTTAAGCCTGCCTGCTCGCAGCCAAGCTACCATGGGTTGAGCATGGCAATAATTTTCTAAGACCTATTCTGAGCCCTAGACGGTGTCAGTGGCCTTATTTCCAGTGGCAGATGCATATTTGCCACAACTAATAATCCACTTTCCAACATTTGGTGCTCAGCGGTATGGATGAGGACTTGTGTTTAAAAAGTACACCTTTCAGTAAAGTGAATTAAGATTTTAAAAATCCTCCAAATTGTCTTAGAACAAAACTTTTGAGTTTGATGTTTGGAATTTGGACTAAACTGTTTTTAATCCATTGTTCTGATTTTTCCAAAATTGTTATAAGTCTGTCGTGCGTAGTTGTTGTGACCCAAAAGTAGGGAACCATGAAGCTCAACCTGGCTAAACTGTCTCAGTTCAGGATGGCTGATCTTAGGGTTCAGTGTAGGCTGCCTGCATCCAACAATATTAGGAAGGCAGGGTTACTTAAGTCCCTAAATGTTTGGGCTGGGGAAGCTGAGAAGATTCAAGGGGGGAATGAGGGCATTTCCTCCAACCTTCCCTAGGAAGGGGGGTGAGGATGGTGCCTCTTCCATTTTATCTAGTGTTAGCCATGTGACTCCAGATGGTGGGTGGAGAGCAGAGTCCCCTACTCAGAAACCATCACTGTCCCTAGCAGAAAGGCAGCTTGAGGCCCAACTAGCTTCCATTCCCTTGGAAAGGGAGAAATTGGAATTAGCTAAGAAGAGATGGGAGAGGGAGGAAGAGAAAAGAAATGGTGACAGTGACAATGATAAAGAGTTTGAGATGTCAAGGGTGGTGGATTTGACCACAAACTTCCCAAGGATATAGTACCCAGGCACATAGGGGGGAATTACATTGACAAATGGTTGACTGCATGTGAAAGGGCCCTTAAGATGTGGGTGGTCCGCCCCAAGCATTGGGGTGCAATCTTGTGGGAAATGATTCAAGTGGCTGGAAGGGATAGGCTCCTGACCCTGCAGGGAGAGGAGGTGAAGTCCTTTACTCACATTTGGCAATGCTTAGTTGAGGAATTTTGTTTAATCCCAGAGCAGGGCAGGGTGAAGTTCAGAGACACCCAGAAAGTGAGTACAAAGTCATGGTTAGACTTTTTGGACATCTCACAGAAGGCACTGGAAGGTTGGATTGTTGGTAACAATGTTGACACATGTGAGGGATTGTATAATTTGTTTTCTGAGAGAACATATTTTGACTCATTGTGCAGAAGAGAAGTTACGGCAGTACCTAGTGGACTCAAAGCTGTCTTGTCCTAGAGATCTAGTCAAGGCAGCTGCAGAGTGAGGGAGAACCCGTGTTTCCACTCAGCACCAGGGGGGTGACCAGAAGAAAGGTCCCTCCCCAGGGGAAAGCCCAAGGGAAAGAAAGTCAAAGACAGAGGGTGTCCTCTAAAGACCCACAAAAACCTGAACAAGGAGGGGGGCCTGAGCCATCTCAAATTCAAAGGGAAAGAATAGTAGGTTTTTTGATCCCTCAAAGGTGGGTAAGTGTTTTGACTGTAAGCAGCCAGGGCACAAAAGGGGAGATGCTGTCTGCACCAAGAAGCTCCCCCCTAAGGGGCCATCCACAGGGATTGCCAGTGTAAGTGAAGTGGTGGAGAGTGGTACCTCAGAGAGGGGTAGGCAGGTGATGGAAGCAACTTTAGTGTCCCTGGTTGGGGTGAATATTGCAACTCTTGCTGCTTTACCTCCAAACATGGAGAAGTACAGGCAGTGGCCTAAAGTTAATGGGGCTGAGGTAGAGGCTATCAGAGACACAGGGAATAGTGTAACTATGGTCCTGGACATGCTGGTGCCCCATCCTATGGCTGTAGTGGATTTGGAATTGGGAGGTGTGGCAGGCTCTATGAGTGTAGCTGTGTCTCCAGAGCTCCCAGTCCAGTGTCTACTGGGCCATGACCTCGAAGCAGCTGAGTGGTCTGAAGTGGAGAGGAGTCTCCATATGAAAATATTGGAACTACCTGAGTGGGTATGTGCTGTGACAAGGTCACAGAGTATCCAGAAGGGAAAGGCTGGACCTTTGCACCCTGGAACAAAGGGCCAAGTGTCCAAGGACTAGGGTACTGGGCCTGGTGAGCCAGCCCAGGGAACTCAAGGGGTGCAGGAGGAATCTAACCCTGATGTGGAGGATCTGGCCTCTGATGGAGGAACTCCATCCCTGCCACAGCTGTCAGATTTGGCAGAACTGAAAGGAGCAGGTAGACCCTCCAGGGAGGAGTTCAGTAAGGGACAGAGAGACTATCCCACCCTTGAGAGCTTAAGGCAGATTGCCTCTAAGAAAGAGGAAGGGGATAACAGTGGGTTTCACAGAATCAACTGGGAAGAGGGACTGCTTGATACTGAGGCCAGAAACCTCAAGGAGGGGGCCACAAGGAGGTTGGTGCTGCCCCAGAAGTACAGAGAGTTCATCCTGGCCTTGGCTCATGATATCCCCTTGGTAGGCCATTTAGGACAGACAAAGACATCGAACTGGTTGTGAACCAATTCTACTATCCCCACATGTCTGAAAATGTAAAGGAGTTTTGCAGCTCCTGTGTCACCTGTCAGGACAGTGGCAAGGCAGGGGGCAAGACAAAGACCCCCCTAATACCATTGCCAGTGGTTAGGGTTCCTTTTGAAAAGGTGGGGATGGGCATTGTTGGTCCCCTGGACCTACCTACTGCATCAGGAAATAGGTATACCTTGGTGGTAGTGGACCATGCCACTAGGTACCCTGAAGCAATCCCTCTTAAAACCATAGATGCTCCTGCAGTGGCTAGAGCACTGCTTGGTGTGTTCAGCAGAGTGGGTTTTCCAAAAGAGATGGTGTCAGATAGGGGTACAAACTTTCTGTCCAATTATATGACTGCTATGTCGGATGTGTGTGGTGTTAACTACAGGTTCACCACCCTATATCACCCACACACAAATGGTCTAATGGAGAGGTTTAACAAGACCCTGAAGGGCATGATCCAAGAGTTGTCTGAGAAGCTTAGGAGAAGATGGGATGTTCTCCTCCCATGCCTACTGTTTGCATACAGGGAAGTTCCACAGAAAGGGGTTGGTTTCAGTCCCTTTGAGTTGTTGTTTGGATGCCCTGTGACGGGACATTGTGCCTGCAGAGAGAGTCTTTGGAAAAGCCTCTCAAAGAAGCAAAGGACAATGTGCTTGAGTATCTGCTAGGCCTGAGATCAAGAATGGCAGAGTACATGTACAAGGCAAGCAGAAAACTGGAGGCTAGCCAGGAGCTCATGAAGCACTGGTATGATCAGAAGGCTACTATGCCAGAGTGTACCCCAGGTCAGTTAGTGTGGGTGTTTGAGCTTGTGGCTCACAGGGCCCTCCATGACAAGTGGAGTGGGCCCTATCCAATCTTAGAAAAGAAGGGTGAGGTTACCTATCTTGTGGAATTTGGCAACCCCAGGAACCCTGATAGGGTTCTGCATTGCTGTGTAGTTCCTAGGTGTCCCAGGACCTGCGTGTTTTGGATGACCTAAACTGGGGGCTTGGTGTCCCAACCCCTGCCAGATAGCCCCACAGGATATCTCAGCCATTAGACCAGCTAACTCTACAGTGCCACTACCACCCACCTGTATTCTACAGTGGTGTAGGCAGTCTCTGGCAACCACTGAACATGACAACCCTGATTCCTCAGGGATCATGGAAAACAGTACAGTACTTTTTGCTCAGACACTCGTGCTTGCTTTCTCTCAGGAACCACACAGGATGGCGATTAGGACATTTCAATAAGAATTTATTGGTCCAGCGACAGCCTTGTGTGAAACATATGTGCTACGACAATCAGGAGACAGAAGCATACAAAAGAGATTGCTAGTACCACTATAGTGACTAGTAGATACATTTCTACCATAATGCGAATAAGATGAACAGAAACAGTCCAGATAAAAACAGTAGCACCTGCATATTCCTAAAATGCGCACCTTAAGTAATTTTGCTAAAATGTACCTAGCCTAACCTGGATGTGTAGGTGTGTATTGCTATGTGTATCTGTAGCCAAGAAACCCCTAGGGAAGAACCAGCCCCCTCACCTGATGGTTTAGAACGAAGGACCCCCGTATCTGCGTTGAGGATGACAACCCGCAAGGGATGTCAGACTGCTGCTTGTCGGAGATTCGGCATGCAGGACCCCTGTCTCAGCTTGGAAGGAATTCTCCTCTAATTTGTAGAGGGAAGTGAGGGTCATTTATACTAAAGTGGTCACTCCAGGGTTTTTCTAGAATCAATATGTTTTTAAAACAACCATGGATGTTTTGAAAACAATCAGAAATGTTTTGAAAACAATCGCTGATGCTGTACTAAACAAGTGTGATCATGCACAGCTGGCTGTTGGCCAAGGATGAAAAAAGTGGTGACCCTTATACAGAATAAATCTGCCGTGCCTGGGGACATGTTTATGTACGTCAGGTACAGGTATTTTAGATAGAAGATTGAGAGCCTGGTGTCGAAGAGACAGGAGCAAGCTATTAGGTAAAAGATCACCTGTCTAGAATCGTTATAGTCGTATGGATGGGATGTTGTATGTAAAATGGGGTATACATCGATGAGGCTATCCTAAAAGACATGACAGCATGTAAACAGATTAAAACCCCATTATGACAGGGCAGACAAAAAAATGTTACTGGTTACTGATGAGGGAGTGGAGGAGGAAACTGAACCAGTGCCTGACCTCCTCTCCAATAATGTGCAAGACAGGTCAGTGGAGGGAGTTGTACGCTGTCTGAAATTGACAGACTAGCAGCGCAGAGATTGTAAGCAGGTGCTGGAGCAGTTTGCTGACCTGTTCTCTTTGACCCCAGGCATTACTGAGTGGTGTGTGCACCACATTGACACTGGTGACAGCCTGTAATTCCTAATGGAGAGCGAGAGAAAGTTAAATCAGTTGCACTCTCCCACTACCGAACATTACAATCACACAGGCAACAGATTAAACAAGGGTTTCTTGGAACTATATATGGTTCCCTCTTCATAACAAGATGTCAGGTGTACTCTCTGTTTGCTTTCTTACTTCTAATGGGCTATCCAAAGATTTTGGAGTAGACGCCTCACTCACTTATCGTGACATGCTTCATCATTGGCGCCTATCCACATCCTGGTAAGATGATACTACCAGGGCGGACTCAACCAAAGATGGAAATGGGAGTTCTTAGATAAAGCAAAACTGGATATGCAGGGACCGAGAAAAGTCATATATTAAAAATACGTCGAAGTATACCCAAAGTTTTATTTTATTGAATTGGTACCTGGGGTATGAATAAAATCGTGAATATTGAGGGTTCTATTGAAAGGCAATTGTTCAATTATACCCTTTTTTACTGCCAACATGTTTCGGCCCTCACCATGAAACATGTTGGCATGAAAGAGAGTACTCGTGACAGCCTATCTGTTGAAAATAAACTATACAGATTGTTTGACCATGTCAGAGCCAGCATTAAGGCTGAGGTAGATAAGATGCTGGAGCTGGGGGTAATTGAACCGTTTGAAAGTCCATGAGCCAGCCCAGGGGGGACCAAAAGGTTTAAGGCTCTGTGTGGACTACAAGAGACTGAATGCAGTCACAAAGACTGATGCTCACCCTATACCTAGAGCTGATGAGCTCATCGACATGTTAGGGATTGCTAAGTACCTGAGTACATTTGACTTGACTTCAGGCTACTGGCATATTGCCTTCACAGATGAAGCAAAGGAGAGGTCGGCATTCTCCACACAAGAGGGACATTATCAGTTCAAGGTAATTCACTTTGGCTTAAAGAATGTACCTGCCACCCTCCAAAGGTTTGTCAACAGGGTTCTGTCTGGGTTAGAGCAGTTCAGTGCAGCTTATCTGGATGATATAGCTGTATACAGTTCTACCTGGGAAAATCACTTAAGCCACCTAAGGGAAGTGCTTTAGGTCATGCAGCAGGCAGGCCGGACTATTAAGGCAAGTAAGTGCCAAATAGGGCAGAGTTCTGTTGTGTACCTGTCCCACCTGGTAGGGTGAGCCATTTACAGCCTCTCCAGGCCAGGATTCAAACTATTTTGGATTAAACAGCTCCTGTTACCCAGACTCAGGTCAGGGCATTCCTTGGACTGACTGGGTATTATAGATGGTTTGTTCAAAATTATGGAACCATTTTGGGGCCCCTATTAGAACTGACTTCTAAGAAGAGGCTCAAAAAGGTGGATGGACCTCAGAGTGTAAGAAGGTTTTTGACACTCTGAAAGCTGCTATTTGTTCAGCATCAGTGCTGCTGGCCCCTGACCTGGTTCAGACAGGTGCTTCAGAACAAGGGATTGGGGCAGTGTTGTCACAGTTAAATGAGGAAAGCCTTGATTAGCTAGTTGCCTTTATTAGCAGGAGATGTCTTCCCAGAGTGTAGAGGTGGAGTGCCATTGAGAGAGAGGCCTTTGCTGTGGTTTGTTCCCTGAAAAAGATGAGACCATATTTGCTTGGGACTCACTTTCGTGTTCAAACTGACCAAAGGCCTCTCAGATGGCTTATGCAGATGAGAGGGGAGACCCAAGCTGTTAAGGTGGTCCATTTCCCTACAGGGAATGGACTTTACAGTGGAACACAGACCTGGGGTTGCCCATGCAAATGCTGATGGACTTTCCAGATTCTTCCACTTAGCTGATGAGGACTACCAAGGTGTAGGTTAGTAACCCATCACATTTCGTTTGAGGGGGGGCTATACTGCAAAGTCATCCTGTGCCCTGGGTACCCCCATTTTTCGCTGAATGGTACTGGTGGTAACTGATTCTGACTGACCCTGGGCTCTGCCTAACCAGGCCCAGGGTCAGTGCTATGCTGAAAAAGACACTTTAAATACAGTGAAAACACCTACATACACTAGAGTACACTATGGGTTATGGTACCCCTATGATTGGCATGACCACCCCAGTAGGGCCCTAGTACATAATAGGGCAGGTGGGTGGAAACTACCTTTAAGTCCCTAGTATATAATAGGGCATGGCAGAGGCCAGCAGCCTTTATGCACTTGCATGAGTGCACTGCTGAAGCCTGAGGTTAGTTTAAAAGTAGCCCTGTGTTGCAGGACTGCATTTAAAATGCAAATTGTGCCCAAACTCGACTTTGGTGTTTGGGGCACTTAACAATTAATAAACTACAATGTTTGTGCATATTAGGTATCCCCGGAATCTCCTCTAGGTGTCCCAGGGGTGGGGGGTCAGGTATTTATAAGGAGGGTACTTATAAAATGTTTTTTATATGCCCTGGGTTAGCCAAATTGCACATTTCATTCCCCATGATGCATTAAAGTGCATTCCAAAATCGACTTTTGTGCTAGGAGCACTATGGAGTGAGGGTCTGCAAAATTTAGACACATTCAGAACCCTGAAGTCTCCTCTAGGTGTTCCAGGGGTAGGAAATCCTGTAGATATATGCAGGGTCCTTATAAAAGATGTTTTATAAGCCCTCCTACTGGAGGAATTGCCCAGTTAATGTTTCCCTTTGCAGATCCCCGCCTCATAGGTTAACATGGCAAGAAGTTATCAAATAATAACTAATGTCAAGGAGGCCATAAAAATATAATTCAAGGACTTCCTAGAATGGTATTGATAAATCCCCAAAATATGCTATTGTTTAATTTATCCTAAAATGTACAAACAAGAAGGTATAGGACTTTCTTGTCTGTAAGCCAAAAATCAGCCTTCCAGTGATCTGTCCTGATTGGTTAGAGTTAAGTGGATTAGCCAGGCTGCTTTGCTGAGGTGATAAGTAGCCTTTGAGGTTAGAGAGCCATCCTGGGAGGGCAGGGTTCTTCTATATCGGAATGCCAAAGCAGGGGGAGTGGTTGTAAACAATAATCTTCAATAGAAGGAGGAGACAGGCAGGAGAGCCCAGTTTCATTTACACCCCTACGCTTTGACCACTAGCCAGATGGCAGGATTAAGGAAGGTATTAACAGATGTAAGGGGGAGGGAGAGTATGGAAATGAACCCTCCTGGAGGTGGGTTTAGCCAACTCTTGTCTCTCTGCTGAAAAATCAGACATGTTGAATTTTGGAGAAATGGTGCTCTCTGGGAGACTATAGTGACACACTGTGGAGGATATGGTCATACTCTGGGGTGTTGCATTGCACCTCATTGGACAGGAGTGCCCTCCTGCTTGACCCATAGAACTTGGAATATGTATCTGAGAGGGGCAGAGCCTCTCAGATCTGCTGCTTGAAACAAGAGTAAGAAGAAAGGTCCATGCTGGGAAGTTTGATTTGCACCAACAAGGCCCTGCATTCTGAAGACTGCGCCTGCTGCACAATCTGGAACTACAGCCAAGTGGACCTAACTTGCTTCAAAAGGACCAAAGAATGGACTCCCTGCAAGCTACAAGTTAACAGAGCTCACTTGGACCATCAACACCTAGAATCCCCAGCCTGGAGTACCACCAACGGATTTTTAAGGGTTTTCTCCAATTGGATTGTGGAAACTGAAGTCCCAAACATTCAAGGACCATCTTGGAGCTTCTAGACCCTTGGAGTAAGTTTTAGACACTTTGGGACCATCTGAGGAACTTCAGGAAGAAGTTCCAGAAGTTTGGAGAATTTTGGAGCAACTTTGAAAAAGAGTTCCATAAGTGGACTGACTCGACCTGGACAGCCAAGCCGGTGACCCTCAACTGCGAGCTGGCCTGCCTTCCAGGTTTGTCCCGCTGAAAAGCTCCAGAGTTCCAACTTCCAGAGTTTGACCGGGAGTTGGCTGAAACCCAAGCTGGTGAACCCTCACTGAAACTTGCCTGGTGAAGACCAGCGAGAGAGTCCTGAAGAAAAAGCTCCATAAAAGTTTCTATGTCCGGAACGTAGGAGAGGTGACCAGGACCAACCGCGAGAGTCAAGCCCCCCACCTTCAACCATGCCCCAGCTTAGATCTCTGGTTCATCCAGCTGGAAAGCTCCGGAGGTCTGACTTCCATAGGTTTGACCACAAGCTCGTCGCAAGGCAAGCCGGGGAACCCTCACTGAATCCGGACTGGCTGAGAGCTTCGAGGGACCCTGGGAAGAAAAGCTCCAGAAAAGTTTCTAAGTTATAAGGTAAAAACTTTGACCGAAACCCACCGTGAGGGGTAGCCGTGCAGGGTTTCTTCGCTGTCGGCCTGAAACTTTGATTTTGTCCCGGTCTAGCACGACCAGATGTCCCAATAGGTGATTAGGTTTCAATATGCTATATAGTGCTAAATCTTTACAAATTCATATCTCCTGTTCCCTACGTGGATTTTATTTTCATTTTGGTGTCATTTTAAAGATAAAAATATTTCCTACTTTTATAAATTGGAGTTGGATTTTTATTATGTGTTGTCTCTTAATTATTTACTGAATTGGTGTTTTAAAATGGTTTACATATCTGTCTTTGAAGTTAAGCCTGCCTGCTTGCAACCAAGCTACCAAAGGTTGAGCATGGGAATAATTTTCTAAGACCAATCCTTAGCCATAGACGGTGTTAATGGCCTTATTGCCAGTGGCAGATGCATATTTGCCACGACTAATAATCCACTTTCCAACATCTTCCAACAGCACATATGATGCTTTCACTTACTTTCGCATACATTCAATGTTCAAAGTGAAAGCAAAAATCCCAAATTGCTGCCAATTGGCCCATATTATATGTGCCATATCTGTCCAGTACTTGAACGTATAGCCAAAGTCAATGTGCAAGCTGTGGTGTATAGTTTCATTTCTACCATAAACGTAATGACCTAACAATTCCAACATGAGCAATTCTGCTAAAAGCAAATCCAGGTCCGGGGCGAAGATACCATGCATGTCCATATTTAACAGCTCTTAGTATCACAACACTCGGGGCAGATTTACAAGCCCCTTGCGACACTTTTGCACTGCAGTTGCGTCACTTTTGTGATGCAGCGGCGGCGTAAACAATGCGGCCAATTTACAACGTAACGCATGTAGAGAGATGTGTTACGTTGTGAAGCCCTGCGTCACATTATACCTGCGTCAGGTATAATGTATGCAGGGTGGGCACTCCCACGCAGGAAAGCCTCGTAGAAGTGATGCAGTGAAATCTACAAGATTTTACTGCGCCACTTCTAGGATGCCACTGCATCAAAACCTTACGCTACTTGAAGCAGGATAAGAAGGGACACAGTACAATGAGTATAGGCCTCCTCATGCATTGCTGGAGTTGCATCGTTCTTGCGACACAACTCCAGCAATGCGTGACTTTTGGGCCAACAGATGCGTCAGAATTTCTGACGCATCTGTCAATCCTTGTACCGTGGTGCGCTGTATTGTAAATAAGGCGCATCCAGGGTGGCACAAGGGATTTGCAGGCTGACTCAGGGAAACTGACGCATCTCTATAGATGCGTCATTTTCTCGTAAATATACCCCTGAATTTTCACAGGTCAATGCATTAGTAACATACAGAGCTCTCGAGTTTCCCAGATCCATGAGAGAGCCGCTTATCCGGTCTAAGTTTTTGCTGTGAATTTGAGAGTTATCCCCTTCATTAAAACAGGACTACATGCCCCAGAATGCAATGGGGAAATCTGGACTGGTTCAGCCACTCGCGATGGACCTGAGAAAACTGGTTACTCTGAGTTGTACTTGTGTATTTATCATTAGAAATTTTATGTTTGCAGAGTTGATTTGGTACAGTTTAGAACACTCGTGGACGTGCAGAGAAAAGGAGAAAAGGGACGCTAATTAACGATAGTTTGAGACACGGGGTATACAGCAGACATTTTCGCTTAATTTAAACGCAGGTGTTTGGAATAAAGAGGAGCCCTTTTAACAAAAGGTGCAGCCAATTATCGCTGGCACCGAGGGTGCTGCGGTCGCTGTTCTGTGACAGCAGGAACGAGCCCGTCGGTAAAGGGGGTTTGCTTTGGTTACTCCCAGTGTTATACTTTCGCTTTGCTCTGACAGTGTTGCTGAGGCCAAGTAGGTCAGCTGTCGGCGCTGTCAACAATTCCCATGGTAATTACTTCCCACTTTATCCAAACATGGGTTGTGCTTTTCCTCTGTTGTTGAAGACATCAATGTACCGTTGTGGACATTAAATAATAAGCAAAGTCCAGGATGTTCTGAAAATAAAATACCTGTTTCATTATAAATTCAGGCCTACATGTACTACAATGGCATGAAAAGCCTGGACTGGAACATCTTATAACATTCACCTGACAAACTTGAGAGTTCGGGAACGATTGATGGAGATCACAGCCCTCATAGAGACCCACGGCATGTGTAAGAAACTCACTCTGTCTTGTATTCTACTCTCATTTCCGGTCTAGTCATTGTGCTTAAATATGAGACTATATGTGCCTGACTGACTTTTCTACTCACAATTTACATGATGCACATAGCAGCTATGCTGACCCATGTTTCCAGTGACCACTTCAGCCACTTCTCTCGCTGGAGCACGGTAGACTGATAAATACAAAAGTAAACCAACAATTAGTAGAATGCTGATGGATAAACAATATTAGACCATCTGTGGGAGGGATGTTTAGGCATCTCTGGCCCAAACTCCTAAAAACTGGATGACATCATGTACATTTTTTCTCCACATTCTTATTGTGCTACGTTTAAGAAGTGGCAATGTGTGTGCATTTTAAAAGACCTATACTGTGCAACAACAAGCCTTCCAACTTGGTGCATTTTGGGAGTTGTAGTCTTTAATTTTTGCAACATATTGGACCAACGTGCCCAAAATCAATGATGTGTAAAAGAAAAGAGCAGGAAGGGCAACATGGGCACCTGTTTTCGTGAAATGAGGTGGCCAACCTGTCTTGAAATATTGTTAGAGACGCTGGTAAAAATGTTAAAGTGCTCTGCTGCAGGTTGTTTACAGTGCCTTATTTGCGTGTTTTGAGATTCAGAGGACAAACGAAGATCCATACTTGTATACTAGGAAGGAACAAATTGTGAATGTTCTTTGTGGTGCCACTAGTGCAGTTCAATAGTTGCCCATTCTCTTCTGCCTTCTCCCCTTGCTATTCTGTTTTTCTCTTAGTAAACATGTTTTTTTCGCCTTCTTGATATTATACTTGCATTAAGAGACACTTTGCCACAGTAACTCGTTTCCCCTGCCCCTTTGTCCCATCCCATTACGCACCGTCGCTCGGTAACTGAATGAACCTGGTAAGGTTAAGTGCTCTTGAAGGTTAGAGACTTCATTAAAAGGCACAGGCTGCTGAGTTTTCCAGAGAAAGACGTTGATTCAGGGTTCGATTCTTGGCCCTGCTGATGCACTCAAGGCCGCAGGTTCCTCCACTCGAATGGCACCACTTCAATAAGTGTGTTTATGTGATGTAGCAGTGGGGATATTTCGTAACATATTGCATCGGGAATTGAAACTCTGCTTTAAAACTAGTATCCACAAATGATAGGTTAGTTATCGCATCGTTGTGCGATCTAGTGCCTCGTTTGAGACGTGTTCCTTCTTATAAAGCTGTGAAACAAATAAACGCGTACTTAAAAAAAACTTCCTTATAATTAAATATCATTCACTCTTGTTTCGTCGACATCCGGTCTAATGGGACAGAAAACTACGGAGTCATTCAACTGCCATTCACGTGCGTTTAAGTACCAGACGTGACTTCATCAAGATTTCGTCTGCTTTCGAGATTCATTGCAGCAATTAAGAACATACAACTGTAATTGTAAGATTAGTGTGCTTTTGAATGTTTAATACCGCAGGCAATAGACGCCATGTCACCGGGGACTCCGCGATAAGCTTTCCTCCTAAAATATACCGGTAGGAGGCAATTAAACTATAAATGTTCATGAAATGGATACGCTCCTCTATTAATGCTCGATATCGTTTTTCTGCAGTGACCTCTGCGTTGCTGACGTGATGCTCCATCATCTTGTCTTGGAATATGGATTGGGGTTGTGTTCGTCATGATCGGGTGTCCTCGCGGATGCACTGGAAGGCTTTCCTGCAGGCACGCGCGGCGGGTACGGATTACTGGTGCGGTATCACCGTCCAAGCATTGTTCTTCCCGGATGACCTCTCCGCGCAGAATGATAGTTTTATCCTTCTCTGCATCATTATGTTTGCCGAGGAGAAATCCTGCTGTGCTACATCATAATAACATATAATCTTCTTGCTCCGTTCAGCCGAGATTTAAGGAGCCTCCGTTCATGCACGCCGCCGCCGAAAGCCTGAACTATAATTTGCCAGACTCAACCCAGCAAAAGAGCAAGGCTTACGAGCCGGATAGAGTTCTTAAAACTCTTACACGACGATTACGATAAACTTTTACTCTCGGAGCTGCACCATCTGCCAAATCTCATCGCAGAGGTTTTTTAATCTCTTGTGTTTCTGTCGTGGTTTGTCCCTCCCACGCCAAATTGAACTCCTTCATTTCCTCTTCCTACTCGAATGCCTGCAGTATTTGCTTTGTGTGAAAAATGGACAGAACAAAGGTTCCAAGTTGGATCAAACGCGTTTCGCACAGATTTTCATGGCTGTAAATGAATTCGTTTTTTAAGCCTTGGAGCATGCATCGGACAGCCCTATAAACCTGGAGTTAAAGAAGTTCCTTTGGGGTTTTGCTACCCACCAGCTGTTTGTAGGAAGTGTGGAGGCCATAAAGAAATACCTAGGGGAGATTGTGATGTTTATGTGCATCGTGACTATGAGGCTGGATAGGAGGTATGCCCTTGAATGTCAAATGTGATAGAGTTTGACAAGGAAACATTAATCTACTCTTAATTTGTTTAATTGTTTTTTTTCTCTCTAAAGTTATCAGTTATTTATGTTTTGTAGGATATCATACAGGGGAACAACCACAGGTGCAACTTGTCCGGTATTCCTAGTTTGTTTGCCCTGAGTCACACCCTCATGGCAGCACTTTCTCCCATTTAAAATCACTACTTTCAACTATTTCTAAAAATAGTTAAGGAATTTATAACTTTACCCAAATATTCGAGGACTGGAGGTATAATAGTAAATTTGACCTTTTAGTGTCTGCCACATAAGAAAATAGTGACAAATTGTGAATTGTAAAGATAACATTTTTGTGGATGTGACGCTGTTTACAGGCTACGAACCGATCAAATAAAAGAGATTGATTGAAATTAAGTAAAAAGCAGTTTCTATAGACTTGAGCACAAAACACTTTATACCAGTTTTCTCAAAGTTATTTCAAGACTCCTTCTTTTTAGTTCTCACCTACCCAGCACATTCCCTGTGCTGTGAGATGTATTGTTTACAATTCAATGGACTTCCAACCCACCCACAGCATACCAGTAGTTTTTTCACTGCCACTCTCGTTTGTAATGTTTCAATTGCTTAGCTCTCGTAGGCTTCCCTTCCTTTCTTGTGTGAGCTTCTCCCTGAAGCATGGACAAAGTACGTGTTCTTCCTCGTCTCTTTGCAACACGCAATTTTTTTAATTTTAAAAGCATTTCAGTATTATTCCTGGATGTGCAATGCGCTTTCCTACTTTTAACACCAGCATACCAGCTTCTTATTTATGTTGCTTTCACCCTATCTGCCATTCTCTATTGATGCTTTGGTTACTTACATCCACAACTATACTACTCCGTCACTGTTCTCTATGCTACTCCACTCTACGCCACTCCACCGCACTTTACGCCACTCTACACCATTCCACTCTATGCACTCTACTCTCTGCCACTCCACGCTATGCCATTCTACTCTACACCACTCCACATAGTGTCACCCTATGCCACTCAACTGTCACTCCACACAACTCTACCCCACTCCACCCCTCCACTCCACACCACTCCACTCTACCCTACACTACTCCACTATAATCTATGCAACTGTCACTCTGCTCTATGCCACTGTATGGTACTCTACTCTGTGCCACTGTACACCATTCACTTGTCTTCATATCACTCTTCACTACGCCACTCCACACTATGCCACTCCACACCACTCTACTCTAGTCTATGCCACTTTACTCTATGCCATGCCTTTGCACTCTGTCCCACTCTATGCCACTCCATTCCACTCTACGCCACTCTACTTCAGGCTCCTCTTTGCCACTCTACTCTTGTTAGAAATGGGGTTTATGGCTGGCTAGGGCGTACACCTAAGCCAGGCAGAACTCACCACTCTAGTCAGGGTAAGGGAGTTACATACCCAAGATAACCCCTGCTCACCCCCTTGGTAGCTTGGCAGAGCAGTCAGGCTTATCCCAGAGGCAATGTGTAAAGCGTTTGCGCAACACACACACACAATAGTGACACACTAGGCACACCACAAAAAAGAGGCTCCACACAAGGCTATACAAAAATAGACTTAGTATTATATACACATAAAAACACATTAGACCATAAATCACTGCATAGCATGTAAAACACATTTAAACCACATAACATAAATCACTGCGCCACTAGGCACTGGTCATAAAGATTCACATAAGCCATCTAAGACTGCATTTACATAAAACACTGTGCCACTAGACACTTGTCATAAGCATGCACAAACCATATAAAGAAAACATCATTACTGGAAACATAGGTGCCCCCTCTTGCCCATTGCAAGGTATGAGTATGAGAAGTTGGCCTGGCATATGCTGTCCACTAATTATAGTGGGCACCTTGCACCAGTCCAAACAACCCCTTATTGGAGATAGGTTAAAGACAACCTTTATTGAAAGCTATCCTAGTGGTAGCTATGGAGAGCAGCCTTCAGGCTAAGTCTTGAAGGAATGTAAAGCAGCTTGTTTTACCAGTCTATAATCTCTTGAGTGACCAAATGAAAGAGGACCACACCAGGTATATATTCAAAATATATGTATTTATTACTAAACACACCCCTCTAGTCTCTTTATGAGGCTAGAGTTCGAAATACATAAGTTACGAGTTAGTTATCTACAGTAATAGCACAAATACACGTTTGAGCCCCAGGGCGTACCAAACCATATACCAATAAAGTGGTATAAGAACCACGACTGAGCTAGACACAAGGCCTAGAGCCTGTAGAAGTGCTTGGACCACAAGGAACCACCCAAGGCAGTGACACAGGGGACCCACGGGGGACGCGTGCAGTGTATGAACACAGCCGCGAACCACCGTTAACTTCTATGGGGAAAGTCGCGATTAGAATTTAAAGAAAAGGGACACTTAGAGGAGGACTTGGAGCAAACCCTTTGAGAACTAGGCTGTTCTAGTGTCAATACCCACGGGAGCACCGGAGTACTCGAGTTACCTCACCCAGGGAAGCCGGGTGCATAGGTGTCTTTCGGGGTCGGGTTTCGTCGTCGCTTTCAATGGCGATCTGCTGCAAAGTGCTGCTGGCGACCAAGTCGAAAGTGTTCGGGTGGATCAAAGGTGGATCGAAGATCTGAAGAACCTGAAAGCAGAGGGGACAGAGTCTGGGTCACTAGCCAGTGACCAGGAAGGCGATGAGCAGATGCCCACCGATGTCGAGTGCTTCAGGTAGGTTGACGGTCATCTTGACTCTTCAGCCACGAGGTCCAGGAGGCGTCGACGACAACCAGGAGCTGGATTCGAGCTGTCCCACGACGTCTGTCGATTGCAGGGGTGTCGGCGACCGGATTGGACCCAACAAGCCTTGGCAACGGCAAGTCTCGTGGAAATAGAAGAAGGACGATGTTGCAGACCAGCAAGGTCTGGGGGACTCACCCAGCGAGGATAAGTCAGGGCACACCTGGAGCAACCAGGAGCCCAAGCAGAAAAGATTGGCCTTCGGGAGGGCCTACTAGCCAACGGACTAGCGACCGCGAAGGAGCCTCGAGGACGGTGCACGTGGAGCTGGCTCACAGGACACTCGTGGAGTGGAGGCCAGTGATCTTCGGTGCAGTTGGTGCTGGAGGCTGGGGCTACTCGGAGCCCAAAGCACGACTTCGTGGGAGACCCAGAAGAGGATGCACTTGCAAATGCGATTCGGTGTCCAGGGGTCACGGTTCCACGTTACCCACGACAGCTACGGGCCTCAGCTTTGCTGGGGACTCAGGGCAGCCTCGGGGAAGTCTGGAAATCTACCTCTGGTGATGCAAAGACTTCGGCGTCCGGCAGGAGCTTCAGCGATGCAGACCGGACAATTGCTTCTTTGGTGCCTGCCAAGCAGGGAGTCACTCCTTGACCCCAAGGGAGATTCTTCAGTCCTCTAATCTTGAAGTAGAGCGTCGAAGGTCCAGGATTCTGTGTCAGAGTTTCGTCCAGGTTAATCTAAAGTCCTAAGGACTGGGTTCCCCTACTTATACTAAGGTAGGGGTTGGACATACTCTGTGGCCCCACCTATGGGAGGGCCAGGGCAGAGGGTGGTTACACCCCTTTCCCTTTGTCAGTTTCGCGCCAGAGCAGGGGCTGGAAGCCCCTGAGCCGGTTTGAACTGGGGTATGCACAGGGACACCAAATGTGCCCCCAGTGCAGGACTTCAAAGCACCAGAGAGTGCTCCCGCCCAGTCCCAATACACACTATCCTGTCTGGGGAGGTGGTCACACCTCCCTGGGACAGGAACCTATTGTCCAGGCCTCCCCTGCCGGAGTTTCAGTCAGCAGCAGGATGGCCAGACTCGTGTCTGTGGCAGCGGCATCCATTTTGTGATGCCAGGGCTCTGGAAAGTCAGTACCGGGCATACCGGTGTGTACATGTCTTTCCCTCTAGAAGGGTGGAATGCTACCCCCGCCGCCAGAACTGGCGGGGGGTAGTATTCAAGATGTTTGACACCAAACACGACATGTTTCCGTGCAGCCATCCCAAAGTTAGCATTTAACGCGAGGTTATAATGCGCTTAAGAGTATATGGTCAGGCTGCACTACAAACAGCATCAGAGAAGGGTCTCCGAACGCTGCAGAGGGCCCTGCTCATGCAGGGGCACCCTCTCACATAGGAACCACGCACTCTGCCTTCAGGATTGATAAGGCCTGCCATAGGAGTGACTTATAGGTTTATATGTGTGTATGTATATAGTGATATAGGTAGCCTATATCACAGTAAGAGAGTGCATGCACCACCTTACCCAGGCTGCAGTAGCAGACCTGTGGTGTCAGTTTGGATGGCCTTCCAGGGGTGGCACAATACATGCTGCAGCCCCTGGTAGGCCTCTGAGGTACCTATGCCCTGGGTACATAGTATACCATATACTAGGGACTTATAAGGGCACTCAGATTCAATCAGAGATGTGCCTAAGGCACATGGAAACCATTTTAAAGAGGAAGCAGCTAGGCTGGGGTTCTGATTAGCAGGGCCCCAGCCAGACTAAGGTCGAAAAACAGTGAAGCATCAGCAAAAAGTGGGGGTACCCATGTGAAGCAGATCCTACTCTCCTACACAACCCCCCAAACGTAGGGACATTAAACTAACCTTGCCCAGTTAAGTCTTCATGTTCTAAGTGGAAGTACCTAGAGAGTCCATCTGCATTGGCATGGTTACTCCCAGGTCTATGTTCCACTGTGAAGTCCATCCCCTGTAGGAAATGGACCACCTAAGCAGTTTGGGGTTTTCACCCTTCATTTGTTTTAGCCATAAGAGGGGCTTATGGTCTGTTTGAACAAGGAAGTGAGTACCAAACAAGTATGGCCTCAACTTCTTCAGAGCCCAGACCACAGCAAAGGCCTCCCTCTCAATGGCTGACCAACGTTTCTCTCTAGGGGTCAGCCTTCTGCTAATGAAAGCTACTGGCTGATCCTGACCTTCATCATTCAATTGTGACAGTACAGCCCCTACCCCCAATTCAGATGCATCAGTTTGAACAATGAACTTCTTGGAGTAATCAGGACTCTGTAGAATGGGAGCAGTGCACATGGCCTGCTTCAGGTCATCAAATGCCTTTTGACAGCTAACTGTCCACTGAACCTTTTTGGGCATTTTCTTGGAAGTTAAGTCATTCAGGGGTGTCACTATTGATCCATACCCCTTGACAAATCTCCTATAGTACCCAGTCAGGCCTAAGAAGGCTCTCACCTGAGTCTGGGTAGTTGGAGCAGTCCAGTCCATGATGGTCTGGATCTTGCTCTGCAGTGGTTGAACCTGGCCTCCACCCACAAGGTGGCCCAGGTACACAACCTGACTCTGCCCTATCTGGCACTTGGTGGCCTTGATAGTCAGGCCTGCTTTCTGCAGGGCCTGTAAAACATTTCTGAGGTGGACCAGGTGATCCTCCCAGGTGGAGCTAAAGACAGCAATATCATCTAGATATGCTGCACTATAAGCTTCCAGACCTGTAAGGACTGTATTCACCAGCCTCTGAAAAGTGGCAGGTGCATTCTTCAGACCAAGGGCATCACCACAAATTGATAATGCCCACTAGGGGTTGAGAATGCTGTCTTTGGCTTTGCATCATCAGCTAGTCTGATCTGCCAGTAGCCAGCTGCCAGGTCAAATGTGCTTAGATACTTGGCTGAGGCCAAAGTGTCTATTAGCTCATCTGCCCTTGGTATTGGATGGGCATCAGTCCTAGTGACTGCATTGAGACCCCTGTAGTCCACACAAAACCTCATCTCTCTTTTCCCACCATTGGTGTGAGGTTTTGGCACAAGGACCACTGGACTAGCCCAAGGGCTATCTGAGGGTTCAATAACTCCCAAATCCAACATCTTCTGGACTTCTGTCCTGATACAGTCCCTGACATGGTCAGGTTGCCTATAAATCTTATTTTTAATAGGCAGACTGTCCCCAGTGTCCACTTCATGAGTGCACCAGGTAGTCTGACTGGGTGTCAGTGAGAATATGTGTCTGAACTGATTGAGCACCTGTCTGCAATCAGTCTGCTGCTGGGTAGTGAGGCTGCCTGCCAAGGCTGCACCATCCACTGACCCATCACCAGGGTTCTGTGAGAGCAGGTCAGGGAGTGGGTCACTCTCTTCCTCCTGTCCCTCATCAGTAGCCATGAGCAAGCCCATGTCTGCCCTGTCCACATATGGTTTTAACCTGTTGACATGGAGAACCCTGTGGGGACTCCTGGGTGTTCCTAGGTCTACTAAGTAGGTAACCTCACCCTTCTGCTCAACAATGGTGTGGGGTCCACTCCATTTGTCTTGGAGAGCTGCTGGGGCCACTGGCTCCAACACCCACACCTTCTGTCCTGGCTGGTAAACAGTCAGTACAGCCTTTTAGTCATGCCAGGCCTTTTGAAGTTCCTGGCTAGCCTCAAGGTTTTTAGTTGCCTTTTTCATATACTCAGCCATCCGGGAGCGGAGACCAAGTACGTAGTCCACTATGTCTTGCTTTGGGGGCTTGAGAGGTAACTCCCATCCTTCCTTCACCAAGCACAGTGGACCCCTGACAGGGTGACCAAACAAAAGTTCAAAGGGCTGTAGCCAACCCCCTTTTGAGGCACCTCCTGTACGCAAATAAAAGGCAGGGCAAGAGTATGTCCCATCTTCGCCTAAGCTTTTCTGGGAGCCCTTTAATCATGCCCTTCAAGGTTTTGTTGAATCTCTCAACTAAACCATTGCATTGTGGGTGATAGGGTGTGGTGAACTTGTAAGTCACTCCACACTCCTTCCACATTGCTTTTAAGTATCCAGACATAAAGTTTGCACCCCTGTCTGATACAACCTCCTTAGGGAAGCCCACTCTTGAGAAAATTCCCAGGAGGGCCCTTGCCACCACAGGTGCTGTAGTGGTCCTAAGGGGAATAGCCTCTGGGTACCTGGTGGCATGATCCACTACCACCAGGATAAACCTGTGCCCAGATGCTGTTTGGGGATCCATGGGACCAACAATGTCAATCCCTACCCTTTCAAAGGGAACCCCCACCACAGGTAGTGGTATCAGGGGGCCTTTGTAGTGCCACCTGCCTTGCCACTGGCCTGGCAGGTTACACAGGAGCGACAAAACTCCTTGGTGTCTTCAGACATGTGGGGCCAGTGAAAGTGAGGGACAATTCTGTCCCAAGTCTTGTTCTGGCCCAGGTGACCTGCTAAGGGAATATCATGGGCTAGGGTCAATAGGAAGCCCCTGAACTTCAAAGGTATAACCAACCTCCTGGTAGCACCAGGCTTGGGGTCTCTACACTCTGAGTACAAGAGTCCATCATCCCAATACACAGTATGGGGACCACTAGCTTTCCCAGCAGCCTCAGCAGCAGCTTGCTGTCTGAGGGGTTCAAGAGAGGGCAGCTCTGCTGCTCCTGGCTCAGATCTGCCCTGGAAGGTCCCCCTGTCCCCAAGAACTCAACCTGGTCAGGTTCAAGCTCCTCTGGGACAGTTCCTTCCTCAGGACTGAGATCATCCCCCTCAAGGGACTGATCTTCCTTCTGAGCCAAGGAGGAAGGCACTGCCTTTACCCTACTACTCCTCTTCTTGGAGGGCACTTGGTCCATTATTCCAGAATCCAAGGCCTGTTCAGTGCTAGACATTTTGGCTTGTGACCTGGTCACAGCAAACACATCTGCAGGGATCCCCAGCATTTCTGCATGGGTCCTGAGCTCCACTTCTGCCCAAGCTGAAGTTTCTAAATCATTGCCAAGCAAGCATTCAACGGGTAGGTCTGCACTTACCACAACCTTCTTAAGGCCAGTTACCCCTCCCCAGGAGAAGTTAACAACTGCCAGAGTATGGTCTGTTCTGGCGTTGCTAGCATTGGTCACTTGGTACATTTCACCAAGTATTATCTGCCCAGGATTCACAAGGTCTTGTGTCACCATGGTGACACTTGCCCCTGTGTCCCTAAATGCCAAAGCCTCTCTTCCATTGATTAAAGGCTGTTGTCTGTACTTGCCCAGATTACTGGGACTCACAGAGGAGGTCATATCCATGCCTCCATCACAGACTAGGACAGCCTGAGTGAGTTCTCTGACTAGGTCAGAGCTCATCTCTTTACCCAGGGTCAACCCTACTAAACCCTTGGCTTGTGTAGTCCCACCACCAACTGTAACTGCACTAGGGGAGCAGGTGCCTTAGGGGCATTGGTGGGGGCTGGAGTCGAGTCTTTGGACTTGGTGCAATCACTGGTCCAGTGGGTCTTTTGCTTACAGACCTTGCACCATGGTTTTCTTTGGCCTTTCCCTTTGGTAGACTGTGAATCCCCACCTGAAGAAGATTTTGGGGGCCTTGTGAAGACTTTTGATCTTTACCCTTCTCCCCACCCTTATCAGAGGTTTTCGAATCTTGCTTCTTAGGGTCACCACCTTGGTTCTGTACCTTCTGCTTCACCCTGGTTCTGACCCATTTGTCTGCCTTCTTTCCCAATTCTTGGGGAGAGGTCAGATTGGAGTCTACCAGTTGCTGATGCAACAGCTGATTTTGACAGTTATTAAGAATCTGCTCCCTCATTATCAGATTATACAATCCTGTGAAGTCACATACCTTACTGCCCAATAACCAACCTTCCAGAGCCTTGGCAGAACAATCAACAAAGTCCACCCAGTCTTGAGTCTGTGCTTTTGGGTATCCCTGAACTTTAACCTGTATTGTTCAGTGGTTAGGCCAAACCCATCAATTAGAGCACTCTTCAAGACTTTGTAATTATCAGCATCCTCCTCTCTAACAGTGAGGAGCTTGTCTCTACCTTTGTCTGCAAGGAGAGCCACAAGATTGCTGCCCACTGCTCCTGAGCGACCCTCTGTACTTTACATGCCCTCTCTAGAGCAGTTATCCATTTGTGGATATCATCCCCACTCTGGTAGGGAGGGACAATCTTGCTCAGGTTTCTATGGTCATAAGACCTTTCCCTATCTTTGGGGAAACTGCTGCCACCATGGGACTCTAGTCCCAACTTTTGTCTCTCTCTATAGAGATCTAGGGACTCCCTGTCTATAGCCAATTACTGTTTCCTGAGTTCAAGCTGAGCTTGCTCATATTGAATCAGTCTCTTTCTCCTTTCATGAGAGGATTCCCTCCTATGAGAGGAGACAGAGGTCCCTATTGAGGTGTCAGAGTGGTTAGACTCCTGAGAAGGAGACCTAGACCTTCTGGGCACACTCAGAACTCTTCCTGGGGGGACAAAGGGGAGGTCAGTCTGATCCTCTCCCTCCTCCTCCTCCACAGGAGGAATTGGATTTTCCAGGGCAAGGTCATTTTCACCTTCCTGGCCAGTTTCAGAGGGGGGGGCCTGGGTTTCTTCACCCCTGGCCCCTTCCTCATCTTCTGCCCCACCCTCTTTGCCTACCCCTTCAGACCCTAGGGGCCTGCTGAGATCATCAGCTAGTAACACCTCCCTGAGGTGTTGGGTCCTGGCTTTGAAGACATTACTAGTGAGGTGTGGTGTATGCACTACCTACTCTAGTGTGGCCTACTAAACTCTCTTGAGTTGTAGAAAGGGTGTGCTGTCCCTTAACACACAACTCTAAGTTCAGTAGAACTTACTGTATTACTAAGCTTGATTTATATGTACCTTAGGTACCCTTAGTAGTTTTCAGTTGATCAATTCAATTGAGATTATCTGGTAAAACAATAGCAAGCTGGAATCCCACTGCTGCCACCAATGTGAGAAGTTGGCCTGGCATATGCTGTCCACTAATTATAGTGGGCACCTTGCACCAGTCCAAACAACCCCTTATTGGAGATAGGTTAAAGACAACCTTTATTGAAAGCTATCCTAGTGGTAGCTATGGAGAGCAGCCTTCAGGCTAAGTCTTGAAGGAATGTAAAGCAGCTTGTTTTACCAGTCTATAATCTCTTGAGTGACCAAATGAAAGAGGACCACACCAGGTATATATTCAAAATATATGTATTTATTACTAAACACACCCCTCTAGTCTCTTTATGAGGCTAGAGTTCGAAAGTACATACGTTACGAGTTAGTTATCTACAGTAATAGCACAAATACACGTTTGAGCCCCAGGGGCGTACCAAACCATATACCAATAAAGTGGTATAAGAACCACGACTGAGCTAGACACAAGGCCTAGAGCCTGTAGAAGTGCTTGGACCACAAGGAACCACCCAAGGCAGTGACACAGGGGACCCACGGGGGATGCGTGCAGTGTATGAACACAGCCGCAAACCACCGTTAACTTCTATGGGGAAAGTCGCGATTAGAATTTAAAAGAAAAGGGACACTTAGAGGAGGACTTGGAGCAAACCCTTTGAGAACTAGGCTGTTCTAGTGTCAATACCCACGGGAATACCAGAGTACTCGAGTTACCTCACCCAGGGAAGCCGGGTGCATAGGTGTCTTTCGGGGTCGGGTTTCGGGGTCGGGTTTCGTCGTCGCTTTCAATGGCGATCTGCTGCAAAGTGCTGCTGGCGACCAAGTCGAAAGTGTTCGGGTGGATCCAAAGGTGGATCGAAGATCTGAAGAACCTGAAAGCAGAGGGGACAGAGTCTGGGTCACTAGCCAGTGACCAGGAAGGCGATGAGCAGATGCCCACCGATGTCGAGTGCTTCAGGTAGGTTGACGGTTGTCTTGACTCTTCAGCCACGAGGTCCAGGAGGTGTCGACGACAAACAGGAGCTGGATTCGAGCTGTCCCACGACGTCTGTCGATTGCAGGGGTGTCTGCGACCGGATTGGACCCAACAAGCCTTGGCAACGGCAAGTCTCGTGGAAATAGAAGAAGGACGATGTTGCAGACCAGCAAGGTCTGGGGGACTCACCCAGCGAGGATAAGTCAGGGCACACCTGAAGCAACCAGGGAGCCCAAGCAGAAAAAGATTGGCCTTCGTGAGGGCCTACTAGCCAACGGACTAGCGACCGCGAAGGAGCCTCAAGATGGTGCACGTGGAGCTGGCTCACATGACACTCGTGGAGTGGAGGCCAGTGATCTTCGGTGCAGTTGGTGCAGGAGGCTGGGGCTACTCGGAGCCCAAAGCACGACTTCGTGGGAGACCCAGAAGAGGATGCACTTGCAAATGCGTTCGGTGTCCAGGGGTCACAGTTCCACGTTACCCACAACAGCTACGGGCCTCAGCTTTGCTGGGGTCTCAGGGCAGCCTCGGGGAAGTCTGGAAATCTACCTCTGGTGATGCAAAGACTTCGGTGTCCGACAGGAGCTTCAGCGATGCAGACCGGACAATTGCTTCTTTGGTGCCTGCCAAGCAGGGAGTCACTCCTTGACCCCAGGGAGATTCTTCAGTCCTCTAATCTTGAAGTAGAGCGTCGAAGGTCCAGGATTCTGTGTCAGAGTTTCGTCCAGGTAAATCTAAAGTCCTAAGGACTGGGTTCCCCTACTTATACTAAGGTAGGGGTTGGACATACTCTGTGGCCCCACCTCTGGGAGGGCCAGGGCAGAGGGGTGGTTACACCCCTTTCCCTTTGTCCAGTTTCGCGCCAGAGCAGGGGCTGGAAGCCCCTGAGCCGGTTTGAACTGGGGTATGCACAGGGACACCAAATGTGCCCCCAGTGCAGGACTTCAAAGCACCAGAGAGTGCTCCCGCCCAGCCCCAATACACACTATCCTGTCTGGGGAGGTGGTCACACCTCCCTGGGACAGGAAACCTATTGTCCAGGCCTCCCCTGCCGGAGTTTCGGTCAGCAGCAGGAGGCCAGACTCGTGTCTGTGGCAGCGGCATCCATTTTGTGATGCCAGGGCTCTGGAAAGTCAGTACCGGGCATACCGGTGTGTACATGTCTTTCCCTCTAAAAGGGTGGAATGCTACCCCCGCCGCCAGAACTGGCGGGGGGTAGTATTCCAAGATGTTTGACACCAAACACGACATGTTTCCGTGCAGCCATCCCAAAGTTAGCATTTAACGCGAGGTTATAATGCGCTTAAGAGTATATGGTCAGGCTGCACTACAAACAGCATCAGGGAAGGGTCTCCGAACGCTGCAGAGGGGCCCTGCTCATGCAGGGGCACCCTCTCACATAGGAACCACGCACTCTGCCCTCAGGATTGATAAGGCATGCCATAGGAGTGACTTATAGGTTTATATGTGTGTATGTATTTAGTGATATAGGTAGCCTATATCACAGTAAGAGGTGCATGCACCACCTTACCCAGGCTGCAGTAGCAGACCTGTGGTGTCAGTTTGGATGGCCTTCCAGGGGTGGCACAATACATGCTGCAGCCCCTGGTAGGCCTCTGAGGTACCTATGCCCTGGGTACATAGTATACCATATACTAGGGACTTATAAGGGCACTCCAGATTCCAATCAGAGATGTGCCTAAGGCACATGGAAACCATTTTAAAGAGGAAGCAGCTAGGCTGGGGTTCTGATTAGCAGGGCCCCAGCCAGACTAAGGTCGAAAAACAGTGAAGCATCAGCAAAAAGTGGGGGTACCCATGTGAAGCAGATCCTACTCTCCTACAATGAGCACCAACGTCACTTCATAATATCAAGGCACATAAGATCATTAGAGGGAGGCATCATGTAAAATATCAACAAATCCCCACTTCATCAAGTTTTAGTTGGGGCCTCCATCGAGGACTCTCCCTGGAATGCCCCTCAGGCAGAGTTGTGCCCCCAAAGTATATGGCAGCTGCCCACTCCGTGGCGCAGCCGCCGAGACCAAGACGATATTGGATCTGTAAAAAGACAATGCCCCCTGTAGCAGCTGCCCGCGGTCGTGCGGCGCAGCTGCGAGGATTTGCCGAGGCTTAATTCCCCTCAAGGGTATACCACTGGGGCGGACTCGCTGGGCCCTCCCCCTCCTCGCCTCCAGCGGCTGCCCGCGAGTCCACGGTGCAGCCAGGACGAACTCGGGCAGCCCGGCCCCAGTTGTGGCCACTTGGCTGGTCCTGAGCCCTCGCAAGGCCCAGGACTCACCTGCTCCTTTCTTTGTCTCTGGTGCCTCACTGGTCTCGGAGGTGGGAGGCGTGAGGCGACGTGCAGCAGGATGTCAGCACGCCGGCCCGTTGCGGCTGGGGCAGCCATGTCGACGTTGGCTTCCCTTGATGGTGATGTCACACGCGGATCCCAGGGCCTAAGGGAAGCGGGAGGATTCCAACAGTCGGGCGCGGCTCCCAGTAGCCTGGCGATGCGGCGGGACACCACCAGTCCCTCTTACCAATTTAGGTCATGGCCCCCCTTACCACGGGGGGGCGTAAGTGGAAATCCAGCCACTGCTTTGGGAGTGATCATGGGGCACCCACGAAGCGCTCTCCTCCCCGATTTCAGCACAGAATAAGCCCACTCCTTGGGCACCAGAATCGAAAGCGCTCCCCCAGCATGCTTTGAGGGCAAAAGATAACGAAGCGCTCAGCCTGCCCACCACCACAGGGAAAAGCATGAAGCGCTCACCAGCACTATGTTTCACCCAGTACCGAGCAGCCCCCAGGAGCAGTTCCAATTGAGTAAGAGCACAGGAACTTCCCCCCAGCCAAGCGCTCAGGGGCTTTCTCAGTGAAGTAAAAAGCACAAGGAAATTCCCAATAAGCAAAGTACAGCACCTGGTAGACTTTGATGTCCCTGAGTCTTCCACAACGGGAGGCCAGCACACACAGGTCCTTGGAGACTCCTCTCAAGCAGGGGGACACAGCACACAGCAAGTCCTTGCCCTTTCCTTGGCAGAATCAGCTACTGCAGGCCAACCCCAGACAGCACACAGCAAAGGGGCAGTACTCCTCCTCCAGTTTCTACAGCTCTTCTCCTTGGCAAATGTTCCTCTTGATTCCCGAAGTAGTCTAATTTACTGGGGTTTAGGTCACATATTTATACCCCAAAATGTCTTTGATGTCTTTGTGGCAAGGGTCTCTGACCCCAGTCCAAACCAGTTCTGCATTCGCTGGTGTAGCATGACCACAGGGGGCGGAGACAGCATTGTGCAAAAGGAGACCCAGCCTATTCAGGTGTAAGTAACTCTCCTCCCACCACTCTAAATGCAGTAAGGTCTAGTCAGCCCAGTGCTGAGTCACCCAGGCAGGGCAGGGCACACCTCAACCCCCCTAAGGGACTGTCTAGATTGAATGCACATCTCAGCTGAGCTCCTGTCACTCACACACCAGGCGCTGAATTCACCAATAGCCAGAGGCACAAAGAATGGTGAAGTAAGAAAATGCTCACTTTCTAAAAGTGGCATTTTTCAAACACAGAGATTTAAAAACCACCTTTACCAAAAGGTGTGTTAATAAATTCTGGGTTCAGAGAGTCCAAACAGGATTTTCCAGGTTTGTCCCTAGGGAAAGTTACACATGTAAACATGGAACAGTGCAACCCCATTATAAGCCTATGGGACAGATAGCCTTTCAACAGTGAAAAATTAAATACACTGTATTTCACTATCAGGACATGTCACACACACTAGTACAAGTCCTATCTTTCACATACACTGCACCCTTGCCCATGAGGGTACCATGGGCCTACCTTAGGGGTGCCTTAAATGTAAGGAAAGGGATGGTTTGGGCCTGGCAAGTGGGTGCACTTAATCCAAGGAACATCAGTGCACAAACAGTACACCAATACAGGGTGCACAGCCGACAATGGGCCGTGGGCCATTTAATTTGATTAGTAAACATTTTCGTCTTTTCTCATATTTTCTCCAAGTTTGTCCATTTTTATCACAAGTAGTCCAATAGAATCAGTCTTATTCCAAGTCTTCCAAAACAATATTTATTTGATGGTTCCAGCATAAATGTGCATTACACATCTTCCATATTCATCAAAACCCAATGCATTTCGGGAAAAGTTCCCTTCGTCAGGGGTCACTACAATGGAAACATAATATTAGGTACCACCGCAACGTGTGTCACGTAATAACTTTACATTACTTTAAATGACTTCAACGTTCGACGTATTTAACAAGACTAGCTTCGGACAATTCCGGTTCTAATACAATCCACAATAAAGTGTTGGGGCTATTATTCCACCCCCCGACGTGGGGACACGTCACATGACTTTTATTTAAAGCAGGCTAATAGCAGCACGTCCTTAATTGGTTTTCACTGAAAAGAGGCGAAGCGTGGCCACACAATGGCGGATACGCAGTGTGTACGGCGGGACCGCTAAAGATAGGATAATTGGAACGCAAGCCGCTTGCGCGGTAATTTTAATCTTACAGCATGTATGCTACACATAAGGATGGGACAGCAAGTTGCTGTACATTGGATGCTGGCAGTTTTTAAGGTATATAGGACGTATGTTTAAAACTTTTGACGTTAGCTTGCAGGGATTACGGGGGGAGGTTTCTTTTGTGGATATGAGTTATTGGGGCTCAGCTGTATAGATTTATTTCATCGGTTTTTCAGGGGGGTGTTAAGCATGAGGTTGCACTGGATGTGTTTTTTTAGGTCAAGAGGAGTGTAAACGCACGTCAGGGGGTGGAATAATAGCCACGACACTTTATTGTGTATTGTATTAGAACGGGAATTGTCCGTAGCTAGTCTTGTTAAATACGTCAAACGTTGAAGTCATTTAAAGTAATGTAAAGTTATTACGTGACACACGTTGCAGTGGTACCTAATATTATGTTTCCATTGTAGTGACCCCTGACGAAGGGAACTTTTCCCGAAATGCATTGGGTTTTGATGAATATGGAAGATATGTGAAATGCACATTTATGCTGGAACCATCAAATAAAGATTGTTTTGGAAGACTTGGAATAAGACTGATTCTATTGGACTACTTGTGATAAAAATGGACAAACTTGGAGAAAATATGAGAAAAGACGAAAATGTTTACTAATCAAATTAAATGGCCCACGGCCCATTGTCAGCTGTGCACCCTGTATTGGTGTACTGTTTATGCACTGATGTTCCTTGGATTATTGGCATGTATGGGCAGAACATGCAACGGGGTTGCACGCCAAACTTCTTGCCTTGAGAGCATTAATGAAATTAAAATTGAAGATTCACGAAGAGCAAATGATAACGGGTGTGCACTCTATAACTCATGTGAAGTGGGTGCACTTGCCAGGACAACATGGCAGTTCACATATGCGTGCGCAGACAAGTGTAGGGGTAAGTCTGAGATACATTTACAGGGCTACTCATGTGGGTGGCACAACCAGAGCTCCAAGCCCACAAGTAGCATTTGATTTACAGGCCCTGGCGCACACCGTGCACCTTACTAGGGACTTACCAGGAAATCAAATATGCCAATCATGGATAACCAATCATATCACAATTTATACAGAGAGCATATGCACTTTAGCACTGATCAGCAGTGGTAAAGTGCCCAGAATCCTATAGCCAACAAAAACAGGGTCAGAAAAATAGGAGGCTAAAGGCAAAAAGTTTGGGGATAAACCAGTCAAAAGGGCCAGGTCTAAAAACTCTATTCTACTCACTGTAGAGTTCACTGCACTTTACATCACTGCAGACCGTTCCTTGCCAAGACTTTGGAAAAATGTGTTTTACAGCAACTTTATCATCATATACGAAAATTCTCCCTCCTTGACACCTTCCTATCTGGGTTTAGGAAAGGCTGTAGCACTGAAACGGCCATGATGAATATATCTGATGACATTCACAGATCCTTAGACGAAGGTGAAGCTTGCCTACTTATCCTACTTGACCTATGGGCGGCGTTCAATACTGTTAATCACTCAGCCCTTCTTAAATCTTTGAAGTTGCGTTTCGGTATGAATGGCACCATCTTAAAATGGCTCACATCCTACCTTCAACACCGCTTGCAACAAATCAAAATCAACTCATGTCTATCTAAACCCACTCGGATCAATCTTAGAGTGCCGCTCAGTTCTATCCCCCTCCCTTTTCAATCTCTTCATGGAACCCCTAACGGTCATCTTGAAACAGGCAGGGATCAAATATCACCTATATCCTGATGACACTCAACTTTACTACAAAATCAAATCACACAGTGACATTCGACATCTTACCGACACACTGAACGAGTTACAATCCTGATTTTATGCTAATCACTTAAAGCTAAACCCCATCAAAACAGAAGTAATTATTTTCTCCTCCCAAAGTAACCACCTTCCAATCCACGAATGGCTCAACGACCTAAATGCTTTAAATTACTCTCTTACTGTACCCAACTCCATAAAATCCCTTGGCTTCTTCCTGGGCAACAACATGTCAATGAAAGAGTACATCAAGAATTCAGCAAAAGGAGTGCTGTACACACTTAAAAACATCAAGAAACTTAAACCATTTATTCCTGCAGATGATTTCAAGATTGTGGTACAATCTTTGGTCCTCTCCAAACTAGAGTATGGTAATGCCCTTCTCACTGGGACGCCGAAAACTCACCTCGCCCCCCCCTTAGATCAGTTCTTAACATGGCAGCCCGGCTCATCTCAGACGTTAAATGGCTTAAACACATTACTCCTGCACTCAAGAGCCTCAACTGGCTTCCCATTGAAGGAAGATGTACCTACAAGACTGCATGTATCATCCACAAAGCCCTTCACTCTCATACACCCAACTACCTAGAAAACAAGCTGTCAAAAGCAGAGACTACTAGATCATTGAGGAGCTCCAATGCACTTCTGCTTCTACCTCCCAATCTAAACAAGTCAGCAACCAAGTTGCGCTCTTTTTCTGGAAATGCTCCAAGCATATGGAACTCCCTACTGTGTGACCTTCGATGCAACCCTTCCTTCCCTTTGTTCAAGAGAAACCTGAAACTCCTCCTCCTCAACAAATGCTTTAACTCCTAGTTTACGGAACTTGGTTAATTATTGCTTGATCAGATGTAGCCCCTCTGTCTTAAGCGGCTGTTTATATGCTTATGCTGTTTATTATATCCTCTCGAATTGTGTCTCTAGTTGTTGGTTACTCTACTATCATCTTTGATGTGTACCATTATCTATTGAACCCTCGCCTCATAATTTCATTGCGTTACTGTTTTAATGTATTCTATCACAGTCACGTGAAGCGATCTGACACCTTTGGGTCTAGCAAGTGCTATATAAAACTTATATAAATAAATAAAAAAGTCTACTCCATCCTACTCTAAGCCACTCCACTCTACACTATGCCACTCCACTCTGCTCTACGGCACTCCATTCTTCTCTACACCAGTCTACTCTACTCTATGCCACTTTATTCTACTCCACACAATGCCTCTCTAGGACACTCTGTACCACTCCTTTCTATGCCACTCTACTCAACGCTACCCCGGTCTGTCAATCTATGCCATTCTATGCCACTCCACTCTACCCCGTGCCACTCTACTCCATGCCCGGGTAGCTTTATTGTATCTGCAACTCCTGCCCAATGCTTGCACCCTTTTTTGTGTTACTAACTTTTTAAGAGCTGTTTTAGGGTCAAGAAGCTCTAGATGTGATTAATGTTTACAAGGATATCTTTGATCGTGCCCAATCTTCGGATATGCTGTTATAATGAATTTGATGTTGATTCCAATCGTGGCTTCCCATATGACTCTGACTATTGCACGTCCGTGTAGCTCTTTTGTATTTTTAGTTTTTGCTTAATGCACGTATGAGCTTTTAGTGTTATACATTTTTTTTTAAATGCTGCATTGAGGCCAAGAAAGTTTAGATGTGACTGACGAATACAAGGATATTTGTGATTTTGCGAATCTTGTGATATGTAGTTATCAAATGAATTTGATGTTGATTTTATATTTGGTTACCTTTATGGCTGTGACTACTGCCGAATAAAGATTATTATTATTACTCCATGTCACAAGACACTTGCAAAACCAATAGCTCTGACATAGGCAATACATATTGGCATTGCCAATGCTTGTTCCCAATTCTTTGTGTGACGGGACAATGTGCTCATTAATTATTTATCATTGCATGTCCAGAAAGATACTCCTACCCAGTTGTTGACCAAAGGGTTATTTCCAGTCTGTACATCAGGGTTTTGCAACAAATGCTTTTTAAACCTACACACATCCACAGGCCCATAAAACTGAACTTTGTGGCTTAACACACCTAGCTGGAATGTTTGACTAGGAAGTGACAGGTTTAATTGCTGATGCATCTTTCCTTTCTCCTGAAGCAAACTGATTGCCACTCGTTTGGCTGTATCACAGCTTGTTAATTGCTGTGCCATTAATCTGCTCTATTTTAAGAGTAGAATAGTTGTTAGAACACTATGTTGAGAATAATTGAGTTCCATCCAAGCAGGAAGCCATCAAGCTTAAAGGGTTCGTGCTTTATACTATGAAAATGTCTCTACAACAGAAATGGTGTTTCTTAATAACAAACTTTATAACAACCATGCTGTCAGTTCTCTTCTAATGCCCATAGCACATTCAGTGTCAAAATGTTTATTGTTTTCAGCCAAATTGGCCAAAACAATTGATAATTCACATACAATACATTAAAATTGGCCATAACAATCGATAATTCATATACAATACATTAATTACATGGATATTCCTAGAGTTAAAATAACACATTGTGGTCAATAATCGTTTAAAACTATATAAACAACATGATTTGCATGATCACAGCCTGCCATTTAATAAGTAATTTCTCTCGATTAAGCCTATGGAGGTGATCTTAGAACAGGTTCACATAGTGGTCTAAAAAATTAAAGGTAAAGCTTAAAAGAGGACAGATTAAGACACAAAGAGCATACATCAGTAAATATATATATATATATATATATAGGCTTTATAGAAATCTAAATGAATTACGTTCATTTTTGCTCAATGTACCCCTCAGCTAATAAAGTTACCTGGAGTAATGGCAATAGATAACTGTAATATCCTGAGCTAAAAATGTGTCTCGTTGTCCAACGCCATGGCAAGTTAAGACTAGATAATGAGTAAGTAGTGAATGTCGACCCCTCTTGCAGAGATACGATGTAGGATGGAAGATTTTAAAGATTTTGAAACCAAACCAACCTAGTGCTGAGGCGCTTGTCTTGCCTAGGTGCCTACTTACGTTACTGAGACCTGTGTGAAATTGCAATATTTGCTTATCAGAGAATCTTGAAAAAAATGTATAAGTGCTTGAGTACTATTTTAGTTCAATGAAGAACCATTTATCGTCAAAGAATAGGAATCATTCTTGCTAAGCAATAAGAACGAACAACAGCTAGCCAACCTCACCAGTGACCTGTGGGCCCTTGACGGCCTTGCAGACTTGACTATCAGCGTTCAGTTTTAGGTGTGCTTCTGCTCTTTGTTTCCATGCTGCGTAAATGTATGATGAAACCGCCACTATGATGGCTCTATCATCGGTTCTCATACAGAAAGCCTCAGCTTGTCTACAAATTCTGATCTTCGATGTTAAAAGAAGTGGTCACAGATGGTATTTGCGAAATCGGTACGTGAAGTGGCACAGTAGGGGAAAATGAGATAGTGTCTCTCGACCTCCCAAAGGGCAGATGCACCAATCTGATCTTTCGCTCGGTGATTATGACCACCTTTTGGTTACTGAAGCCACTGGCAATGTTCCCAATTTAAAT
This sequence comes from Calotriton arnoldi, assembly GCA_963921515.1. Taxonomy (NCBI): domain Eukaryota; kingdom Metazoa; phylum Chordata; class Amphibia; order Caudata; family Salamandridae; genus Calotriton; species Calotriton arnoldi. The sequence goes on from CAWUFW010006275.1 coordinate 863,175, forward strand.
TTTAAGTACAGAGATCTTTTTATTACCGGGTAGAGGACACACCAGATCTTCATTGAATGAAAAGTAACGTTTTGACAAGGGACCTAGATGGCTAAGGTTTACTAGGTTTTTGTGGTTCCAATATGCCTTCATTGCCACTTCTAGACTGACCTTCGTGATCGATTTAGGATGCAGCCAATATTCTTTCAGGCCAATACTGATCAGAACATCTGACATGATTAAATCACAGTAGCTTGTAGAAGTATTGCTGCTTCATAATGTCTTGCAGAGTATATCTGTATGATGCCAGTTCATCCCTAGACCATATGCGATACCAGTATTTTAATGTAGCCAATGCAGCAAGATCCTCAATTTTCTTCAGACCTAGATCGGTTCTCAGAGCCAGCATTTGCATGCCGTGGCCCTCGTGTAACAATCGTCGAATAAAGTTGTTTTCAGTGGTTTGTAGATCCGTTGCCTTCTTATGGCCCCATAGTTCAGTAATGTATAAAGAAACAGCCCCTGCTTTCATTTTGTAAACCAGCGTTGCTGAATACACGGAGTGAGAACCGCAAAAAATTGTGAATCTCAACACTGTGCCTGCTTGCTGGGCCAGAGTAATGGAACTTTTTGAGAGCTATGGGGACCACTTAAGTTTGTTGTCCAATGGGATGCCTAAGTAGTCAAAAGTGGATACTTGGATCAAGGCTGTTTTTTAACCTTAAAAATGGCTTGCAGATTTTGTTTTTGATTTAGAATCCTATATTTTGTTTTTACAACATTTATGTACAGTTTCCTTGCTATACATAAGGACTCAAAACATTTCAGCAGACGATGCATTGATATCTCTGTCCTGACTAGCAGTACTGAGTCGTCAGCAAAGACCAAAATTGGTATATGATTATTGCCTGATTTAGGTACATCAAGGTTATTACAATGTTGTTTATATAGCAATTGAAGAGGGTTGGTGCTAGAAAACAACCTTGTTTTATGCCTCTGTATTGGAATTTCATTTGTATATTCACCTCTGGTGATGTATCTAATCCTCGTGGTATTGCCAGAATGCAGGGCAATTAAAAGCTTCAAGATGTTTTCCGGCATGTTCATTACTCTTAAGTTTTGCGACAGTATAGTACGATCAACGCTATCAAAAGCAGTTTGGAGATCAACAAAGACCAGGTAAAGTGGTGAATTTTTCAGAGCCATGTATTTAGAGCAAATTAGATTTAATCTGAAAACCTGGTCTGTAGTGCTCTGACCCCTCCTAAAGTCTGCTTGATACGGTGATATCAGATCCAATTCTTCCACACATTGGTGTAGGCATGATAAAAGCAACTTTCCAAATATTTTTCCCGCTCTATCAAGCAGTGAGAATGGTCGCTAGTTAGTCACAACATCTCTCAGACCCTTTTTATGAATAGGCACAATTGTTGATTTTCGCCATGAGTGTGGAACGTCTCCTAGGGACCAGATGTTGTTAAGGGAGCGTGTTAAAACTGGAGACCAAAGAGTTAATTGGTTTCTAAAGACATCCAAGGGATTTTATCTGGGCCAGGTGCTTTTTGAAGTTTGTGTGACTTAATTGCTTCAATGACTTCCTCCTCAGTGAATTTTTGGTTTTACCCTCTGGTCGTAGGACTTGCTGGAGATGTACAGACTGTTGCTGGGGATACGTGAACTAAGAAGGAGTGATTCAGGCCTTCATAGTTGATTACTATTAGGTTAATTCCTAGGTTCCTTTTGGAATCTCCACATTGCATTAGCCTGGTGGGACTTTGAGTACCACGGTTTGTCATTTGGTGATGTGGTGCTGCGGCAGGATGCTCATTCGGCAGAGGCTCAACATCACTTTTATAGAGAGAGCTTAAGTGGTCGATCCAAAGTTGCGGGCTAATGTACAGCTCCAGATTCTTTGGGGCACCCTCACACCCACATCTGATGATTTCCCAGAATTTCTTTGGGTTGTGTGAGGATATTGCATCCAACAGATCTTGCCATAACTTATATGAATAGTACTTCTTTTTGTGTTTTAATAGCGCCTTGTACTGTTTCCTTTTCTCCAAAAACATCTGTTCATTAGCTTTGCCCAGGTGTCTATTCTATAAGGCCAGAGTCAGAGTTTATTTTAATTTCACACACTCCCCATCAAAACAATCATGTCCTTCCTGGGAAGGATTAGCAAAGACGGAGTTGGTTTTGTGCTCTCTTTCCAGTGTTGTTTGTGAAAGAAGCTCCTTTGCATTTGGATCTGTTGCTGGTCCACATTATTCATGGGTGCTTTTAGTGTTGTAGTATGTAATGTTAACCCTTTGGGGCTACTGGCATGGGTCTGAATGCTTATTATCATCAATCCTAATTCTGTTTTTCCTGTTTGATTGTAAGCGATTTATTTTTGGCTGCTTGTAAATCGAGTCTGATTTGACTGGATAGAGCTTGGATTAGGATGTTCCATAAGCAGAAGCAGGGGGTCATGATCACTTTCAAGCCTGGTGATTACTCTCATATCAATAACAAGGTGCCATGCTTCCTTGTTTATTTCCATGTAATCAATGACACTTTGTCTGGTACCCACTCGGAAAGTGGATTTCGGGGGGTTATCAGATTTAGTTCGGCAGTTGAGTGGGCGCATGCCTCCCTCTATTAGAGCTTTAAAAATTAGTTTGCCTTTCTTTGTCCTTTTACAGTGCTCAATAGGTGGTGCAGGTATCTCCCACGCTCTATCCTAGTCAATTAATGATTTTTCCATGAGTATGGGGTGCAACTTAGCATTAAAGTCTCTGCAAACCATTGTGCAGCTCTTTCTAGGCTGTGCAGGCCCTCCCAGCGTTGCTTCAAATTGAAGCATTGAAGGTTCTTCTGAACTTGTCATCAAAAGTTGATCCTTTAAAGATGCAAGTTCAGGTTTGAGTTTAGCGCTGCTGCCAGGTGGGAAGTATAAGTTTATAATCTTAAGTGCCCCTGCCTTGCTTTTTAAATGGATGATTTGAATATTTTTATTGAGTATAGTGTGAGATGTTTAGGTATATTCAAGAAGAGATGTTCTTATCCAAGTGATGAGTCCTCCCACTGGTCTTCTGTTTTGTTGGTTGGTTGCTGGTAGATGTTATGTTGAGTACCGTCTAAGGCGATGGTATCTATGGTCCATGTTTCTTGGAAGCAGTAGATATTCTGTTCAGTTACAAAGGACAGCCAATCCTTGTCCTCTATCTTAGATTTTAGGCCTGCTATGTTCCAGCTCAATTTTTTCAGACACGTTTTCCGACCAGCTTCTGATGTAATAGTTCTAGGTTTATCCTACAGGCATATGCTTTCTTGGCTGGCCAATGCAGATGATGATGATAGTGATGGTCTTGGTTGGGGCTGAGGATCTTGACAATGTGAGTTCTGAATCAAATTGTTTGCTATACAGAATTTTATGTCTGTTAGATTCAATCATTTGGGAAGTGACTGGGAGGAGCTCAAAGCATTTTGCAGCACAGAGCCAATTTTGTTACTACGCCCACTTCTAGTCTCAGAACTGTTTGAAGTTTTTCCATGAATATAGATGGATAAAGATCCTTTTCCAGAGGATTTATGCCAATGCCCCAGGTCTTCATTAGTTTTTTATGGCTGAGGATATCGTTAGTTATCGTTAGGTTTGTCCATACAGTCTGTGTGGATTCTCTATTGCTAAGCCTATTCGATTGAACAAAACTAACCATAGCTAAATTGTTCGATCTTATGTGCTGTAAACCTGGCAGAGTTTATTAGGCACAGGATATTCCTTCTATTGAGGATGTCATGGTTCCTTCTTGAATTATATTCAGGAGTAAATAGAATTGTTGTCTGATCTTTGATGATGGTTAGTGAATCCTCTCTATTATTGATGTGCCATTGTGTGATTTTTTTGCATGTGGCATTGTTTCCTCTGTTGTGGTTAGAGTACAAGATTCTATATCTTTATTAGGTGGTTTATCTTGTGTGTACATTGTCATTGGCAGGTATGTCCTACCACTCAAGTGATTAATTTATCGCAGAGTCGCTGGGCATCAGAGGCTCTATGCTCCGTTTGAAGTGTAGGAAGTAATAAGGGCAAATCTCCAGAACTTCCATGAATAGCCTTTCTAAGGCTATGTTCTATTTGTTCCATTGTTGGATTGATAGGAGCACTTGTACTTGGACATGCAGTGTTGCTACCTGGTTCTTGATTTGTAGTGATAGATAATGCTTCAGTGAGGCTCGTATTTTTGACTCCACAAATGCCAAAATTCATGTGTAGCTTCTCAGGTTGATGTATGTGATTGTATAATTACCTTGGCTATGCATATTTTTACTCCTTGGACACTGTGGTGAATTAAGCGTCTGTTAATCTTCCGGTGGTTTGATCATCACTTTGTTGTTTCCTAGTTGTGTCAGCTGCAGTATATGCTGTCCCTCATTGGCAGTTTCCGGTTTTTGGGTTTGAGGAATTGGTCTAGGTCTAGTTGGAATACATTTTATATGAGAGTGAAGTGTGCATTCTTTGCCACACAACAATCCTGTGTTTTGATTCACAAAGTCAACACTGAACTCTTAGTTTTTCCCAGTATTCAGCCCAGAATTGCCTAACTCGCCTACTTTTTCCATTGGTTCGGGATCTGCTACTGTTACAATTCCAGCTTGAAGTAGTGGATCTATTCCGGGTATATTTGGCTCAAGGATGATGTACTTTGATTTTTTCAATTTGTGTGAATTCCCACTTTTACTTGAAGTTTTTCTGTTACCCATCATCTTAGTTTTTACTTTTTGGGTTGGGCCTCTGGGTTTTGATCTTTCTTTTGTGCGGAGAAGGGACATTTATCGTGGACCTGTGTAGATCGGTTGAGTCCTCTATTATGTCTCCGGTAGTCAAGCGAAATTTTAAAGGGGTCTCATGCTTTTCCACCTCTGTGTCAATAGGTGTTGTTTTTTCTGAGGGTTCTCTAGGAACTGTATTGGGATCAAATGCCTTTCCCAAGTTTTGTCTGCAATCCTCAATCATGTCATTTATGACTATCGGAACTTGCAGTAGTTTCGCCAATAAGGGAACACAACTTTGGTAGTTCATGGGAGCTTGGGAGAATTGTGCTCTTAACTTATCTTTAACAGCCTCCTCAAGTAACATCATGCTGTGATCGATCTTCATTATTGATGAAGTGATTGGCATCGTAAATTCTAATTAGATATCGAGTTTCGAGGATTGCGACAAGATTGCATTTGCAATTGAGTCTAATGTGGTGCACATGACCTTCATAATGCTCAGTATTGGTTTATCTAGCTGATACACCGACTTGTTTGAGGCCTGGTTTGGGCATTGATTTCCTAGATCTTCCCTTGCATGCAATTGTTGATTTTCATCCAGGAGATGTAAGTCATCTGATGTTATTCCAGTCATTTGGGAATCCATCATAGTAATATCCAGATTCTCTAATATAAAGATGTCTGTATTATGCCAACCCAGCACGTGTAGGTTCTATGTCTCCAATACATAGCAATCATCGTCCACTATGCCATCTCTTTCGCTGGCAAGAGGAAGAATAGGGGAGGAGAATAGGTGGGCGAATCTTCCTTGCCGTTATAGTTCAAAGTGGTGGTCACCTATACCTTTTGCGTCCACCTCTGCTGTAATTGGTGGTGAAGGAAGTTATGTTTGCAATACAGAAGAGAAAGAGGAAAGGGAAGAGAGCTTCCTTAGTTCTGACAGTTTTGGATTGATACGTACATTTTTTAATCCATAGCCTCCAAAATGCTTGATGAAGGACTTGAGTATGTTTTGGAGTGAATTTTGAATTTGCGCTTATTTTAGGAAGGGGCGATGTTTCGCCATTCAATGTAGGGTACAACAGTTGATTGTGTCAAATCCACAAAAAATCTCTGTCGTCGTTAAATCTGGCATGGGCAGTGTGCTTTAGAAATACATTATTTCTTATTAATTCCTGCAAAACTTCTTGTTGGAGAATGAATGACCACATTCTCTTGAATGGTTTGTCCTACATGTCTGTACTAATTACAAAAAAGTGTGTTGCACACACTTGTCTTTGAACCATTGGAAGATGCTGTGTGAACAGAAGCGTATTTTCCTTGTGTAATGTGCTTGCATTAACAGTCTATTATGTTCAGAGTTATGCTGAACTTAACAGACCCTGGACTAGTCTGACCACAGAGTAAGACTTCACAAGTATGTTTTTGCTAAACTGCAATAAGTTGAAAAGTTATAACAGAGTGATGCAAACCAACATAAGGGCAGTGCTGTTGTTATACTCTACAGCCTCTGCATTTACCCAATTCTGGAAACAATATACAAGACATGTTACAGCAAATTCTACTTCTTTTTGCACTATGAAAAATTAATCGTAGAGGCATTTGCTATAAACAGCAGAGGCATGCCTCGGGTTACACATATGTTATTAGTCCAGCTGAGCTAGCCCACACTCTACTCAGACGACAGGCCCTATATACTTGACCTATTCCTCAGGTGACCATGCATCGTTACCAAAAGATAAGAGCCACAACCTACTATTTTTGCTGATTGTCTTCTGAAATTGACACCAACATGGAGTTTAGCACCTATGAGTACCCAATGAAAACGTATACATGCTACATTCACTACTAAGGAGATACAAGGTAGGAGAAAGTGGATTATTAGTTGGGTTGGATGGTAGTCCACCACAAGTAATAATGGTGCTGTTTTTGTTTAGGTCCAGTGAAGGTTTCAGTAATTTAATCCTGATATCAATCCCTGGTAGCTATGACACAGAGCCGATTGGCTTACCTAAGAAAATGTGTAAATCATTTAGAAAGTTAAACCAGATAAAGTTTAAAGCACAACACAATAAAAATCCCTCTTCAATTTATAAAAATAAAGAATATTTCAATGAACAAAATGACAAAAATACAATGAGAGGGACCGGACATATGAATTTGTAAAGTTTTAAATAAAAATAGCACTTAATAGTGCAAAGTGCCAACTGTCAGCAACTAGTTACACTAGAGTGGGACAAAAGTAAGTTTTAAGACCGAACACGATGGAGCACGGGTCGGCTACAAGGACCAGGTTGGTCTTGAGCAATGAGTTAAATTCCGACTTATAGCATTTCTGAGAAGTAGAGTCCTCAATGGGGCAGAACAGCAAGCTGGATCTGAAGACTTGGTCATCTATGATGGAGTAGCGGAGGATGAGGTCTAGGTGAAGCTGTTGAAGGCGAGAAAAACTCTGAGCAGAAAAATTCCAGAGTTCTCACCCAGGAAGCTGTCAATGTCGATTGGTTGCTGCTTGGTGTCAGGTCCAGTGAAGATTTCTACCTTTGGACTTAGTCTCTTTTCTGGAAGTCTGATTCATTCAGCAGGTCAAGGTTTCAAGCTGTAATTGGAGAGAGTTCAACATTGTTCGATGCCGGTTGGGCCTGCTATCTGAATTTGCTTCTATAGAGAAGAAAGTGGCAGGAGCTGCGGCAAAGTCAAGACCAGGAGTGATGCACCCACAATGGATCGGCAGGGCAGGTTTGTCCTGGTAGTCTGTCAGTTCTCCAGGCAAAAATCCTTGAAAAAGTTTTTACGTCCCAGATTTTAGGTTTGGGTAGGAGGAGGGCACCCTGATACCAGCCAAGGGTTTCAGGACCTCAGGAACAGCACTTAGGGGTTAGGGCCCTCTCCACAAAAACCGCCAGCAGGGTCAAGTATAGGTCCAATTGAAATCTGGGTTCCCTTAGAAAATGGACTTCCTGCTGCTTTTGTGTCCCTGAAGCTTAGCAGGAGATCAGCCAACTGATCCTTGGAATCCATATCTCAGTCCTAGGTACAAGTGGAAGCATGTCTAACCCTCTGGATTCTTCTCACAGGTCACAACAACAGGTGCAGTGCTAATGTCTTCCACATCTCCAGCAGTGTTCTGTAGAGGGTGCCTTGGGGTGCCACTTTTATGACTTACACTACCATGTGGGTGGGGGTGGCTACTGGTTTAGTGCCCCAATGACTAATAAGGAAAACGTTCCCAGGGTTAACTCTCCCCACTTTGCAGCAGTTCCTGTGTGCCCTACTGCAAACAATCCCAGAGTGCCCATCTTTACCTAAAGCCAAGATGACAGAACCAGTCCTCCCTTGTGCAAAGTTCCTCTGCCCACTCTAGAGAGGTGCTGCCAGGGTGATGAGCGAAACCTCTCTTCGGGTCACTCAAACTGGTTATGGAGGCAGTGCCTCTACCATTGAGATTGGTGCCTGGCTGGCTAGAAGGACAATAGAGGGGGGCAGCCCAGGTGTGAGCCACATCTTCCAGTGACAGGGTAAGTCTATTTGAAGAAAATTAAGTTCCTGGTCACAGCATAGTTGACCATCATGTCATGGGAAGGTCAACCTTTCTCCCATTGTCTCAGCTCTGGGAGCCAATTCATGGCCAACAAAGGAACTATTTAGCTCCTGCCAGGTTGGCATTTGAAAGTTCAGGCAAATGACCTTCCAGAGGCTTAGGGAGGCTAAAAGCAACTGTTGGAAAATGGCCCTCTCTGAAGGGTCACCTCAAATGTTTTGCCCTACTCCTCTTTTTACTGATTATTTTTGTTGGCCAGAGAACTCTTTTTGCCACTGCTGACCAGTGGTAAAATGCATGTTCTTCTACCCTAAACATGGTAATATTGGTGTATTCATAATTGACATATCTAGCTTACTTGTTAGTCCCTTATAAAGTGGTATACCACATACCCAGGGCCAGTTAATTAAATGCTCCTAGTGTGCCACACAAGTAGCACTTTCATCACATCTTAGGCCTGCCACTGCAGAGTCTGTGTATGAAGTTTTACTGCCACTTCAACTTGGCATTTAAAACCATTTGCAAAGCCTGCAACTCCCTTTTTATTATGCATAAATCACCCTTAAGTTAGGCCCTAGGTAGCCGATGAAGCAGGGTGCTGTGTAAGTTAAAGGTAGTACACGTACTTTTAAGTTTTGCATGTCCTGGTACTGCTAAACACTTACATTTGTTTTTCACAACTGTGAGGCCTAATTCTCTCGTAGGTTTACGTTGGGAATTCCCTAATAAACTTCTAAGCTGCAATTCCTGATTAGAAAGGAGTAGCTGTGTCATGTTTTATATCTTTAGAATGGTAATGATAAATCCTCTGTACTGGAATAGTTGGATTTGACATTACTATTTTAGAAATGTCACTTTTAGAAAGTGGACATGTATCTGCTCTAACAGCTTTGCATGCCTGCAGTCTGTCTCAAATTCACGTCTGGGGTGGGTGACATCTAAACTTTGTGCATTCCCTCTAGACAGACACAAACACAGGAAGGTTATGTGTGTCTGAGTACTCATCTGCATTCTGATGGCTCTTCCTGGGCAGGAAGGGAGGAGCTGACACTTACACCTGAATAGGCAGTTTCCTGCAAGTCCCCACACAAAGGACTGATTACCCCCTACATCTAATTTGGAGCCAGGGATTGGAAGAAAGGTTTTCTGTGCACTTCAACTACCCTTCTTAGATATCACCCCCCCCCACTTCAAAGACACAACTTGATACTGGGACTCTGACACCATCAAATCAGACATTTCTGGACCTGTAACTGAACTCTGTCAGAAGAACTGCTGTGCTGCATCAAGGACTGACACTCTGCTGGACTGCTGATCTGGAAGACCTGCTTTTCTGCTGTGCTGCCTGCTGCTTTATGACCCTGCTGAGGGAGAGCTGGACTCTTACTTACAATTGAAGTGATCTCGAAGGGCTTGTTGGCTTGACTCCTGTTGCATGAGACTCAGGGCTATCAAAGTCTCTACACCGGCTCCTGTGCCTGGTTCACGGGAAGTGGACCCAGATACTTCCACCAGAGAGATGGACGGATCTCCAGTCTGCGTGTAGAAGAACCTGCACATTGACCCTGTTGCTGCAGTAGAATCAGTGCATCGCTCTCTGAACCAACGCATTGTCTTAAGAGCCCAATGAGTCCGAACTACGCATCGCCGCCACAGCAGTATGGAGAGATCGACGCATCTCCTCGACTGCGTGGCGAAACATGGCGCTTCACACTTCGTAACCAACGCATCTCGGCTCAGCACTTCATGTACGAAACTGATGCATAGCCACCACTGCATGAAGAAAATCAATGCATCACCTCAACTGCGGGCTTCACATCAATGCATTGCTCGTGTGCACTCCGCATCCCGCTGTTGCGACCAGGATCAAGGTACTTTATTCACCAGGCCTGCATAGTGCCTGTCCCCTGCTTGCCCTCTATCAACTGTTGACTTTGCCCTGGTCCGGCGCGACCAGTAAACCCCCATTGGTGCTTTTTGCTTCTAAGCGCTATACCTCTTTCTTTATTCTTTAAAAATTAATATCTCAACTTCTACTTATTGGATTTTTGTTGTTTGGGTCTTGGTTTGTCGATACATTTTTGTCTATTTTTCTAAACCAGCATGCAGTCTTTTTGTGGTGTTTTAATTGTGTTCCTGTGTGTTGCACAAATACTACACATTGCCTCTTTAGATAAGTCTGACTGCGCTGCGCCAAGCTACTGGAGGGTGATCACAGGTTATATTTAACTGTGTATCTGACTTACCCTGACTAGAATGGCGGTTCCTGCTTGGTCAGGATGCATACCTCTGCCAACCAGAACCCCCAATTTCTCACAAACTTTTTAAAAGTACCTTTAATAAAATATTTCTTACAAATACAACTTTACCAATTAATTAGATTTGTAGCAAATATTTTAAAAATTCCAAAATGTAACGTTTTATCTGGTTCCGAGGCGGAGGTAACATTTATTTCTAACTAACCTTCAATGTTTTCCTACAGAACAGCTAACCCTGATACAATGAAAAGATTGTTAGGCCTTTTCACTGGAAGGACATGTTTTACTTGAAATTTTTACATTCTCTGCTCTTAAATGCCATGCACCCTGCCTTATTCACACTTAAGGCTAACTTAGGGTTTACTTACCTACACTTAAAAGGAAGGATAAGGCCTGTCAAAAAGGATTATTTTGATAGGTAGAATTTGCAGTCTAAACCTGCACAGTCAGGCTACAGGTCGCAGACATGGAGTCATGTTTTGCATTTTCACTTAAGTGGCAGTGTAATATCTGCTGCAATCCACAAGTGACATTTAACTTATTGGCCCTGGAATTTATAGCTAAGGTAAATATGCCAGTTAGGAGTATAGCCAAATTCAACATATTGTAGGGCTCAGACCACACGCAGTGTGGACTGCTTAGCAGATTTCCATTGCATAGAGTCACAAAACCAGCAGCATCAGTCCAGTCCAAAAAATGGAGGTGATTATGCCAAAAATAGGCATTTTCTTACATACCAACCTCCCAATGAAAGATGGTAATGTTAGCAGTGCTACCCCAGAAAGTTTGATTGTATCCCCTTACCGGGATGTATTGTATTAAAAATATTTAGTAGCTGAAGCTTTACAAGATATACATGGCTGAAATTTCAAAGAGATATTTAATTATATCATTTGGAAGCATAATTATTTTTGTGCTTCCACAATGAATGCACACAGGCAAGTCTGACAAATCAAGCTGTTTGTACAGGGGTGTGCTTTCGTGCTCATGAATATTTTACTGATTTCTGCGTGTGCATTAAAATGTGTTTTCCAATTAATTTGGATCACAAACATGCTAAGAGATAAAGGGCCAGGTGTACTACGGCTTTTTGTATTTCCAAAGGGTCTGATTCGCAAAATCCAGCAATTTGCGACTTCAAAAGGCTTTTTGGTATGTAGCAAATGCAAATTGTGATTTGTTAACATGTTACCAACTTACGATTTTGGCTTGTGACTACATACCAAATTGGTATTTGGAAGGGGTGTTGTTTAAGTGATCAAAATCTGGTCACAAAACATTAATATATTGATGACTAAAAAAAGGTAGTGGTAAACCAATCTTGACACAAACATTTTTAGGACTAGGCAGTGGTCCTATGGACTCAAGTGGATCTCTTTTTATGACAGCCTTTGGTAAGGACTTTCTCTATGCTCTGAATTACTGTTGGAACTGGCCCTTTTTGCAGGGTTATCCCCAAACTTTTTGCCTTCCTCCTGTATTTTTTCTGACCTGTTTTTGTTGGTTTTATGACTCTGGGCACTTTACCACTGCTTTTCAGTGCTAAAGTGCATGTGCTCTCTCTTGTAAACTTGGTAAGATTGGACTTCACCCGTTTGGAATATTTAATTTACCTGTATGTCCCTTGTACAGTGGTATCCCATATACCCAGGGCCTGTGAATTAAATGCTACTAGTGGGCTTGCAGCGCTGCTTGTGCCACCCACCGAAGTAGCCTCTCAAACCTGTCTCAGGCCTCTGCCACTGCAGGGCCTGCGAGCGCAGTCTACTGCCGCAGTGACGTGGCCTGTAGAGTGGTTGCCATGTCTGAAACTCCCCTTTTACTACATGTGTCACCCCTAAAGTAGGCCCTAGCTAGCCCTATGGCAGGGTGCTGTGTAGGTAAAAGTAAGGACATGTGTCTTAACTGTGTGGCATGTCCTGGTAGTGACAAACAGCCTATTTGGTTTCTCACTGCTGTGAGGCTACCCTCTCATAGGTTTGCATTGGGAATTCCCTGATATGTGTTTCACTGGTAATTTCTAATATGAAAGGGGTAGCGTTGCCATGTTTGGTATGTTTGGAATAGTTGTAATAAATCCTGCTTATTGGTGAAAGCGAATTTGTTATTACTATTTTAGAAATGCCACTTTTAGAAGTAGGCATTTCTGTGTGCTTATGGTTCTTTGTACCCTGCCTGGTTGTGTATTCACCATCTGGTTTAGACTGACAGGAGAAGGGGATGTGCATTCACTCTAGACTGTCACAAGGGGGGGTTGAGGTGTGTCCTGCCTTTCCTGGGTGACTCGGCGCTAGGCTGAATAGATCTTGGCTGCATTTAGAGTGGCAGGAGGAATTTCCCTTGCACTTGAATAGGCCTGGTCAGCATTTAGAGTGGAGGGAGGAGTTGCACCTGAATAGGGCTGTGACTACCTTATACAATGCTGTCTCCACCTCGCTGTAGCATGCCTGGGGCCAGAGCTTGGGATGTGAATGGGGGTGTTATGCACTTATAAACAGTTTTAAAAGTGCCCCCAGAACAAAGACGTTTTGGACTATAAGTACAGGGGCTTTGACCCCATGAATTTAGACACTGTGTGGGACTTGTAACCAGATGCTGCTGGACTGCCAAGAGGAACTGCCTTGGGACTTCATTACTTTGGAGTGCCGACCTGCTGCCTATTGGGCTGAAATAAGGACTGCCACTTTGCTCTGAGACCCTTGTGCTGTCCTGCTTGGCTGCATCCTACTGCTGTCCCCTAGTGCTCTCCCAGGAGTGCTGCTATGCCTCTGGTCCTTGCAAACTTGAGCGCTTTATTCCTTTGGGCTCATTGCCCTGAACCGAAGCGTGGGGGGCGCTGTGCTTTGGTTGCCTGAGCCCAAGGTGTGGGCTCTTGCTGCAGTAAAGCACGTGGTGCGCTCTCTGCTGTCTCCTCCTGATCAGCATGTGGAGTGCTTTATGCCTGCATGAAGAGCATGGTGAGCGCTTCTGATATCCAGATCCGAGCCTCTGTGAGGGGCCGTGTGTACACCTGCGTGAGGAGCAATTGCCGGGCAGCAGTCCCAAGCTGCTCCGAGCAAGGAAGCCTGAACTTGGCCCCTGGCCCCTGCAGGTTGCTGTGACAATGCAGGAGTTGCAACAGAAGTGCCCATCGCATGGTGGAGACTCCCCCCCCCAGTGGGGTCTCACCGGCCAGGAAAAAGAGGCGAGACCAGGGCCAAGGACCTCCGCTGCCGTCACTCTGGGCACCGGTGGTATCCGTGACAGGCCAGGGAATTGCTATCCTTGAAGCCACCTGAACCCACTCAGCCCCCAGTGACTGTGGGGTGGGGCTGAGCTTCCCGATGTGGCAGCTGCACCACGTATTTGCGGGCAGTCTCGTGGGTGAGTCAGGCACAGGGGAGTTTGGAGTTGGCCCTGCTCCTGGCTATAAAGTGTACCGGGAGGCTGCATGGCCCCCAGCTGCCCCACGCTGAAAAGGGAAGTTGACCTTTTGTTGACACCCTTATGAGCTGCTCGATTTGCCCGCAGCTGGTCAATTTTAAAGAGCTGACTGGAGATGGCAGCTGCCTTGTTTGTGCCCGGGGAGCACAGTACCTGGTGGAAAGGAACGGGGTGAGACCTCGACAGAGGCCCCGATTCCTGTATTAGACGAAATCCACCGGAACTACTGTATTCACTGTTTAAGGAGGGCCGGTGAGCCCTGCCACCTACGTGTTGTGGAAAATTACCATATTGTAGGTATTGGAAGCACAGAAGTGGTGTGCTCTATGAATACAGGGTGTTTCTGGATGTTACCTCGCAATATTAAGTGATTATGTGTTTTACTCATCACAGGCTTCCTGTGTTTATGACCCTCCTAAGGGATGAGGTGTTTTACTTACATAATGGTGGTTTTATGATAAGTGCAGCTTATAGGTATTTACTTATTGCACTACTTGTGTTGTTATAACAAGTGCCCGATTGGCAAAGTGATCTATGATTTTATGTGACGTCAAGACAAGTGCCTAGCGGCACAGTGATTTATGTGATTGTGGTCTAATTTGTTTTATGAAGAATACAAAAGATATTTATTTATAACCTTGTGTGGAGTCTCTTTTTGTGGTGTTCCTAGTGTGTAACTGGTGTATGCATGTGTTGCACAAATGCTTTACACATTGCCTCTGGGATAAGCCTGACTGCTCTGCCAAGATACCAAGGGGGTGAGCAGGGGTTATCTTTTGTGTGTAACTCCCTGACTAGAGTAGTGGGATCTGCCTGGCTTAGGTGTATACCCTAGCCAAACAGAAACCCCAGACATATTTATGGGCAACTAACGCAGCGCGGTGCCGCAAGTTATTTTGAAGTGCCACGCTGCGTTAGTTTCCAGGCACAGGGATGCAAAATCTTTAAAATCTGTGTGCCTTTCCCTGCACTGGCCCACAAACTGCTGCCATGCGCCAGCGCAGGCACCCTTGCACCATGTTGCAAGGATGTCTGCATCATGGGGAGATTGTTTTTGTGCAGGAAGGGGCCCCTTCCTGCACAAAAACAATCACTTGAGGTGATTTCCTCTTCCAATGCATGCTGTAGAATGCAGCACGCATTCAAAGAGGAAAAAACAAGGAGAAATTAAAAAATTTCTTCTCGTTGCGCCTCGCTACACCACCCCTGGGGGTGGTGTACCATCCTGATGCCTTTCTAGATTTATGATTGCTCGTAAATCTGGAAATGCATCAGTGGACATGGGTGTTGCGTGGGAACACCCACAGCATCACCCATGTCACGCCCCTAACATGCAATGTGTTGCGTGATATGGGGTGAGATTTACGAGCACACGTAAAGCCACGCAGGGTGGCTTTACGTGTGCTTGTAAATTTCACGAAGCAGGTTGCGCCGTCGGTGCATCACGCAACGTGACGCACTGACGGCGCAAGGGGCTCATAAATAAGCCCCCCCAATTCTAACAATTACCATGAAGAGACAGCACATATCATCTAGTGTGTGTAGGAAGCTTGTTCTCTATATAGTGTACTAAAAGGAAGTACACTGTGCAGAGTCCAGAGAATCCCCAAATGGTACACCGAGGTAAAGCAGATAATTCTAATGCTTTTTGTGGTAGTGTGGGCAAGCAGCTAGGCTTATCAGAGGAAGATGTTAAGTATTTGTTATCACACACAGAGGCAATAAATGAGACACACACTCAAGAATCAATACGAGACCAATTTGTAAAAATAAAGTCGATTTTTTTATTGTGTTTTTAGAGACCAAGAACACAGTCCTAAGGTAAGTACTTTTTGAGTTACGAAACTGGTGCACAAAGACGAAGGCGGCCATTAGAAAATGCACTGCAGAGGTGGACTTGCCGGTACGTCCGGTGGGTCTCCTTGGAGGGAGGAGGTCACAAGGACCTGGAGACCATGGGAGCAGAGCTAGTTGGTCGTTACTGAGGCCAGCGGGGCCGGGTTCAGAGCGAACAGGTCAGTCGGGCGTTGTACGTCTTCAGTGTTCTTAAGGTAAGGAGTGGGCAGCTTGAAGAGGCGATCTCAGGACAGCTGGGCCACTCAGTGAGTGGGTCCCAGGTATCTTGATGCTCCTTGATGAGTACTTGATTCTGATGCTTTGGGAGTCGGTGTGGACTCTACTTCTTGGCTTTTACCGTTGGGGGTCTGGTACCTTGGGTATTGGTACACCACGGCTCCGGTAGGTCTGGTGCCTCCAAACTTGGTGGAGAGGCAGATCTGACTCTCCAGAGATGTTGTACCTCTTCTTGCTTTGGTGCTGCGTCGAGGTCGTCAAGGAGCAGCAAGTCGACAAACCGAACTTCACTGGATCAATGCCTGTGGTGTGCAGGGGAGTGATACATTCACTCCAATGAAGCTTCTCGGCAATTCCTCAAAGGCTGGAGGTGCTCCGGGGTTCTTGGATTCCTTGCAAGTTTCAGGATGACACAGCAGCAGTGATTTTCGAGTCCTTCTTGCAGCTGGCAGGGTTTGGTGCCTTTTCTTTCTGCAGTTTTCTGTAATCGTGTAGCAGGTCTTTTTTTTGTCCTGGTCTTCTTTGGTCCGATAAATCTGAGGTTCAGGTCTCGGAACTGCTTAAATACTGAATTTAGGGGTGTTAGAAGAGGAGACAGGTAATAGCCAATAGGCTATCTACCTTTAGGGTGACTAAACCTTCTAGTGACCACTTCTGTGGGAAGAGACACTACCGTTGCTCTGATTGGAGCATTTCTCACCATCTCAAGGTGGTGGAATTTCAGGAGAGGGGTTCACCTCGCCTGTCCCCCCCTAGGGGAGGGGCAGGCTGAGGGGGACCCTCCTTCTCATCTAACAGATTTTCCTGCTTTCCCCCCCAAAAAAGCGGAGTAGGAAAGGGGGGCTTGTCCTCCCCCACTATCTCGGGTTCCTGGGTTGGGTTTCAAAGGTGGCATTACCTTTTGAAGCTTCCGCTCTGGAAGGCCATCCTGTCCTGGAGGAGGTGTGAAACACCCCCGCCCAGAGCAGGTATTGTTTCTGTCCTCTGAGAGTGCTGGCTCTCACCCCATGAGGTCAGAAACATGTCTGGTGGTGGCAGGCTGATGAAAACCATACAGGAACCCCACTAGTGTTTGGTTAAGTTTCAGAGGACCCTCTAGAAGGGTCTCCTATGTGAATTTATTAATAAATCCAGCACTGGCATCAGTGAGGATTTATTAGGACAAGATGTTTGGTACCAAACATCTAAGAAAACAGGAAAGCCATCCTGGAGCTAGGAAACTTGTGTTGACAAGTATCCAGTCCATGTACTCCTTATGGCTTCCCTTTTCACTTACAACATCACAGAATGGACTGGACATTGTAGGGGCATATCTTCTCATGGTGATATGTCCACGCCTAGGATACAGTGCACCCTGCCATAGAGCAAATGGGCTGCAGTAGGATGTCTTACCTATATCTTATGCAGTGTAAGGGTGACACAGGGCTGTGTGCCATGTCGACTCTTCGGATATTCCTGCACTCAGACACGCAGCCTGCAATAGCAGAGTGTTCAAAATTAGTGAAGGGGCCCTGGGGTGGTGCCCCAGAGGACTCTCTTCAGTACCCATGCCCTAGGTACAAGTGATACCACTTACTAAGGACTTAAAAGGGTAGCTGAAGTTGTGGAACAGTGTTTTGGGAAAGAGATCCGGCATTGGGAACCTGGTTGGCAGGGACCCAGTGCACTTGCATTTCAAAATTAAATCAGGCATCAGCAAAAAGTGGGGGCTAACTGTACAAAAATAGGTACTTTCCTACACAACACCCCCCCCCCCAAACGAAAGAGGATGAGACTAACCTTTCCCTAAAGAGTCTTCATCTTCTGAGTGGAAGCACCTGGAAAGGCCATCTGCATTGGCATGGTCAGCCCCAGGTCTGTGTTCCACTGTAAAGCCCATTCCCTATAGGGATATGGACCACCTTAACAATTTGAGCCATCTGAGAAGTCTGTGGTCAGTTTGGGCAAGGAAGTGATAACCAAACAGGTATGGTCTCAGCTTCTAAAAAGACCAAACCACAGCAAAGGCTTCCCTCTCTATGGCACTCAAAAGCTGCTCTCTGGGGAGAAGCCTCCTGCTTATGAAAGCAACAGGTTGGTCATGGCCATCATCATTGGTCTGGGTTAGGACTGCTCCTATCCCATGTTCAGAGGCATCTGTCTGCACTATAAACTACTTGAAGTAACCTGGAGCTTTTAGAATGGGTGCTGAGCACATTGCTTCTTTCAAGGTGTCAAAAGCCTTTTGAGAGCTCACTGACCAGGTTAGCTTTTTGGGCATTTTCTTGGAGGTCAATTCTGTGAGGGGGACCACAATGGACCCATATGCCTGCACAAACCTCCTGTAGTACCCAGTGAAGCCAAGGAATGCCCTGACTTGAGTCTGGGTGGTTGAACTTCCCAATCCAGAATGGTCTGGATTTTGGGTTGTACTGACTGAACTTGTCCTCCACCCCCAATTGGCCCAAGTATACAACCTTGTCCTGCTCTATCTGGCACTTGCTTGCCTTAGTAGTGAGTACTGCTCTCTGCAGAGCCTCTGAGACCTTTGAGGTGGATCAAGTGATCCTGCCCGGTGGAGCTAAAGACAGCAATATTATCAAGATAGGCTTCCAATCCAGCAAGGACTTTGTTTACCAACCTCTGAAAGGTGGTAGGGGCATTCTTGAAACCAAAGGGCATCTCATTGAACTGAAGGCGCCCATCTGGAGTAGAGAATGCTGATTTTTATTTTGCTACATGGGTCAGACCTATCTGCCATTACCTTGATGTGAGATCAAAGGTACTCAGATATGTGGCTGCCCCTAATCTGCCAATTAGCTCATCAGCTCTTGAAATTGGATGGGCATCTTTCTTGGTAACTGCTTTGAGTCCCCCGTAGTCCACACAAAACCTCATTTCTGTCTTTCCACCCATTGGGCTGGCCCAGGGGCTCTCTGAGGGTTTAATGACACCCAACTCCAGCATCTTGCTTACCTCATCTTTGATGCTTTCTTTGACATAATCAGGCTCCCTATATATTTGTTTTTGACAGGTAGGCTATCACCAGTGTTCACATCATGTGTATACTAGTTAGTCTGGCCAGGGGTCAAAGGAAAGAGCTCAGCAAACTGAGTCAGGACTTGCCTGCAATCCGTCTGCTGTTGGCAGTGAGGGTGTCTGAATAGACCAACTCATCAACTGACCCATCTCTAGGGTTTTGAGAGAGATCATCAGGGAGTAGCTTACTCTCTACCTTCTGTTCCTCATCTGTAACCATAATCATGGTCACATCCGCCCTGTCATTGTAGGGTTTAAGGCGATTGATATGTATCACACTCTTGGGGTTTCTACCTGGGCCAAGGTCTACTAAGTAAGTGACCTCCCATTTTCTCTCAAGGGTAGGGTAGGGCCCAGTCCATTTGTCCTTTAGGGCCCTAGGTGCTACAGTCTTCAAAACCCACACCTTCTGCCCTGGTTGGAACTCTATCATGGCAGTGTTTTGATCACACCAGATCTTGTGGAGCTCTTGGCTAGCCTCAAGGCTTTTGTTTGCTTTTTTCATGTTTTCAGCCATCCTTCAATGAAGGCCAAATACATAATCCACAATGTCTTGTGTTGGTTCTTGGAGGGGTCTCTCCCATCCTTTCTTGACAAGACAGAGTGGTCCTCTTAAGGATGTCCAAACAAATGGTCAAAGGGGGAAAACCCTACTCCCTTTTGTGGCACCTCTCTGTAAGCAAAAGGCAGGCAAGGTAGTAAAACATTCCATCTCCTTCTGAGTTTTTCAGGGACTCCACCAATCATGCCTTTTTAGGGTCTTGATAAATCTTTCAACAAGCCCATTTGTCTATGGATGGTATGGTGTAGTGAATATATAGTTCGCCCCATACTCAGCCCACATGTGTTTCAAGTATGCAAACATAAAGTTTGTACCTGTTTCTAATACTACCTCCTTAGGAAACCAACCCAAGTAAAATACCCGGGAGGGCCTTGGCCACTGCAGGTGCAGTGGTGGTCCTTAGGGGAATTGCCTTGGGGTACCTGGGGGCATGATCCACTAGCATCAGAATACATTTTCCCTGATGCTGTTGGAGGGTCAAGGGGACCAACAATGTCAATCCCTACCCTTTCAAATGGTACCCCAACCACTGGAAGTGGAATTAAGGGGGCCTTTAGGTGGCTACCTGTCATGCCACAGGCCAGACAAGTGGCACAGGAGTTGCAAAACTCCTTCTCCTTGTGGGACCTTTCTGGCCAGTAGAAGTGGTTGACTCTAGGTTTGTTTCTGGCCAAGATGCCCAGCTTAGGGAATGTCATGGGCCAATGTTACGAGAAACTCTCTAAACTGATGAGGCACTACCACTTTCCCAGTGGCACCAAGTGTGGGGTCTCTGGCCTCAGTGCATAGGAGTCCCTCCTCCCAATAGGTCCTGTGGGAACTACTGACACTTCCCTTTTCCTGATAAGCAGCTTGCTGCCTCAGGCTTTGAAGAATGGGACAGGTTCTCGGCCCCTGACACAGATCTTCCCTAGTGGGTCCCCCTGGTCCTAAGAGCTTTGCCGTGTAGGGCTCTAACTCCTGGGGCTCAGTTCTCTCTGGGGCAGACAAATCTTCTCCCTGAGGAGAGGGGACTTGGTCTGGTTTCTGTTTTGAAGCTAGCTCCCCAGTCTTCCTGCCTTTTCTCTTGGAAGGTTGGTCTATCATTTCAGGATCCAACACTTCTTTTTCACCTTGGGTTTTGCTTTGTGCCCTTGATTTTACACACACCCATGCAGGTATTCCAGCATTGATGCCTGGGTTTTCTTTTCTACTTCAGCCCATGCTGATTATTCCAAACCATTTCCAAGCAGACACTACACAGGGATAGCAGAAGACACCACTACCCTTTTGAGGCCACTAATCCTCCCCCACCAATCTAAGCTCAACAAAGCCATTGGTTGTTCCATAGCCTGATTGTCAGCGTTGAGGACTGTATAGGTCTGTCCTAGCAGATATTGATCATGGTACACCAGTGCTGGCAACAGTGTCCCTGAGGATTTCCACCCTAATCCCATTATTTATTTAGCTCTGGTCTGTATCTCTCCGGGTTACTGGGCCAGACAGCCAGGGTAGCTACATCCGCCCCTCCCTCTGAGACTGGAGTTGCCTCAGTGAGCACCTTGACATGGTCAGGGCTCACCTGTGATCCCATCTGGAGACTTGCAAGTGCATTCACTGCAGGGGTGCTAGAGGCCTTCTTTTTATTTTTACAGTTAGGGTCTTCAGTTCGGTGTCCAGTTGTCTTGCAATCAAAACACCAAGCCTTCTTGGCATCCTAGTTCTTACCCTGGTACCCACCCTTGGACTGTGCTGAGTTTCCGGGCCCACCACCCTTAACAGGGTTCGGGGGCCTGAGGAAGACTCATTTTTGTTTTTGACTTTTTGGTCAACATCCTTCTCTTGGGGGGTCTTTTTGGCCTCCTTCTTTGGACACCCCCACGAGGGGTAATTTTGGTCACCCTTGTTTTGACCCAGTGGTCTGCCTTCTACCCCAACTCTAGGAGAGAAAGTGGACCTAGGTCTACCAGATGCTGCTGTAAATTCTCGTAACCATTACTCAAAAGATGTTCCTTCATAATTAAACTGTAAAGCCCTTCAGATTCATTCACATTGGCCACCAAATGAATAGCCTGTTAGATACGTCAATGGCCAATATGTGTTGAGGGTCCACCGTCTATCTATCATGTGAAAAAGAAAATCAACTCTCAGGTCTTAGGGGAGAGGAGTTGGCCTAACGGCTAGTGCGGTCAACCTCGAATCTGGGGAACTGGGCTCGAGTCTCGGCAATGACGCTGAACATCCTGTGATTCTGGGCAAATCACTTAATCTCCCCGTGCCTAACAAAAATGAATGTGTCCTCATGTAATGCAACTGGTGCTATGTAAAGCGCTCTGATACCCGATTCGGGTCAAGTTCGCGCTATATAAAACTATGTTAAAAAAAAAAAAAAAGTCATAATGGTGACCCCAGTGTCGCACAGCTTACAGAATCAAGGCGGTGGCCGGTGGGCGTCCCAGCAGAGTGCCTTTAAGAGATTCTCTCCTAATGGTGAACAAATTCACAACTCCCCCAGGACAGGATGGCCTTCCAGGGCTGGAAGCTTCAAAGGGAATGCCACCTTTGAAACCCAACCCAGGAACCCCCAGATAGTGGGGGAGGCCAAGTCCCCTTTCCATAGTGTGCAGGGGAGTGATACCTTCACTCCAAGGGAGCTTCTCGTCAATTTCTCCAAAGGCTGGAGGTGCTCCATGGTTCTTGAGGTTTCAGTAAGACAGAGCAGCAGTGATTGTCAAGTCCTTCTTGCAGCTGGCAGGGTTTGGTGCCTTTTCTTTCTGCAGCACAGCTTTAGGTCTCGTGTAGTAGATTTTCTTTTGTTCTGTTCTTCTTTGGTCCAATGAATCTGAGGTTTAGGTTGAGCCGCCTTAATACTGAACTTAGGGGCATTACAAGGGGAGACAGGTAATAGACAATGGGCTATCTACCTTTATGGTGTCTACACCTTCTAGTGACCACTTCCTATGGGAATAGACACTACCCTTGCCCTGATTGGAGGTTTTCTCACCATCTCAAGGTAGAATTTCAGGAGAGGGGTTCACCTTTCCTGCCCCACCCTAGGGCGGGGGTGCAGGCTGAGGGGTGACCCTCCTCCTCATCTAACTAATTTTCCTGCCTTTCCTCCCACCAAAAGTGGAGCAGGAAAGAGGGCTTGGCCTCCCCCACTATCTGGGGGTTCCTGGGTTGGGTTTCAAAGGCAGCATTGCCTTTGATGCTTCCTGCCCTGGAAGGCCATCCTGTCCTGGAGGAGGTGTAAAACACCTCTGCCCAGAGCAGATATTGTTTCTGTTCTCTGAGAGCACTGGCTCTTACCCCATGAGGTCAGAAACATGTCTGGTGGTGGCAGGCAGGTGAAAAGCGCACAGAGTGTTTCATTAAGCTTCAGGGGATCCTCTAAAATGGTCTCCTGTGGGGGCGTGACCAAGATGGCGGTGTGAGCGGTCGCACTGTACTTGCGCTCCGCTCCCGCCGGCCTACAGCATCGCCTATAGCAGCCCCAGCGACAGGATTCCCCGATCGCACCACCAGGATTGATCGGCGCCGGGGGCAGTGAACTGCGGGATGCCCTGGCCGCCCGGAAACGCTGACTTTGGGGCACTTCGGCAGCCTGGAAGGCCCGACGCGGTGAGCGGAGAGGTGCTGGGCCTGCTGTGCAGATCGCCTGGGGCTGAACGCGGCCGTCGCTCGTCATTTCGGCTGCCCTGCCCCTGGAGGCACTCTCGGGCAGGCACCACACCGCGACCCTGAGAGGTCCCGCCCCGCATCATTTCGCTGATGACTGGAGGAGCGATGTGCCCATTCCCCGCCTGGGCCTGTGCCGGCCGCCGGAGCTCGCGCACTCTTGCGGGCCACAGAGAGGGCCTGCATCAGTCCCCTGGAGCGAGTGGGCCCACCTGGATACGGCGGCATCGTCAGAGCGAGCCCCAGTGACGGCTGGCCCTTCCTGCCCTGTGGGGTCTCTGGCACACCCACACTATGCACTTCTCTTCATGGCCCACCTGGGGGCTGACGGTAAGACTGAGCCCGCGAGAGACGAGGACAGCACTCAGAGCAATCGGGGGTGGCCTGGAGGCCCCCCTCAGCGTTGTGTATGCTGTGAGGCGGGGGAAGCCACTCGGCACAGGAGGACTGGAGGTGCCACATCGGGCCTACTTGCAGGTGAGGCCTACTGGGAGTAGGGGGGGCTGGATCCTGTTGCCCAACCCTGCTTCCCTTTGGGCTTTCTCCTAGCCGAATTGGTGGCGGACATTGCTGCATTGCAGAGACTACTGGCACTAGGGCCCGCCTGGTGGGACGATACCTTGGGGGCGACTGCGGTGCTCGGATCCCGGTCTCAGCGGTGGTACCTCACGGGGTCAGCTCCTTATTTCCATCAGAGTTGGGCCTTCCCTGTGGGTCCCACGGGACCTGGTTCGCGCATTCCCCCGCCGCACGGTGAGCACTGACGCTCCCCCTTTCTGGAGGTCCAGCACTCTGCCCGGTTGGCCCGGCATACTACTCACGCAATGGCAGCAGGGAAAACTAAAAAGGATTGATCTGTCCGGGAACTCCTACTGAAGTCTACGGGGGATGCCTCTAGTTCTGGTGCGGCGCACGTAGGGGAGGGCCCGACGGCGCAGTTACGAGGGAGTTCCTGGAGGCCTTATTCGCATCCCAAAGGGAAGACATCTTGGCCGTCAAGACGGACTTGCAGGCGGATCTCCGGGAAGTACGGCGAGATGTGGATGTAGTGGGAGAGTGGGTGGCCGCGCTGGAGAGTACCGCGATCGCTAGGGACGAGGAAATAGCGGCGCTCCAGCAAGAAGTCCTCCGTCTGCGGGACCAACATTTAGAACTCCAAACGCACTCCGAGGACCTGGAGAACAGGTCACGGAGGAACAATATCCGCATCCGTGCGACCCCAACGGGTGCGGAGGAGGAGGACCTTGAGGGCTATGTCCAGGATCTTTTTCGCACCATTTTGGGCGCCTCTGCGGAGTCCTCTGTCAAGATTGATCGTTGACACCATGTTAGCCCACCCCGCCCTACGAATCGCCCTCCAGCGGATATCCTAATATGCGTCCACAGCTTCACAGTGAAGGAGGAGATCTTAAAAGCGGCACGCGCTTGCCAACCTTTGCAATTCAGGGACCATACTCCTCAGATGTTCCAGGACTTGGCGGCCAGCAATCTCCAGAAGAGAAGAGACTTCCGTCCTATCACTAACCACCTTCGCTCGAAAAATATCTCATATGCCTGGGGCCACCCTTTTCGCCTCATCTTCAGGCTGGATGGAAAGCTACACCAGGTCCCTTCACTTTCTGAGGCTTGTAAGATCCTGGACTTGTCTCTTGATGATCTGCCCTCCCACTCCGACTCTGCAGAACGGGGTACACAGAGGCCTCCCAGGCGCGGCCCCAGGGGGGGCCGAGAGCTGGAAAATCTTCGCCCGGACAAGGCCACCATCATACACGGAGCGGTCTGCCGTTCTTCGGACTCTGGCTGGCGCAGAAGGGGGATCTTTGGACAATAACGATTGAGTGTAATGTGCCTTAGGGACTGTTTTCTTCTTTCATCTGTGGGTCGGTGGGGGCGGAGGGACTTCTCGGCTTCCTCCTGAGGCTGCTGGTCAATCCTTTGGCAGTCCCCTCCGTCGTCTGCCCACCTTTTGAGATGGACTTGGTATGTTGTTTTCTTGTTCTGGGATTCCTTTTTTTGTTTTTGGGGTGGGTGGGACCTCTCTCCGGCAGGCTTTTTTTCTAGGGATCCTTGGTCAGGGCTTGTTCAGCTGTTTTTGCACCGGCGCCTCCCTCTGGGATGTGCTTCCCGTAGTTGGTCCCGGTGCTTTGGTCACAGGACTGGGTGGTTTTATCCTAGCTGATGGCAGTTCAAGTGGTTAGCTTCAACGTCAGAGGTCTTAACAACCCCACTAAAAGGAAGGCAGTGCTTTCGTTACTTGAACATACAGAAGGGGATGTGTGCCTGCTCCAAGAAACTTACCTCCTCCATAGTGATACACACCGCATGCAACATAGAGGGTTCCCATTACAGTTTTGGTCTTCGGGGAAACATAAGAAGGGGGGGTGGCCATCTTCCTTTCCAGATGCTTTCGAGGTTCGGTGGTGGGCACGGTGGCGGAGATCAAGGGACGCCTTCTCGCGCTGCGACTTTGCCTGGGTTCCTCCAGCATTACTATAGCCTCACTATACTCCCCTAATGAGCACCAAGAGAAGTTTCTATTGACCGCCCTGACCGAGGTTCTTCACACTCCTGATCCCCTGGTGGTGGTAGGGGGGGACTTGAATTTAGTTATGAATGCAGGGATGGACCGCTCTTGTCCGAGATCGGGGGGTGCTGGTGCCATATCTGAGACCGGGAGGGCGTGGCTTGAAGATCGTGGGATTAGAGATGCCTGGCGCTGCATGCACCCCGATGAACGGGATTACTCCTTTTACTCTGCTGCCCATAAGTCGTACGCCCGTTTGGACCACTTCCTGGTCACTCAGGCGGCGTGGGCGTGTACCCAAGCCTCCACGATAGAAGCCCGCTCCTTGTCGGACCATGCACCCATCACTCTGTCCTTGCGCCTCCCACTTGAGCCAAAGTCCTCACCGCGCTGGCGCTTACGAGACTCCCTTCTAAGGTCCCCGCCAGTGGTAGAGGATCTCCGCCGCACACTGACTGACTATTTAGCAATCAACGACGACGGTTCCACGCCCTTGGCCTCTGTCTGGGAAGCGCTTAAGCTAGTTGCTAGGGGGGGCTCTCATTGCTAAAGCGGCCTATGACAATAAAGATAGGCGCATTAAGAGACAGGCCCTTGAGGACCGCGTCAAGGAACTCGAGGCCATACACAAACGCACGGGTGACCCCTCTGTGTGGCGCCAGTTAGAAAAAGAACGACTCCAACTGAAGAGATTAGATCTTGATAGAGCCGAATTTGCGGTGTTGCGGCTGAAACATAAATACTTTGTGGGCTCTAATAGAGGTGGTCGCATGCTGGCACATTGCCTCCACAGTCAACAGCAGGCTCAGGCGGTAAAAACAATACAAGGGGCCCGGGGCTCAGAGGTCACAGATGACTCTGAAATTGCGGCGGCCTTTCGGGCTTTTTATGCGAACCTCTATGCCGCCGACCCCACTCATTGCACTGATCCTCTAGAGTACTTACGTGGCGCAGCGGTTACTCCTCTCCCGTCTCATGAAGCGGATGGGTTGGAGGCTCCTATCCAAATTGAAAAAGTGGTTTCCGCTATTGCACGGCTGAAGCCTCTAAAAGCGCCTGGACCGGATGACTTTAGCGCCCTTTTCTATAAGACCTACTGCGTGGAATTAGCCCCATTGCTCACCCGGCTGTTCAATTCCTTTGCTGACACGGGCACCCTCACGGCCTCTATGCTCCACGCGACTATATCTGTCATCCCCAAGCCGGGAAAGGACCCGGAGCTCTGCGGCTCTTACAGGCCGATCTCCCTGCTGAATATAGATGCAAAGTTATTCTCGAGTATCTTGGCCCATCGACTTAACCCTCTCATGCCCGGTCTGGTTGATCCGGATCAGTCGGGCTTTATACCAAATAGGCAATGTGGAGATAACACTAAACGGTTATGCCATCTGATTGATAAGGTGCACAGGTTGAGGGAGGAGGCCCTCCTGCTGGCAGTGGACGCCGAAAAGGCCTTTGACCAGGTGCACTGGCCATATCTGTTTGCTACTCTGGAGCGTTTCGGCGTGGGGCCTAACTTTCGTAAATGGGTTGCTAGTATCTATAGTGCTCCTGTTGCTGCGGTCAGGGTCAATGGTGTACTTTCGAGGGATTTTGCGGTGGAGAGGGACACCAGGCAAGGATGCCCTCTCTCCCCGCTGCTCTTCGCTCTCTATATGGAGCCCTTTGCTCAGCGACTCCGGGACGACCCGCAGGCGCAGGGTGTCCCTTTTGGTGCGGACCGCCATTTAATCAGTTTGTATGCTGATGATGTCATTTTTTCTATGGCTCACCCCCTGACTTCTATGCCGGCTATAGTAACAGCATTGCAGGCCTTCAGCCTAGTCTCCGGCTTGAAAATAAATTTGCAGAAATCACAGGTCTTGAACCTTACCACGAAACATACTACCGTGGACACACTGCGAACCCAATTTGACTTTGACTAGGTGACGGGAGTTATCACTTACCTGGGACTAGTCCTCCATAGCAGTCTGGCTAAGACAGCGGAGGTGAACTATAGCATTCTACTCTCTCGCATCCGGAAAGACCTCACCCATTGGCCGCGCCTACCCCTGTCGTGGTTTGGGCGACTGGCCGCGGTGAAAATGAATGTTTTGCCACAAGCCCTGTACCTTTTAAAGACACACCCCTTGCTACCCCCACCGCAGACACTCTCACACATCCAGACGGAGGTTGAACGCTTCATTTGGGGCCCAATCTCACCCAGGCTGCAGAAAACTTTGCTACAACGGCCGAAGAAAGAACGCGGTTTTGCCCTGCCTAATTTCACTCGCAACTTCCAGGCCTCGCTACTGCGTTATCTTATAGAATGGAACCGTCCTATGACAGAAAAGCACTGGGTGTTCATGGACCAGATGGTAGCGGGTCATCACATCTGGAGGGAGGTATGGCTGCCCCGATCTGCGCGCTCCTTGGGACTTTACTCATCGCCTGTTACCCGGCCCACCATGACAGTTTGGGATAGGGTGGCTAAGCGGGCCAATCTCACCACTTTCCCCTCCCCTTGTCCCCAATTTTTTCTTATTCTGCTTTCCCTCCTGGGATGGTCAAGAGTGCGGGCAAACGGTGGGTGGAGGGTGGGTGTAAGCGTTTGGGACATTTGTTTGACCTGCAGGGTCCTATTCCCTTTGAGGTGCTCCGGGAGGATTATAGCCTGGGGGGTTCGGACCTTTTCCTCTATACACAAGTGCTGCATTGGGCTACCGGTCCCTTGGTCCGTCCCCTGGTTAGCAGACCAATGCTTCAGTTTGAGAAATGGCTCTTCCTGAAAAAGGATGATCGCAAACTTATCTCCGAACTCTATACCTTTCTGACACCGGGTGCTCAGGGAGTTCGCTCTGCGGGACAGAGGCGGTGGGAGGCTGAAATAGGTCGCACCTTCTCTGATAAGGAATGGGAGGATATTTTTTATAGGTCACACCATTTTACGCACTCTATGGGTCACGCAGAGACTGCATTTAAAATTGTATCCTACTGGTACTATACCCCGGCTCGCCTCACTAAGTGGAACTCTCAATGTGACGGCCTTTGTTGGCGTGGCTGTGGAAGCCCTGGTACCCTATTGCATCTATTGTGGAACTGCCCAAAGCTTTCAAGGTACTGGGAGAAGATCGTCGACGAAATTGACAAGGCCTTTGACACTGCCATTCTGAGATTCCCCGCTTATACTATCTTGGGGCTGCCCATCGCGCTGACCTTCCCCTTGCGCTCGGTTAGAGGCAGGCAGATTGCCCTGGCTCTGAATGCTGCGCATTGGGTCTTGTTGGCGGGCTGAAAGATGGACAGGATCCCTGACCACTCTCAATGGCTGTTGCAACTGTGGTCCCTCCTGGGTATGGAGCGCCTGTCTCTGGCCACAATTGGGGACCTGTCCACATATTCCAAGGTCTGGGCCCCCTTTATCTCTATCTGATCCTCGGAGTTCCGAGAGCTGTCTTGCCCGGCCTATTTGAGGCTTCTGAAGCTGACCCCTGAGAGCCAGGGGGGAAGCTAGCTAGCTAGTATGACTTTTGATGAACCCTCTAGTTGTCCAGGGCTCTGGCAATACTTGTTGGGGATCCTATAGGATCATTTGGCAGCGAACTAGCTCACCGAGAGAGAGGAGGGGAGGGGCGGGGGAGGGGGTGGGGTTTTCTTAGTTGCCCTTAGGCTTGTTTTCTTCTTTTTTGTTTTCTAAAAGCAGACTTACGCGCCCTAAAAGGGCTTCAGTGTGTCTTTGTTACATTATCAGGCATTTGCCGGGGCTGTTAGGATCTTTAAGGAGTGCCGTTTATTGCAATGCACCTGTCTACTGCTATACTTTGTTGAACGCGGTCGGCCCCATGTGGGTTGTAGGCGGCATGCTGTGTTAAAGAGATGCTGGATCTTTCGGGTCACTAGTCCTGTTTTCTCTCTCTTTGATTTTCACGCAGCTGGCCCCTTGGGTTGTAGGCACAGATGCGCTGTATTGTTATACTCTGTGTTCTGCTAATAAAACCCGATTTAATTCTAAAATGGTCTCCTGTGAGAATTTATTAATAAATCTAGCACTTGAATCAGTGAAGATTCATTAAAAGAAGATGTTTGGTACAAACATCTTAGCAATCAGAGAAGGCATTATTGAGCTAGGAGACTTGTGTTGACAAGTATCCAGCCCATGTACTCCTTATCACTTCCCTGTTCACTGACATCACAGAATGGACTGTACATTGTAGGGGCATGCCTGCTCAATCTGATATGCCCACACATAGGCTATAGTGCACCCTGCCTTAGGGCTACAGGACGTTATGATTAGGCTCAGATTTCACTCATACAAAACCATCGAAATTTGGCAGTAATAGTTACCTGAGCTAACTATACCTTACACCCCGTAACGCACTGCTTATTACCTCACATATTACATCACTCATGACATACTCAGTGACATCACTGATGACATCACTAGCCCCTTCTAGATTTATATAGTTCATAGGCCCCGGAGAGGTGGTGGTCCCTGGGGCCCGGGGGGAATGGGGTCCAAGTGGTCCTTCTTTAATTGTTTGATTTTTTCGCACCAGGGAGGTGATGATCCCCGGGGCTTCTTCAATCCGCCCCAGGAGGAGGGTCCGCATGCCCACTTCCTATATTTTAATAAAGCCCCAGGGAGGTGGTGGTTCCTAGGGCTCAAAGAAAAAAATGCCCCCAGGACCTGGCCCACCTGGGGGTCTCATTAAAAACAAACACAGGAGATAGCGTGTGTTTTTAAAATATTTTTGCCATGGATTCGCTGCTCTGTCACAATTACACTGCAATTTATTTTGTTTCAAAAAGTGCTTTTTTGCCCTGGTGGGGTCTCAGCGGGAAACCATGCTCGGGGGTCAGGGTATTCCTACCACGCCCCCCCCCCCTTTTGTTTTTACTGTTTTTTTCTGGGACTCTGGCTGTCAACACTTCCTGGTTGAAGTGTTGGCAGCCAATCAAATTTCTGCATGGGGACTGTCAGATTCTCGGAAGATCCACAAACCTAGATATAAAAATTTGGATTTCTTTTCATTTCTTGACAACTACTGAATGGATTTACAGCAAATAACAAAAAGCGTGACCTGCGGAACAAAATCTACCTTTCTGCCAAATTTGGTGTATTCCCGTCCAGGTGTTCGGCTGTAGTCGTGTTCGAAACAACTATGAGAATTAACATGGGTAACACTTTTTTGACCCACTTTTTTCTCGGTCTCCGCTTGACAGATCGCCCCGAAACATTCTGTGCACAACTAGAATTACTGGGACCCTTTTTTGGAAAAGTTTGTGACGATTCGTCAAACGAAGCAAAGGTTATAGGCAAGAAAGAAACTTTTTTTTTTTTTTTTTAGAGTTTTATATAGCGCGAACTAGACCCGAAGATATCAGGTATCAGATCGCTTTACATGAGCACCAGTTTCGTTACAGATGGACACATTCATTTTTGTTAGGCAATGGGAGATTAAGTGATTTGCCCAGAATAGCAGGATGCTGAGCGTCGTTGCCGAGACTCAAACCCGGTTCCCCAGCTTCGAGGTCTACCGCTCTAGCCGTAAGGCTGCATCCTCTCCCATATATTTCCTGTAGAACCTAGGTCCTAAATATAACTACCTACTGTTGACCGTCAGAAGGTAATACAAATATATATATATATAGATATAGATATCTATAGATATATAGATATATATAGATATATATATAAAGAAGACTGCTGATGGTATCATATGTGTAGATCTAGACCTGAAATTGTATACTTCCCAATGGGTTTATTTTGCACATTTCTGCATTTCATAATTGTCCTTTCATTCGAAAAGTAATAACAACAAGTAGTCAGCCTTGCTCATCATAGCACAAACAGATCTATATTGTAATGTACGTTTCCGGTATGTCTTCTCAACGTCACATTATTTTCATAGAATATTAGTTTGCTACTTAATCTCATATAAAACTGTTCTTGTCCCAGGTATCACTGGATATTGTAGGAAATGCCATAGAGATTCTACTAGAATATAGCAATCAATTATAAACAAATCAAATCAACTAAAGTGTGCCCATCTATTTACTATGTAATTCTTAATATGGTCCATGAATGTAAGGCAGACTGTGAGAATGGTTCCAGGAAATGCTCTTTGAACTAGAATTCCTGGTAGCGTGATATAATTCTATAGTTTATAACTTGATTGTGTTTCTAGCTTCCCGCGCGTTGCTGACTTTTATGGAAAATATCTACTTTCAAAATATCTCACCTTTTAAAAACTACTAAATGAGATATAGTGTTTAATTTATTTGCAGAAATGCATTCAGAAAGGGTGCGAGAAGACTGAGAGGCGCTGAATGCCTGACTTTCTGTAAAATTATGAAGAGGAAAAAAATGAAATCGAAACATTAAAGGGCTGCCTCAGATGCGAAGGTCTGCAATAGCGCACACATTTAAAACAAATCTTAAAGGAATAGAAGATGCTTTCCTCCATTTAATGAATTTAAATTGAACATTATTCTTGTAACGATGAGGTTTCCCCATGCCCCCGATTAATATGTAGCTAAGGAATACTTCACTGGCACCACCATCAGACTGAATTAGTTAATACATTTTTAGACCTTAATATAGGAAACGTATAACAATATTTGTCTCTCCAGTTCGTCGGTGATCAAGTAGTACAATTTTATTACCTATCCATTACGGTGGCTTCTCCTTATGCGTGCAATCCCATCCAATGAATGTATGCTCATATTTCTTCTTTTTTTCACAAAGTCTTACAACCTTGATTATTTAAAATCCATCTGGCCTACAGCCTCGTCTACCCAACCTCCCATGTGGACTAAGTCTTTCTTGTTCTCAACCTCCCTCCAATTTGTTATCTCCACTGCAACGTGAGTAACCAGCCACTTGAAGAGCACGCAATGGAACATGGCAAAGAAATATATAGCCTGCGATAGCCATGCTGCAGGGTCTAACTTCCTCGTTGAAGTGTTCAAAGGGCTGGCACCAGGAGGGAAAGGTGAGGGGAGTGAAAGTTTGAGCTGTCTGTGATACTGGCAGACATTAAGGTGAGTATTCTAGATCCTATTTGCCGTTGGCATAAAGTGCCCTGCTGAATATTTCATGGACATTCTAGGTGTGATATTGCCACTTTTTAGTGTACTGCGTGCAGTGCCGGCATCATCTTGCCTAAGATGGTCCTTGCTTATTTAACTTTTGTGGGTTATTAGTGTGGCTAGACTGGTATTTCTGATGGCTCTGGTCATTTTATTTTACACATTGTGGTAACCCTGGCATGTTCGCTTTTGTTGGCATATTGCTGGTATCACGGTGGCTCTAGAATAAAGTGCCCATCTGTGCATACTAGCATGAAATAGACATTCTTGATATAGTTTGGCTACTGCTAGCATATGAATGTGACTGTAGTACCTTGGCATGAAAAGTAGTGGTGCACTTGAGCTCTAGATTTACCCATCTGGTATTGGGAAGCAAGCTCATGGGTTTACTTCAAATGGACAGCTGATATTGGGGATCACAGTTTATTAAAACATACTTCGTTTTTGGGAGGATGGGGGGGGGCAGTCAATGAGAATATTAAAAAAAAAAAAAAGAAAGAAAACGGCACTTAGAATCTCTGAAGACTTCCACAAGAACACGTGGATGTTGTAGTTGGGTAGAAGATTTTTCTTATTGGACAAAGTGCCGTATTTAGCCCGTGGCAGATGTCTTGCCATCCCACCATATCTAGGGACCCTCTGTCTGCCTTACAGGGATCTCACTGTTGTGAAGGAAACTGCGGCCAAGAAGGCCCATTTCACAGCAGTGAAGTTTGCGAAGCAGGCTCCGTGTTTAAAGCACCAACTTGACAAACCTTTTTGTTTTCAAGAATCAAACTACAGAAGCAGGAGTTTGCTTCTTTTTACTCAAATTCTGTATATTGTATATCAAAACAGTAAAACATACACATTGCGGTGTCAGTATTGATGCATAGGAACAATAGTCGACTTATCCGTTTAACAGTGTGTCGCAGGACATAGCTCCGCATGCAATGTAACAATAAGGAGGCAATATCAGATACTTGTGAGATAGATTGAGCTGCACGGGAGCAGCATCTGGTACATGCAAAGTGCGTTGCCTGGCGATACCTCATGTCTTAAGACACTAATAAAAACAAAAAGGAAGGAAAAGAAACATTCATACTCAAATCTAGAAAACCATAACAAGTATGATAAATTCAGATCAGGGTCCGCCGCAGAGAGGGCGAGAGCAGGGGTGGTGACGACGCAAGTGTGGAAAAAGTGTAGTATTCCCATTGATGTAGTAACAGCTATTATATTGAGTTGGTGTATCAGTGGCGCTTTTAGTTAAAGAGCTGGAGCACTCGGAGTTTCACGGGGCTGAAGCAAGCGACTTCTAAGTGCCTGAGGTATTGTATTAGGGGTTACCACAGATGCTGGAATTTTTTCTCCATTTTAGCTAAGTTGCGCGATATCCGTTCCATTGCTGAAATATAGCCACACCATTGCGCCATCGAGGGAGGGGTCGCCTGTCTCCACATGAGTACTATGAGTTGTCACGCTGCTAAAAGCAAGTAACTGATGAGCTTCCAGTCTGCATGTGTCATTGCAGTTAAGGCTGGTGGGTGGATGCCCAAAATGACCGTTAGATAGGAGGAAGGAAGCGGATAGCCTATAATGGCTTTGATATGGCCCAGTATCTCCTTCCAATATGTGGTGATCACGTTACATGATCACCACACATGTCGGAAGTCTCCCGTCTCTTCTTTGCTACGCCAGCAGAGGAGGAGGTTCCTGGGTCGATGGTGGAGAGACCGGTCGGTGTATAATACCATTGAAACATTAATTTGTACGCCATCTCTCTGAGGGAAAGACTGTGTTAGGTTTTGGGTATGTCCTGCCACAGTGTCTCCCATTGTTTAGGAGTTATATCTTCCAGTGTGGTGTTGTCCCATGTTGACTGGTAGGTCTGGGTGAGAACTGGTGTAGAGTGTAGAAGCGTACGATAAGTATTGGATATCAAGCCTTTCGAGTCATTATATGCTCTAACAAGCTTTTAAAAAAGGGAGTAAGTTTGAACAGCCACTGGGTATACCAAGGGGTGTAGCACCCAGTGTCGCAGTTGGCAATACTGAAGCCGTGAGGCATCTGTAATCTATTATTCCGCTCTACATTGGTCAAAGTACTTCATGACTTCTCCTGTGAAAAGGTTGCAGAGCGTCCGACATTCCCGGTCACACCATAAGATGAAAGAGAGGGGTGAGAGCGCTGGGGGAAAGTCTGGGTTTCGCACAATAGGTGTGTTCGGAGAGGGAAAGGTAGTCCGGCCTTTCTTGAGGGCACCTTGTCCCAAATATCAAGTACTGTCCTGGTTGGGATGGCGATGTAAGCACTACACAGCTGTGCGTGCCTGGGGAGCCTGGCTGGGTCCCACAAGGACCGGCACACCACTGCTAGGTCCATGTGGAACCAGTGCTTCTCACTTTATTGGACCACCCACGCGGAAACATAACGCAGATGGGCTGCCAAGTAATACTCAAGAAGATTGGGGCATGCCTGGCCTCCCCTGTCCTGTGGGAGCATCAACAGGGTATTGGCTATTTGGGGCCATTTTCCACTTCAAATGAAGTTTCAGATGTTGCGTTGTAAACACAGAATATCATTCTGCGGAATCAACGTAGGCAAGGTCTGGAAGAGATAAAGGACCTGCAGGAGCACATTCATTTTTATGACGTTTACACGCTCCAGCCTTGAGATGTGAAGGGATTTCCTCCTCTGGAAGTCAGCCAAAATGGAGTGGCAGAGAGGAGGCCAATTAACCCGGGACCAGGAGGAGAGAGTAGGAGTGATGTTGAGGCCCAGGTATTTAATGGTGTCCTGTGACCACTGAAACGGCGCAAGGCATTGCAGTGACGGCAGGTCGTGATTAGGGGTAGTTAAATTGAGTACAGATGACATGGTCATGTTGATCTTAAAGCCAAAGACAGCTTCGTAGGCCTGTAAACAGGTCACTACGCTTGGGAGGGAAACATCTCCTGAGAGTGTGAGAAATAGGCCATCTGCAAAGAGACTAGTCTTGTGTGACTGGCTACCGAAGTGTATGCCTTTCACCGTGTCCATTTTGCGGATTGTGATGGCAAGAGGCTCAACCGCCAGGGCAAATAGTAAGGGCGATAGTGGGCACCCTTGAGGCGTGCCCCGAAGAATGGTTACAGGTCTTCTAGTTTGTCCATTAACATGGACATTGGCCACCAGTGCCATTATCTTAGAGATCAACCCAGGCCACCGCCCAACTTTAGCCAGTACTGCCCAGAGGAAGGACCAGTCTACTCTATCAAAGGCCTTCTCTACATCCAATGAGAGAAGACATGCTGGAATATCATAACAATATGATTTTTCAACTAAGTGAACCATGCGACGGATATTATCTGCAACCTGTCTCTGGCGTGTAAAGCCAATCTGGTCTGGGTTGACGAGGCCTGGGAGATAGGTCTCTAGTCTAGAGGCCAATATCTTAGTGAACAATTTAGCATCTGTTTTTAGTAGGGCTATGGGAGGATATGAAGAGCACAGGATCGGGTCCTTGCCTGTCTTGGGTCTGAGAGAGATTTCGGCAGAGGCCATCGTCGGTGTGAGGCCTGTTTCGTGTGTGAAAGAATTAAATAGCCACAATAGGTGATTCTGCAATTGGGGTAGAAAGAGCAGATGAAAATTAAGCGGGAGGCCGTTGGGTCCCGGGGTTTTTCCCAGGGTAGAGCCCGAACCACCGCACTCAGTTCTTCAGGAGTGATCGGTTCATCAAGGAGATCTGCGTGACATGGATCCCATTCACAATCCTCTAAGTATGTTTTGATTAGCGGGTCGTCCTGAGAATGTAACATTTAATAGTAATCATGAAAGGCCTGGAGTTTGTCTCGTTCTGCAATTTCCCATCTCCCGTAATCAGTCTGCAACTTAGCAATATGTGTCTTGGACCGTGCCTGACTAAGTCTGTGGGCCAGATGCCTGCCCACCTTATTACCCCTTTCATACTAGCGCTGTTGCAGCATCAGAGGTGCACGCTCAGCCTTTCCTGTCCGGTGAGCGCGAAGTTGGCTGTACAGCAGGGCAAGCTGTCATTTGGTCTGGCGGGAGGGGTGGTTTTTCTCCAGGGCTCTAACTGTTTGATTTCAGTCGCCAAGCTAGATTCTACCAGTCTGGCTTCCTGTCCCTGCGCCATGGCAATGGATGTAATCATACCCCGAATGGTGGCCTTAAACCCATCCCAGAAAGTGTGAAGGGGAGGGCATAAAGAGTGAAGTAGTCGGCGATTTCTTCGCATATCTCAGCCACATCCACTGGGTCATGTAGAGGGTGAGGGGGTAAGCACCAGCATGGTGGGCTCCTAGGTGAGCAGCCATGAGCTTCCCACAACAGCTCTAGGTGCACATGGATGATAATAGAGATGTCGGAAAGCTCTACTGTCTCCAGATGTCGACGGAGAGAGTGAGTGGCTAGTGCGTAATCTATATGGGAATAGAAAGTGTGTACGTGTGAGTAGAAAGAGTAATCCCGTGTTTCGGGGTGTTTGTAACACCATGCATCTATTAAGCCCAGGTTCTCAATGTCCCGCTTAAGCTGGGAGGACATGGCCCGGTATTGTAAAAAGTGCCTCCACTTCGGTCCAGTGCAGGATCCCACACCAGATTGAAATCCCCACATACTATAATGTTGCCCACAACCCCCTCTAATTGTTCCTGTAGAATGTGTCTAGGGTAAGTTTCCTGTAAGGTATTAGGTGCGTATATGTTGAGTAGTGTGAACCTTTGCTGTCCCCGAAGGAGAGGTACAGTAAGATGCCGACCCTCCCTGTCCCAGACCACCATGGTAATGGAAGTGTAGAAGCCTGCTTTGCAGAGGATACCCACCCCTAGTGTTTTAGTATTCATGTATGCCCAGTGGCACCTGGGTTACCTCAGATGTGCCATGCGGTGGCCGTCCGCCCCCGTGAGATGGGTCTCCTGCAGGAAGATGACATCAGGGTTGTGTTGTAGTATGTAGCGCCAGATTTGCCTGCGTTTGTTTGGGGAGTTTAGGCCTCACACATTCAGAGATATCAATTTAGTGTCTCCCAGTATAGACATGTCACTGGATGGTATGTGGGGGCTGCTCTACAAATGGGGTGAAGATAGCCTGAGAAGGTTCTTCGTGCCGCTAGGGGGGATTCAACATTACCCAATCCAACCTCAGAGGGAGGGAGCCAGAAGAAGACCCCAGCCAAGGCCATAACACTGGAGAGGAGCCATGAGCGAGGAGGCTAGATAGTATGCATCAGGGGCCCCACCTGCCACCCTTGATGTATAAAATGATAGTTGTCACATGCTGCAAAACCCTGATGCAGAGTAAATTGACTTGAGGAAAAGAACAAAGTACAACAAACAAGCACAATGGACCAACAGAGTCCAACAGCTACTTCCCCGTCTTGTGGAGGCCGGCACCGAAGTGGAGAAGTCACCCCTGAGGGATGAGTCACCGGGGGATGGCCATCGGACAGAGAACAGAGTCAGTGACAGATTATGAATCCAAGGGCCCCACCTAGGCCTGCAGCCCAGCGCCGCCTATAGAAGGATGGAGAATATACGGGGTAGTGACATTGTGCGTGCACTGGTGCATGTGAGTATAATGAAGCATCTATGTGCAGTGGCCGCCCACAGTGCAGTGAGCAGGAGAAGTCCCCCACCCCCTGATGCTGCAGGGGCAGTAAATGATATCCTATTTGGTTTCCTGCAATGACACCTCTGCCTGTCGCCTGTCGGAGCACTGTGGCTTCATCAAGGTCCAGATGGGCCGGATGTCTTGTCCAGGGGACCCTGATCAGGGAAGGCACAGCTGTTTTGAGAATCAACTGCGAGTCCCAACAATTGTTTTGCTTCAATGAGCGATTTTAGCGATGGCATTTGCCCTCCCATGTGAACAAAAGAGCAAAGGGGTGACCCCATTGATAAGGGATTTTGTCAGTCTCAAGCTTGAAGTCTCGCCACTTCCGCATAGTGATAGGAGACAATCTTGATAGAGTTGCACAGCATGTCCCCGAAAAATTTATTCAGTCTTGCCCCTAGATGCTTTAAGTATTGCTTCTTTTTCAGTAAAGATTTGCACTCTGGTCAAAATGTCTGGTGCTTCATCCGTGCGTCCAGTGGCTGAGGCTACCTGGTGGGCCCTGTCAAGGGCTGGCGCAGAAGCATCATCATCTCCTTGAATCGCCTGGAGAGGGTCTGACTAGGCATCCCCTCCCCCCCGGATGTGGATATTGTTATGGCGGCTTCTATTTTCCCAATCTTCTTGCTTGGTTTACAGATCGATGTTTTGTTCTTCAAGAGCCATCGCCCATTACTATAACATGTCCTGGTCCTCTGACCTGTCATCCACTGTGTGTTCAAGGTCATCTGCTCTCTCCCCTATCTTGGAGACATCTTTCCAGATGTCATGTAGGCAGGATTTAAAGTCTTCCTTGAGTGAAATACTGCCAGAGAGAATTTCTTGCAGGAAGTGGTCCGTGTAACCCTGCGTAATGGAGGCCGAGGATGTGGGCTCTGCCTCTGGGGTCGGGAGTGGAGGCAGCGTGTCTGAGTCCACCAATGAGGCCTTGGTCCATAGCAACATCACTGGGATTTCTTTTACAGACTTGGAGCATGGCATGTCTGCGGGGTTGCCAGGACCAGTCTGAGATAAGCAGGGTTTTCAGATGCCCACCTTGCTCTTCCTGTCACAAGTTGCAGCAAAGTAGTGTAGTATGAGCCAGGGAAAGAGATGTGAACAGGCGGATGTGTAAAGTCTCTGCATGTCTCTAACCAGTTTAGATGGCAGGGAGATATCGCGTTGGGCTTAAGGTTGTGGAAGAGGATGGAACTCCAGTCTTATCACTGCGCAAGAGAGAGCCTAAGGGCTAAACCACCTCCCCACCCTTCCACCAGAAAGAGCTTGGGTATCCATTAGCAGGTATAGTCCACCCCACTAGTGCACAAGGTCCAGGGATTAGCCAAATCTTAGAGAGCGCAGTGGCAGCTTTTGGCTAAGGCCTATCCGGTGGTATATGGATCACTGGGGCCTAAAGAGTTCAGGAGTCCACCTGTCCTCAAAGGCCACTGGGTCATGGAAGTGGAAGCATGGGGGCTTCACCCCATGTAGCGGTGAGAGGGTCCAATGGTGCAGTTGAGTTTCATGTGTGTGGTCCTCGTGAAGAAAGCCAACTGTGCTCTCTTAGGGGCCCGGGGGATGACAGTTCAGGTTGCACTCCCGGTGGCCGGGGGGCACACCAGCCACTCATGCCTCCCCAGCACAAGCCGCCCAAGAAGCCCGGGTCCACACACCTACACCAAGGCAGTCACAAGGCCTCTATACGCCACTGCTGGTATCAAGCAATAGGGGAGGAACCTCTCCCAGGACCCCCACTACTAAATAGCTCCAGGTACTCATTGGGAGTCAGGGCCACGATCAGTGAGCATGCAGGCAAGAAAAGGCTGTAGTGGAGGGGGTCTGTTGGTGAGATGTTCCCCAGCAGCTGATTGCAGCACAGGCTCCCCCTGGCTTGAGATGTCCCAACTCCGGGTCAAGGGCATATAATCAGTCTCAGGGTCCCCGGGTCTGCCCACAGCCACCACAATTGAAACAAGTCTCTGCCAGCCCGGGGTATGGAGCTCCAGGGGCCTCAAGCACAGCAAGTGATCCTCTCAGCCCCCACGTTAATGTATCAACTCTGTATCTCCACTGGACTGCAGGGGTGTGGAGACAGGCCATATCACAGGCCTGAGTCAAGCAGGTGAGGCCTTGGGCATCTGCATCGCTGGAGCCTCAGGGCGAGTAGATCAGCGATCAGGTCCTCTCGGGCCA
The DNA here is from genome assembly GCA_963921515.1 of Calotriton arnoldi. Lineage (NCBI taxonomy): Eukaryota > Metazoa > Chordata > Amphibia > Caudata > Salamandridae > Calotriton > Calotriton arnoldi. Next base: position 903,809 of record CAWUFW010006275.1, read on the forward strand.
TAGCTGTCGTGTGAGCCACCTTCGGATGTTCAAAGGGCTGGTGGGCCGCAGCCCACAGGGGGAGAGTCGTTCCACTCTTTTACAGAGCCTCGTGCTGCTGCACAGATCCTCAAACCAGTCATCAGGCTCCGCTTTGATCAGAGGCAGAGCCGCTCCCACCTCAGGCAGCAGAGAGGCAGCCCTCCCCACCTCAGGCAGCAGAGAGGCAGCCCTCCCCGTGAGGCATATTCCAGGGGTAAACAGCTAAGTAGGTCTGCTGCATCTAAAGCCGGGCGCGTGATGCGAGGGCTGCCAGGCAATATGGCAGTGGAGGCATCCAACAGCCGTGGAGGGCCGCCACTGTGCAATGGCCAGTGTAGATGCAGGAGGAGGAGGCAGCCCCTCACAGTATGGGCAGAAGAGCAGCCACTTTATCACAGCTGCAGCCCACCCCCTCAGCTGCCCCGGTGCAGTCGATGGCGCTGGGTAGGCTGTGGTGAGTCGAAGAGTTGGAGAAACATGTCCTGCTCCATCCCTGCCCAGGCCATGCCCCCGAAGTTTGGTTCTTGAACACAAAAAACAAATGGTCAGATGTGCAGGAAGATTTTTCCATTTGTGTCTAGCACCTACTGTCCTAATAAAACCACTGTGGCACAGCGGACAATTACAGCAACTGAAGTAGAGAAGGTCATCAAAAAGTCCCGGGCCGACTGCGCCCCCAGCCCATATGGGCTACCACAGGCATTATTCAAACACCTCTCCCCACAATGGGTGGATTTCTTAGCATCAATGTTTAAATTAATTTTGGTAAACAACGTTATTCCTGACAGCTGGAGGGATTCAATACTCCATCCCATCTCTAAAAAAGGTTCGGCATGTTCACCCAGCAACTATAGATTAATAGCACTGATGGATGTTGAGTTAAAATATTTTTCAACATTGTTATTGCATGATCTGGAATCTTGGTTGCATAACAAAGGAAGACTCCCCTTAAACTGAACTGGCTTCTTAAGGTGCCAAGGTACTTCAACCAATCTTATGACCCTGAGCCTAATTAGGAACAGAGCAAAAGTGACTGGGATACCTCTTTACATGTACTTTGTTGATTTCAAAGCAGCTTTTGATGGTGTCCCTCGGGACAAACTATAGGCTAAACTTCAGCAATTGGGTATCCCACTGAACACCTTATGAGCAATTAGGCTGGTATACTCGGATACTTGGGTCAAGATCAAAATTGGAGATGGTTTGTGCGTATCAAAGAAGGTGCAAACAACTTCTGGGGTAAAACAGGGATGTGTTCTAGCACCCATTCTCTTTAATTTATATTTGGCAGATCTCTCTACTGAGCTCGGCGAACAGAAGGCTCACGCACTGTGCGTTGGAGGACAACAAATGTTACATATCCTCTATGCTGACGACCTGGTTCTGTTTAGTAACACTCGAATAGGCCTTCAAAGGCTGCTTAATACTCTTGGAGCTCACACTGAAAAGAACGGCCTGGAAATAAATGTTTCGAAAACAAGTGTGATGGCATGTAATCGTCCTTCTAAGAACAATAAAAAATGGCTCATTAAGGGAAACAGAATTGACGAGGTCAAACTCTACGTCTACCTAGGAGTGAAAATAGACGCAAACGGCTCCTTTCGCTCCCAGAAGAAGGCGATAAGGGTGAAAGCGCAGGCCATCAATTATGGCTTCTCATCACTGGCCAGATCCATTCGAGGCCATGATCTAAAGCCCATGGGATCAGTTATGAAAGCCAAATTGTTGCCAACCCTCGCATACGGATCGGAGATAATGCTAGGTGAGGAGGCTCTTCTGCTAGACAAATTGATGATAAGAGCCTATAAACAAACCTTTAGGCTCTCCAGGTCGGGCTCTCCTGCACAGATCCGGCTAGAATTCCTGCTTACAAAACAGTCACTTGCTAGGCCAGCGGTGTTCGTTAAGCTTTGTCATAACCTGCGAGCAGCAGCTGAAAACACCCTGGCTAATTTAGTCTGGACCGAAATCAACTTACAACAGGGTAATGGCGCTCACAAGAAATATTTAGAAAACCGCATTAGGACGCTTGAACTGGGTGACCTTTGGACCTCTAATACCTCTGGGCAAACCTTTAAGAAACTAGTAAATAAATCAACTAAACTGCAAAGCTGGGTGGCAGATAAGGAAATCCTGTCTAGACGTCGCCATGGGTGACTGGTGTTGAAATCATATTTCATTCTAAGAGAATCATCCATGTTGGCAGCACCCTGCCATCGGAAGATAAAACAGTCATTTCTGTCCTTAAGATTCAGAGAAATACCCACACTAGACCTTATGCCAAAATGGAGGATGACCGATCTAAGTGAAGATTGGTCCTGCCGTCTATGCCACCAGGCGAATGAAACATTGCTCCACATTGTATGCATATGTTGTGTATTGATGGCTCAACGAAGATCTCTATTAAGATGGGAGTTCCTTGAACGGGGAATTAGGTTGTGTAGGTCTGCACTGGTGGAGTCTATGGACCCATGCAACACAATGCTGAACATTAGACTATCCCAGTTATTGAATATTTTCAAAAGGATGATCAGCTAATAGGTTATGCGATGAGTAATCTGGAGGGGGTTCCCAAGTCCAATTTTAAAAATGTGATAAATCTGCAGCGTCTAAGGCAAACTTAACATGAGCAGATAATCTTCAAAGACGGGCTGCTAGGGATTGCCATAAGCAGCTGTTCCCTATCCCCCTATGCTTAGACAACTATTTTGTCTATTCTGGTATTTTAATGATATATATAAAATGTAAGTCCGTTTTTATATATCGTAGCTACTCACCCTTACGGGTCTCAAGGCGCTGGGGGCCGTCGTGGAAATTAAGTGAGCTATTGCCCAGAGTCACATGGTGCTAAGCTGAGCTGCCGCCGGAGCCGGGGATCGAACCGTGAACCCTGTGCTCCGAAGTCAGCTGCCCTGGCCGCTGCACCACACCTCTCCACTGATGCGAAGTCATGCACACTTGCACTTTTACAAGGGAAGTCATAGCCCATCTGGCATCGTATATATACCCGACTCAGTTCTGCACATAAGCACCTTAATTACCAATATTAATCTACTTAAGGGAACTTTAGCTGCCCATATGGCAATCACATATTTCATACACCAGGGAAAAGACCAGCCCCTGATTAGCCACTTTATCCAATGTATTTCTGTAATTGGCACCTCTACTAAAATACTTAGGAAGGAAAGTTGAAGAAAGTGAAGGGCTGGTGGCGCAATGCTCAGTGGCCATAATTGTTGCATGATAATAAAAAAAAAATTTAATCCTTTTTTTATGGTTTTTTTTTTAACTCTATGTTACTGTATGATCTTGCTTATGGCTTTAATTGACTAATAAACTATTATTAATAAAAAAAGAAAATGTGTGTAGGGGTTATTTGTTATGTTCCCTGCCCGTGTCTGCCATGCATCATATGGCCAACAGGAGCAGGGAAAATCAGTGATGGTCATGCCTCTCTAAAAAGGGCATGATGATTAAAATTGTGACCCAGCAGTCCTGTGGTGGATGGACTGCTGGGGCAAGGGATACCAGCAGCGGAGCCAGCGAAGGTCCACAGACACTTACTCCATGATTTCCTTGACTCTAAATAGAACTGGGAAACCAAAGGTTTAGTGAACAGGAATAATGTTTTTTATTGTACTCACCCTGTTCTGCCAAACCGTAAATTAGCTCCAGGTCTTTTTCTTGATTTACCACCACATAGGCCTTTGTATAAGTAAATAATTTGGGTGTTGCATAGTTAATTTCCAGGAGAGCCCAAATGAAAATAAAAGATGGCTTTACTATCTTCTTTCATTCACTTTTTAGGATGTCTCTCCCCGTTTGAGGCAGGGTTTACCTTTCTTTGAGGCTTCTCTCTCTATTGACTAGAGTGAATCCTTGGAGTTCCTCCAATGAAGAAGGGAGCTTGCTTACAGAAAGGTACAGGTGCCCAGCCAGTGTCCTTCCTCCACTGGGTCCTACTCTATCCCACTTGCCATACCAGCATCAGACTACTTGCCTGCAATTAAGAAGGGCATTTGTGTCCAGCCTGTGTCCACCTTGGCGAGTGAGAGGAGCAGAAAATAAACAACCTGGACATAAATGGATTGTCTATTATGTCTAATAATAAGGCATTAAAATGATGGCCTCCTAACCACTCCTGAAGACTCACCCTGCGAACTACAAAGGTCCCCAATAACCACTGAGACCAGAATGGTGATCGTGGCATGGTGACTCCTCTAATGTATAGCCACTGGTTCTCCCTGAGGCAATCTGGGGGTCAACTGTTCATAGGAATAAAATTTGTTTTTCAGGAGATGTCAAGCCGATGTCCTAAAACAAAGTTATTGGATTTCCGTATCCTATTTAAAACTGATATCTGAGTGATAGTTAATGACTTTTGGTCACACTTAGCCCTCATTTTGAGTTGCGTTCAAAACCTTAATTAACTCTGACCCCTTCCCCCTGGAATTACCAATACTGGGTCACTGGTAACTCGAGGAGGGGGGGGGTTACAGGTGGATTACCAGTGGGACCCTAAGAGTCCTCTTAATATAAGGGTTTATTGGAGTGATCGTTAATTCCTGGTCCGATTCCTGCAGGAATACTTATTTCTTTATGCAGCCTCACCTGAAGATTTCAGCTGAAATGTCTTGGTGAAGCTAAACAGATGCATATTGTTTCCATTGATTTCATATTTGCGATGGAGCTAGAAGGGACTCTTATTGGGCCCCGCTCGGAATTAAGAATGAATGTGTTGGAGAGTACAAACATAAAAGAAGGACATGCTTGTATTATTCCGAACCACTGGAAATTACTTTAGGTGCATGCTATACCATCATTTTTAACCCATCTGTGCCATTACTGAAAGGGTTCAAAAATGTGCAAATTAGACTTGGCCCTGCTCCTATCGGAACAGCCTTGCCTGAACTGCTCTGATAATTTCCCCTCAGAACAGAAATTTGAGCAACCTCAAAAGACTTTCAGTATCATCGATATATTGCAGCTTCATTCCAAATTGTGCTGCAAACTAGGAACCCAAATTTGGCCCTGCCAAACCACTTGGTGTAACTCAGAGCGATAAAAAGTGATGGATGGAAATGCTTTAATTAATCTGAGCCATTGGTAATTATTCTGGGCACGTTCCATATTATTGTTTTTAAGCTCACCAAGGGAACAACCATAGGCAAATCAGTCTTGGTCTTGCTCCAATATCACTTGCCTAGGTCGGAACTGCCAGGCCACATCTACTCTAAATGGGACCACAAGCAACCCAGAGTAGTTTCTGTCTTGTTGATCCTCATCAGTGAAGTGTGACCTGATTCTCTATATCACAGCAAGCAAGGGAAACATGTCTGTCATACCCACAACATTTAGAGTTACTTAAATAGCAAAAAAAGTGATGAATCGAAAACCTTGACTAATTCTAAACTACCAGTAAATATTCTGGTTGAATTCAGTATCATTGTTCAGGTATGAGAAGCTACCAAAATGGAAGATATTGAAGTGGCGATGTAGAAATGAGAAGCAATTGCTAAGTTTGAAGTGTCAATGACACTGGTAGAAAATAAGTAGAGTATTCTAAATAAACAGCCATCAGAAGGGGGGAACAGGCGGGGCATTTTTCCTTAGGCCTCATGCTTCTGAGGGCCCCTGGGGCCTATAGTTAATAAGGTTTAAAATTCTCCGTAGTTTATTCCTGGAATTATATTGGCTCCTTTGGCATTCTGTGACTGTTGCAAGCATTGCCTTGATTCTGGCATAGGGCGACCCTCCTTTAACTATCATCCTTAAAATACAGTGGAAAGTCCAGGCTTTTGGTAGTCCTGGCATTCTGTCCAGCCTGTCTGTATGGAATGTGTTACAAGCCACGACATGAATATGCTCTCATTGGCACATGGTTGACAAACTGGCCCTGGCCATACTTACCTTACTGGCATAATGCAATCATTATTTGTATGGTTTCACTACTGCAGCATGTAAGGGCCACCCAGACATACGATTCCGGTACATTTGCTCTTAGGGCAGGGCATTACTTGATATTTGGGGACGAAGTTCATTGAGTGCTTTCACATAGCAAGCTGATATTTGGTGACAGTTTGTTAAAAAGTGCCAGGTTTTGTTTGCGGGGCATTGAATGAATGTACCCACAGCGAAAAGCTGGTATTTGGGAACACAATGTACTTTTTTCAGGAAAGGTGAAGTGATATGCAGGGATGAATACATTGCATTTCTATGTTACATTTAAAGTGGATGTTTCAGTGACTATTCATGTTGAGTTTGGGACACGCTGTTCATACTAATTTGTTGGCATCAGAGGGTGCTCGTTGCATGGATTTTAGATCATCATTCATGTGAAAGCAGTTCATCATTGGCCTTGATAAAACTTTCAGTGATTTTGTCATCTGCTCCGCCTTCAAGGCCAGGGCCCGTAAGTTTATTGTGTCCTTGTGGACAAATCTGCCGTCTAAACAACATTAACTGTGATTCAGAACATGCTTTTGTAACTAAAGCGCATTGGAAGTAGTTTGCATTTAGGCTGTATTTTTGCTAAGCTATGTCGGTCGGTACCCATTTTAACTGTTTTTAGACAGTTTTTCTTTCAACAGGAGTTCACATTGGGGCCTCGTTTTCCTGCAGGTATAGGCCAGAGGCATTGTAACACGCACACGAGTTAGGCCTTTGCTGTTGTGCCCCTCCAGCACGCCATCTTGAAGTGTTAGTCTGCCTCATTTTGTTGTAAGAGTTACTTACCCTTGCCATCCAGGGTGTTAAACCTGGGTAAAAGGCTGAGAGGTTTAGAGTTTATTTCTGTGGCAGCTTACATGTTTGAGCCGAGATAAAAGCTGAGCCCAAAAAAAAACCTGTTTCTTCTTCCCCTACCAAAACTCTTCCTTCACGTTTTCTCTATTTAATCTAAATAGCCTTAGTTCTGCTCTTGCAAATCTCAACTACTCTAGTGGGTTTCCCTGTGCAAACAGGTTCGGAGTAGTCCCCTGAGACCATTTTTGGAGTGCTCTGTGGAACTCTTTGTCTTGCTGCCTCTGCTAGAACTCTTGTGAAATACAATAACCTGCAAAGAGACACTTGTGTGAGCCTGGGAAGTTCCCACCTACAAATGTGATGCAGGTTATCGTAAGCAGTTGCAAGGATGTTGTCCGAACATAATTTAACTACTGCTGCTTGTAACTCTGAAGATAGAAACCTTTATTGTTATTATTTGCTTGCTGCTGAATTATATTGTGTGCTCGTCCTTTCCCTCTCTGGAACTTTGGTTGTGCTGTATCAATGTTTAAGCTGCCAGTCCCCCCCCCACCCCAACCTCCGCTCCCCAACGGGCAGCCATTCTACCCTACTTTGATGTAAGACCTACTATTGTGGTGTCTACTCGGCTTCCTAGGAGGAAATTCCTATACCTTAGGTGATGTAAAATGAATACTGTTCCAATAGCACCCTTGCATCTCTGGTTTGACCCACTGCTCTCTCTGCTGCAGTGTCCATATAATTAAACCTTGGTTGCACTTCATCTTCTCTGGGTTGAATCCACAGACCCTGTGAGTACCTTTGTCTGGGTGGCATTTTCCTTACCTCTGAATTACCGTAAAAGACCCTCCCAATTTGAGGACTGACCTTAAATAATTGAGAAGACCTTTGGGTCAGCATCTCAGTTACTATATAACAGCTCTCCTCCCAGTTTACTGAATTGTGCTTTTCCACTTCTGAGTTACCCCATATTCCATCTTCAGTGGTGATCATTTTAGATTACCCTGATGGAGCTGGTCACTAGTAGAATGACCCCATAGACTTTAAACTGTGTAACCATATAGATTCTTTCAGGAATGGCGTTGCTGCTTGTGATTGACCCTTTAGATCATGATAGCATCTGATACCTCTTACTGTGTATTCAAGTATTCTTTTGGTTAGAGCGTTTGATGCTTCTGTATTGACCTGATAGAGCATGCTGCTGCCACAGCCCACCTTTAATACCCGTGGCTAGTAGCCTTCTATCTCTGTCCTGCTCCCTTTAACTGTTGGCTGTGGTACCCATATATTACTCCTTGGTGTCTGCTTTTCCCGGGGTTATTCCCATAGAACCCTTCAAAGAAGACTATTAACATGACCTAGGTGGCATCGCAGGGCCCTTTGAGTAGGCTCCCTAGACTCACTGTAGTTTGTACTTGTTAGAAATGGGTGTCTCCAGTTGGCAGAGGTAGGTACCTTTGTCCAAATAGGGAGCCTTGCTTCTAGTCAGGGTAAGGGGGATACACACTTCAGATAACCTAACCCTGGGCGTAGTTTGCAGAGTTTTGCTACGCGGAACTCCGCGAAGTTACAAAAAAACTCAGCGAAGTTCCGCGAGTGGCGGAGTGCAGTGCGAACTGCAGTTTGTGCTGGTATTCCTGCCGCTCGGGTAGAAATTGTACCTGAGCGGCAGCTCGCGCTCGCGAACTTACCGTTCGCGATCACAAACTTACCATTCGCGATCGCGAGCGGGTAAAAAACTTTGCTGCACATCGCGAAGCGGAGTTTTCTGCACTCCGCGAGCTCCGCTCCAACATATACAGTTAAAAATATGACTTTCAAAAGCTTTCAAGAACTTGTACCATAGAAAACTATGGATGCGTGACTTTTCACCAAATTACCTGTAGATGCGTCAAAGTTCCAAAGCCAAACAGCCACAGAGTCGGGAAACAAAGAGATGCGACACTCCTGAGACATTGGGGAGGCGATGCGACAGTTCTGCGACACGCAGAGGACGAGTTGCATCGAGTCCGGTCTGTATGGGAAGTGATGCGTCGATTCTTCGTGACGGTTCCGGTTTGCAGGTGATGCATCGGGAAAGCGTGGCGCACAGGTACGATGCATGGAAATCCGGTATGCGCCAGCGATTGATACGGCGGCGTCGACTGGCGATGTGTCGGTCCTCTTCAGCCGCGATCCCTCGATGCATCGATTCTTGCAGCAGCGACAGGCGCTGCGACGGTTTTCGCAGCGGCACGGCGATGCATGGAAATTCTTCTCGCGCCGTGGAGATACGTCGAGAAAACAGCCGCAAGAAGAGCGATGCATCGATTTTAGCAGTTCTTCACGTTTCTTCTTTCTTCCAGCTCCCAAACAGCAGCAACAACCTCCAGAGGCCCAAAACTGGCACAGGCACCTCAAGGCAGGTCAGAACTCACAACAGCAGAGTTCAGGGTAGCTGGGGGTGAAGTCTTTGAGTCCCTGAGACTTCTGAACAGGAGGCCAGCTCACTTCAGGCCCTTGGAGATCTCCTTCAACCAGGGGACACAGCACACAGCAAAGTCCTCTTTTCCTTGGCAGAAACAGCAACTGCAGGCCAACCCCAGACACACAGCAAGGGCAGTACTTCTCCTCAGTCTCTCCAGCTCTTCTCCGTGGCAAAGGTTCCTCTTGAGTTCCAGGAATGATATAAAGTCTGGGGTTTTGGGTCTGATACTTATACCCCAAAATGTCTTTGTTCTCTTTGTGCAAGGGGCACTGAGCCCAGTTCAAACCAGTTCTGGGGGGCACTCTGCAAGTGCACAACAACATCCATTGTCAGTGTGAGCCTTCGCTTCCGACATACCACCAGGGGGGTGGAGACAGCATTGTGGAAGGCAGGCACAGCCCTAATCAGTTACAGGTGCTACTCCTCCCACCACTCCAAATGCAGATCAGGCCTATTCAGCCTAGTGCTGACTCATCCAGACTCCTGGAGCCACTGCACCTCCCCAGCCCCTGTCACTCCAAAGCCAGACAGCCAATCCACAAACAGGTAGAGGCACACAGGATGGTTGAACAAGAAAATAGCCACTTTCTAAAAAGTGGTATTTTCAAACACACAATTTAAAAACCATCTTTACTAAAAGATGTGCTCTTAAATCCTGAGTTCAGGGATGCCAAACTCCATTTTTCAATCTTACCCCTATGGGAATATATGCTTGTAAAATGTTACAAAGCATTCCCCATTCTGTCTTATGGGGCAAGATAGCCTTTCCATAGTGAAAAACGAAATTGGCAGTATTTCACTATCAGGACATGTTACACACACCAGTACATGTCCTACCTTTCACATACACTGCACCCTGCCCAGGGTGGTACCTTGGGCCTACCATAGGGGTGTCCAATGTGTAAGAGAAGGGAAGGGTAGGGCCTGGCAAGTGGGTGCACCTGCCAAGTCGACATAGCAGCTAACAAACTGAGCACAGGCACCGCGGTGGCAGGTCTGAGACATCTTTTCAGGGCTACTCATGTGGGTGGCACAATCAGTGCTGCAGGCCGACTAGTAGCATTTGAATTACCAGCCCTGGCACACTCGGTGCACTTTACTAGGGACCTACTGGTAAATCAAATTCGCCAATCATGGATAACCCATCACAATAACAATTTACACAGAGAGCATATGCACTTTAGCACTGATCAGCAGTGGTAAAGTGCCCAGAGTCCTATAGCCAACAAACACAGGTCAGGAAAAAATAGGAGGAAGTAGCAAAATGTTTGGGGATAACCCTGCAAAAAGGGCCATTTCCAACAGTACTCAAACAACTGAGACCACAAAACAGAAAGTAGCTCTCCTCTTCAAGACACAGTTACGAAACTGTCAAAGCACAATAATAACCATTTCCTATCATCTATCACTTTTTGGCTGGCCTGTCTTTTCACTGGTGTCATTTGGGATGTTGTGCATGGGCTCAACCTACTGGTCTCCCTGAGATCTACCAAAGTACTATGAGAGTATTGGATGGACCATCGACGCATGCCTAACAATAGGTTGGGTGTACAAATCACACTTCACCATTTATGGAGAATACCAACCATGCAAACTCTTTCAGCCGATTGCTGAAATCGATACACATGCCACTCAGCTTATTTTTCAGTTAAAGTTTCACTATGTGACTACGTTTGTGAGATCTCCCTTATGGTGGTGGCTGCTGTGAATCAGGCTGCTTTTGCCCTGTGTCACCCCCCATTTTTCCCAGGTTTTAGTGCCCTCGGGTTTTTGAGGAAAGATAAATATTAGTGAGTGGGATGAACGAACAGATGATTTACCATTTGTCAGGGTGCATCATCTAATACTCAGACGGGAATAGAGTCCAGGAAAATTATTGGAGAAATAGTCTTTTTCTTATTTATACAGTTCCTTGCGTGCAAATGGAAATCAGGTTATCTGGATATAATGACAAGGGCGAAATTCATGTTTTTTGCTTTGGGAAAATTACTTGAAATGCCCAAAAGTGTCACAAAATTATGTGAAATGTCGACTATGACATTTTCACTACTTTTTTTTTAAGGGAGAATGCGTATTCGCATCCATTTGTAGCAAAAAAAAATGCATTTTACACCCCAAAAAATGCACCATCATATGTGATGCATACAGCCGCTCGAGTTTGGTTCTTCCAGTGCTCCTGTAATAGGATTTTTACCCAAACGAAGGCTCAAGTAATCGACATGGGGTAATTGTGTAATTTCTGACATGCTACATACCAATTGTAACACAAGCTGCTGGAAATAACACTAGATTATGCCGGCATAATTTTACCCGTGCCTAATAATGACAAGGACATTAGTTCCTGTACGCTTTAGAAAGGATACATCAAGTATGTAGTAATTAAAGTAGAACATGGTAGAGCAGAATTAAAAATACAATAAACAGAACGACATAAACATTGCAATGTAATATGAAGTAACACAATGGAACGAAATCTAACCCATTAAAATACAAACTGCTTTAACACTATAGACACACTTCATAGATATTTATGTAACACATTTAATTTGAAAGGATTTTGCATTATCGCCTCCATTTTAAAATAACTCTGATGTAGCATTATAAGGGAATTTGGGGGCATATTAACAACGGCCAGCGATAATTATCGCTGGCCGTGCGTAGCGATAATTATATTATCGCTGGCTATCTCTGGCATTTATCGCCCTGGTAGCGCGTTATTAACAACGCGTTACTCCAGGGCGATAAAAATACCAGAGATAGCGATGTTATACGCCTTTTGCAGGGAACATCGCTGGTTTTCCAGCGATGTTCCCTGCAAAAGGGCGAGTAACCTGCTGATACGACCCACAGGTCGTATCAGCAGAATCCACCTCCTATGGCTAACATAGGTAAGTCGGGATTATAGCAGACGTTAGATTTTGGCGAAAACGGCCGTTTTCGCCAAAATCTAACGTCTGCTATAATCCTGTGGGCTGCCTTGTAAATATCGCGATGTGCACATCGGCGATATTTACAACGTAGCCCATCTGGGTTACGCCAGTAGCGCCCACTTTGCATCTCATTAGAGATGCAAGGATGGGCGTTGGGGGAAAGGGCGATAGTGCAGGGATTCACGCGATAGCGTGACCTTGCTGATTAGGCGATAGAATTATCGCCGCTTTCCGTCCGAAAACGGACGCTAAAGCGGCGATAATTGTCTATCGCCTCGGTGTTGATATGCCCCTTGGTCAGCTAGAAAAGACATGACTGGGGCATATTAGCAAGACCGGCGATAAAATTATCGCCGTTTTAGCGGCAGGAAACTGCCGCTAAAACGGCGATAATGGGCTTGCTAATATGCGTTATAGAATTCCAATAGAAGCCCAGGTTAGATGTGCAGGACATCTAACCTGGGCTTCTATTGGAATTCTATAACGCATATTAGCAAGCCCATTATCGCCGTTTTAGCGGCAGTTTCCTGCCGCTAAAACGGCGATAATTTTATCGACGGTCTTGCTAATATGCCCCATGACTGTGTTATGAATCCATAAAAAAAAATCACAATTTCACATTTCGAGAAGCAGATGACATCGCAGTTGTGTGCCTGGTGCATAAAAGAAAGTCGGTTTAACCTTCTAATTGACACAGCTGACCTACAAAAACCAACACATTTTCGATAATCCGCAATAGTGGTCAGAGATTATAATTAGCCTTCTCAAAGTTAAATAGATGACAAAGTCTGACCTGCATTCGAAAGTGACTGGAACAGAAATAATGCTCTTCAAGTGGAAAACTTTTAATAAACGAAATGTTTCCTTTCTAAAAATGCACAGCAAATGAGTTATATGAGCATGAATATGTATGTTTCCTTAAGCCATGAATTCAAACCGTCTCCTACGAGCATGAACTGGAATTTCCAGGCCCTGTGGCTAGATTAACTATCCCTTTTAAATCATTTGATTTACAGCCACAAAACACCACAGGCGCAGCACGGCTTATTAGCATGATCACGATCCCTCTAGGTTCTCAGCAATTCGGATCCAATCAACTAAAACAAGATGGCTGCCTCCTTTCAGCCAATTTCCAGTCGAATGGGTTAGCTAGACAGGCAGCTGCACATAAACGCTGCTGCCTTTTGGGGACTTCCGTGGAACAGAAGTCTCATCCGATTTGTACCGAATAAGGCTATAATTAAAGATTTTGAAATTGTGCTCGTTATTTGCTTTAAATGAAAGTTGTTTTTATAACGTTTGCTACATCAAAGGATACGTCATTATGAATTACTGGCTTTGTTCTTTCGTGTCCAAATAGATTAATTTAAGCACGTCATTCTCATTCCGGAAAAAATAATATTCCCCTCTCACAAACAACAATTGCCATATACCATTATTCACTGAAAACGGATGCAAGCAGGAACGATAAACATTTTATAGAGATTTATATGGAAACCTAGTGATACTGAAATATACAACAACAAAAAAACAGAATGAAATGTGCAAACCGGCAGGGGCAACTTCGAATGAACCGTTTAATAAGCATATTATTACCTTGCATATTTCGCAGGAATATTATCATTATACAATTACCAGAAAATAAGCTGTCCTCGTGTGGTGTGCTAGGCGGCAGGGTACTAATCACCAGGTACTCATGCCAGATGAGCAGGGAATCCTCACCAACATCTATTAATCAGTAGGAGGAAAGCAATGAGCGTTCTTCACTGCAAAACGATACAGCTGTCAATGCAGTTGGGGAAGATCTGGATAGGAATTATTGTAGGGTATAAACATTTAAACACTTTGATCTGACATTGGTATGCTTGAATCTTAGCCCACCAATAAGTTTTTCAATGTATGCACATTTGACTAACCCATCATTGAGCGTGCTCAAGGCAAAACTACCCCACCTTAAACTGAACAAATTGAGGTTTTGTCAAGTTTAAATCGTTGTAGTCAGGAAACCTGCATCTTTTAGAAGGTAGACAAAGATTCTTAATTATAGGCAAGGCTAATCGGCCAAACAGAAGCGACTATTACAAGATGTCCTGTCGCCTTCTGGCAGGACCTCTCTCCAGTGGCCAGAACGTTTTGGCCAGTGACTTGAGGTCTTGTATGATGAGAATCTGTTTTTCTACCTCATATCGATAAGGTCACTGATTTCCTTCCGTTACTTGAAAATTTGTAGAAAAATTCTTCATTACCTCTCAAGAGGCACATTACTCTATAATTCATTCCTTAGCAGGATCTTGCATCAATGCTTTTCTCCTCGGTCTTCCACCCTACACTCTGCAGATGTTTCACTAGTATAACATTGTGCAGCATGGCTTCTTCTTGGCCTTCTGTGCCAAGCTCACATTTCCGAACGTCTATGGTCTCCTCATTGGATACCTGTGAGGAAATGTATCTTCTTTAAGGGCATTGCATTGACTTTAAGGGCTATTCAGAAGCCAGACCCACCTTGCCCTGGATAGTGCTGACTAATAGAACATTCTGAACATGACGTTTGTCAGATTTGTATCTCTTTTATTTTTTTATTTTTTACAAAATATAGAGATTTCCTGCAGTTCTCCTCGATCTGAAACATGCCTCTGCCAAGACCAAAACTTTAATCCTCTGGGTCTCTTGAGCATATAGAGACAAGACATGTATGGAGTTTTTATGGGTTAAGGCTACTCTGAGGCGATAAACTGGAGGTAGTGCGTTTTGGAAATTTGGAAAGTAGCTGCAAGTTAAATCCTGGTTTAGGGTACATGTTGTTTGGTTACAGATATCACCTCAGGACTGTATGAAAACAAACTGCAAGCATATATTTGTCTTGGAATCCTAAGGTGTCCATTTCATGGGGTCAGACCTCCCTCATCCTGTTTTTAATACCGGGTATTGCACTAAGCATGTTTTTCAGACTTTTATCATTTTATTCCCCTAATGATGGCAGTTTCCTTGTCTCCCATGTGCAGCAACACATCCCTGACAAGACTTGACCCCAAACATTTTTGCTCTAGTGCACCTGAGTGTGTGGGAACCAGCAATATGTGGTTTCTCTGAGTTCAGAGTGACCATAGGTGATGGAGTGCATTTTGGAAATTCAGAAAGTGGCTAAAAAGAAAATTAGGTTTAGGGTACTGATCTCTTAGTAGCAGTTAACAGCACTGGTATGTATGGCAGTGTAGGCATTTGGATTATTAGTTGAGAGGGGTGGAAGCCCCTCTCAAATAATAAACACAATCTTTGTCATGGTGAACCTCAAAAGCCACTAAATTAGTCTGTGCTTAACCCTCTGGTAGTTTGGCACAAAGCAGTCAGGCTTAACTTGGAGTTATGTAAAAAGTATTTATGCGGCACTTAAACAGTAATAAAATGAAAATGTAACACACAAAAAATCCCAAACCATTTTCGAAAAATAGGGTAAATGTTACTAAATAAAATGACACTAAACAACAAAAATCCAATCAGTACAACCAGAAATATTAACTTTAAAATTATGTTTAGGTGAAAATAGCGCCAAAAATAACAAAGCGCCACTCGCGTTTATCTGGTAATGGTAGACTGGGGAAAGTCACAAAATTAGGCTGACCGCAGTTGATTTGTCAGTGTAAAGAGGTCACTTTCCAGTCCTGAGGAGCCAAAATGTCTCTAACTTCATCTTTTCTTGAGGAAGAGAACTCACTGATGCCATTCAAGGGTGCAGGACCTGAGGGGCACCTCTGGAGGATCAGGTCTCACTCCAGCAGAGGCCAGCAACAGAATAAGAGTTGTGCCTCCAAAACATTGCCATTGGCAGGCAGCACAGTCTCCCAGCCTCTTCTAGCAACTATGAACATGGCTATCATGACAGAGTGATATCCACATCTGTGGGAAGAGGCTGTGATATGGCCTTTACTTAATAAGCCGAATCTGAATCACAACTATCTTAAGAACTATCGGCCCATCTCTCTGCTTCTGGTCACAGCAAAGATCCTAGAGAAACACCTTAATCAAACTTTGATGGGCTATGCGGAGGAACGGGGTCTGTTGGATGCATTGCAGTCTGGTTTCCGTAGGAGTCACGGAACTGAAACAGCTGTGATAGCTGTGACAGACAGCATCAGACACCTAGTCTATGCAGAGCAGGCTGGGGCCTTGATCCTGTTGGATCTTCTCGCTGCCTTCGATACCATCTCTTCGATACTGCTGATGGAACGCCTGCAGGAACTGGAAATCAAAGACAGAGCCTTGAATTTGTGGTCCTGCTTACTCACTGAGAGATCTCAAAGGGTAGTAATGGATCAGTTCCATTCAGAGCCATTTTCACTGCCTTGTTGGGCCCCCCCAGGACTCATAGCTGAGCCCCACACTGTTTAATCTTCGTTTCCCCACTGGCCAAGCTTGCATGTTCCTGTGGGCTAAAGGCTGTTTCATATGCCGATGATACCTAGAATAGATATTTGTGTCCATCTCTAAGTATAATAAGGACACTGCAGCCAATTTCAACCTCTGCTTGAAGGCAGTAGCAGCTTAGATGGCCAAAAATGACTTGAAGGTAAACGGAGATAAGACGGGGGTATTGCTCTTTGGAGGTCAATCGTCAATTTAGAGTAGCACCTGGTGGCCAGACACGGTAGGCACCCTACCCACTCCAGTTGACACTGCTAAAAACCTAGGTGTTTTTCTGTATAGCGAGTTGTCACAGGACCATCAGGTCACTCGTACAATATCAACTTGCTTCTGGACGATCAGAATGTTGAGGAAGTTATTTCCTTTTATGGCCATTCCGGCTCATAAGCACGTCACTCTTGCCTTGGTCTCAAGGATAGACTACTGCAATGTGCTTTACCTTGAGACCAACAAGTCAACTCTAGAAAAACTGCAATTAGTGCAGAATGCAATTGCAAGGCTTACATTGAATATTTCTAAGCGGCATTTGGTGTCAAAAGGTTTACGAGAACAGAGCTGGCTTACGGTAGAGAAGCGTATCCGGTTTAAGGCATTATGAACTGTACATAAAGCTTTCTATGCGGCAAGCCCAGCTGACATCAAAGCCATGTTCCAATTGTATGTCTCTGTGAGAAATCTCCACTCAGCACACCAAAACTGGGTAGAGGTCCCAAGAGATTGGAAGAAGAAATGGGGAGGCAGAGTCTTCTTAGTTGCAGCCAAAAGGCTCTGGAACACTCTTCACCACTATCTCACATCCATTAAGTTACGCTTTCCTTTTAGAAAGGCCCTTAACACATGGTTGTTCACCCTCTGGGTTGACACAGCACAATTAGAAGTTTTTTAACAGTTCACCAGGTGGCATAGCATGACTACAGTGCCTAGACGGCCATGGGCCTTTGCAGCGCTTTATAAATCTTTGTCAAAATCAAACCAAAAACACTGGGTAGCACGGGATGAAGGTAAGCCTTTCTTCCTTCTTTCAGACTGGAAGGCAGTCCTTCAAGCAGCAAGGCAGTCTTCTTCTGAATCTTCCACCGATCCAGGTGTGTTCTGACGAGTGGTTTCGAAGATCCCTTTTTATACTTGGTGTCAGCCTTTCTGTTGGGGAATTCCTTGACCTATCCCCAAAACTGGTTCTGGTCAGTTATTCCACTTCCCCTGATTCTGGCTCCAAACTGTCTATGGTGACAAAAGGCATAGCAGATCCAGAACTTTTCCAACAAAAGGAAGGTGCACCAGAAAAGAAGTCCACATCTAATTTAATTATTCCAACATCTTCTTTTATTGATAATATATATAGGTTAAAATCCAGCGAACGCGTTTCGTTCCATAATATAGAGGAACTTCATCAGGGCTCAAGAGTAATGTTGTGAAGGAGTCATGTATGCCATTTGTGTTACAGTATCACCACATATTGGGGAACATTCTCCTCCTTGTAATCAACGTCATTTCCACGTCACATACAGTACCCAGGGACCCTATTATGTCCCAAATTTGATACCCGAGTCCGGATGTCGAAGTGTATGGCATGCGGTCTGCTTTTGAAAGCATAAATAATACTATAAGAGGTGCAACATTTACAGTCCGCCGCTGAAGTTTTTGTTTATGTACAAAAGGCAGACTAGGCCTGGTGTCAGCTTCCTTTGAGTGTGGACTGTGAGCAAGGTCCTTGAAAATGTAATCAGGGCAGGGTACAGCTCTTCCCCAGCCATCCTGCCAGGAAGACCTTCTCCCAGCCTCACCCAGGCCCCATTGTTCACAGTCTGGGCCCAATACACATTCTCAATGGGGAGAACCATTAATAGGCAGAGGCAGCTGGAAACTCCTAGAAAGTCCTCCAGCTTTGGGCAGAAAAATGCCAACTTTCTGAAAGTGGTATTTTCAAATTTATAATCTAAGAGCAGACTTTACCAGTCAAGAGGATTTTAAATTACAGTTAAATTCAGTCTAAACATCCTTTCTCCATCTGCTCCTGTTAGACCTGACATCCTTGGCATGGTATTTCCCCCAAATCTTTTGCCTTCACTTATCCTGTTTTGTTGAATTAATTTTTTCTGGCATTAAGACTCAGTGCACTTTACCACTGCTAACCAGTGCTAAAGTCCTTGTGCTCTCTCCTTCAAACATGGCAGAATTGGCATACACCTAATTGGCACATTTAATTTACTTGTAAGTCCCTAGTAAATGGTGCAAAGTGTACCCAGGGCTTGAAATTAAATGCTCCTAGTGGGTATGCAGCACTCATTGTGCCATCCACTGAAGTAGCCTTCTAAAACCTGTCTCATGCTTGCGGCCACAGCCTGTAGTGCAGTATTAAATTGCCATTTTTTCAACCTGGCAAAATAAACCTTTTGCCAGGCCTAAACCTTCCTTTTTAATACATACAAGCCACCTATATAGGAGGCCCCATGGACTCATAAGGCAGGGTGCATTGTGTTTAAAAAGTAGGACATGTGGATTTAAATTTTACATGTCCTAGAAGTGAAAGGTCCTAAAGTTGTTTTTCACTGCAGTAATGCCTATCTCTACCATTGACTAACACTGTGTTACCTTATTGCATTTAATAAATAACTTTAGATAGGGAGCACATTTAGTGAGCGTGAGAGGCTGCACGCTCTTGCTATACATTTTCTGCTGCATTTAGCGCTATTTCTTATGCATCTTCGCATTCATTTTGGAAACGTGTGCATTTTGCACTAGGAAAATAGCATCAATTGCTGGGAATGAGCTGGGGGGGGGGAATCCTACCCAAAGAGCACATTTAAGCTATTTCTTTGTGCAAAATGCATTCTCATGATCATTTAGGATGTGAGGGGGCATTTTGCACCAAGACAATAGTGTCAATTGCTGGGAGTAAGTTGGGGGTCTTCTGCCTAGTTCACATGACTGTGAATGGCTCTGTTGTTGGGGTCTGTGTATTCCTTCTAGACAGTGGCATAAAGGATGCTTAGGTGTGGGTAGGATGGGCCATCCTTGCAGGATGACAGGGAGGGTCTGTACCCAGTCCCACTTACGCTTCAAAGGACTTTACCTCCTACCCACACAAAGGAATTTGGCACCAGGCTTGCTTTGTCTTGAGTCACCTTAGACATCTTGCAGCCTTTACAGAGGAAAGGAAGAACCTTCTAGAACCAAATGTGGGGATTGGCCAGGTGCCCCCCTATCACCAAAGGCTGGCATCGGGTATAAATATTGAACCTCTTGGGTCACTTATCAGAACACTCCTGGACCTGTGGACATTATAGAAGAAGGACTGCCCTGTTGCCAAGGGACTGCTGTGCTGCTTGTGGACTGCTTTGCTGTCTGAGAAGGAAGATTGGATCTGCTTACCTTCATTCCAGGCTAAACTTAGTGACTCCAAGGATCGGTTGGCTGATCTCCTGTTTGAGCTAATGGGAGAGAACACATTTCCAGAGGCCTCTCTGCAACTGCCCAGCTGCGGCTGGAACTGAACCTGGCTAGATCTACAACAGGACCTTTGACGACCGCCAACGTGAAGCTCTGGTGAGACCTGTTTTTCATCCCAACGTCAAGTGTCCGCAACAATCAACCAACCCAAAGCTCCAGCAATTACCAGGTCTGTGGGTACGGTAATAACTGTCCACGATGCTCAACATGGTCTTCACGCCAAGAGCCATCTCATCATGACCCCCTCCAACATGAACGGTACTCTTTGAGCTGGCCTTGTGAATGTAAGCCTTCAGCGGGACTACTCTGGTCCCTGTATCCAATCCTCGTTGCATCAAGTTCAGCCTACACTTGTGACTTTTCCCCAGTTTAGCATGACCATACAACGGCAAGTGTCCCTTTTTGCTTAGCGGCTTTATTTTCACCAAAATTGTAAAAAGCCAATATCTCTAGTTCTACTGATTGGATTGTTTGTTTTAGGGCGAGAGCAAAAAGTTCAGCAAAAATTAAGAACTGAAGCCAAAATGTTTGGGGGATTGCCAGGTCAAGATCATCTGGTCTAACACAGCCCTAGGGTATTTTTGCCACATGTCAAAGCTTTAAAGCAAATGCAGTCCTGCGGTCTTCCTTCTAGAGGTGTTCTGAAGAAGATAGCCAGGGCTGTCACTTTTATACCTGGCACTAGCTTATGTGTGTAGTAAACTCCCCGTCCAATTTGGCAAAAGTTGCCAGGGACAACTATACCCATTTTAACATAACTCCCTGGAGGTTTGGCCCTAAAATCCAATCCAGTAGTGCCTTGCTCTGCTAAAATTCAACATGGCAGAAAATTTCTCATCTTACCTCAGAAAGGTCTACTAAAGGCTTTGTGCAAGGAAATGCCAACTTTCTAAAAGTAACAACAACCTGCAAGGGGTTGGGCCCTAGTCAGTAAGGCTGGGCCACAAATTAATATACCAAACGTCACAAATGCCAATACTCACTTCTATTAACCAATTTTAGTTTAGTCCGTGATCACACTACCAAATTGAAATGATCACCAGTTATTTTTGGACTTTTCTTCTAAATCTTTTTTTCTCAAATTCCAACATTGGTCATTTTATGCATCAAATTCTCATAATCATAAAATCATACACAGCATATACATAACACAATTTACATAGACCTCTCACATTAGCATGTACAGAAAACACCTATCATCACACATGACATATTATGAATATCAAAACCATTGTGTGCATCATACAAAATAACAAATCAAACTTTTATGACAAGCAATCGAGCCCCGTTCTGACTTTTCCAAGCCTATCAGGAGCCTCATTATTATCTCATATATTTAATGCTCTTCTTTTTGGGCTATGCTACCAAACAGTGCTACTGTACAGATTCAGAAGCGAAGAAAACATTGCACTTCCTTGTTCAATCACAACCCTGAACCTCACTGTCTCTGGTTTAAAAAACAACTATCAAGTGCATTTTAAACCAGAGACAGTGAGGTTCAGGGTTGTGATTGAACAGAGAAGTACAATTTTTTCTTTCCTTCTGAATGATAGGTGTTTTCTGTACATGTTTCTGTGAAAGGTCTATGTAAATTGTGTTATGTATATGCTGTGTATGATTTTATGATTATGAAAATTTGATGCATAAAATGAGAAATGTTGGAATTTGAGAAAGAAAGATTTAGAAGAAAAGTCTGAAAATAAATCATGCACTTCACCATCTGAACACAAGGCATGACATCACCAGGCGCCAGATCTCCTCCCACCACAGCTGGAACAAGGCAAAAGAAACTCGGTGGTACCAGGCCCTCACCACCTCCCAACCCATGGCCCTAACATATCTCCTATGGAGACAACACTTAACTGATCCTCTCGCTCACCGAAGACCCCTCCAACTCCAAAACCAACTTCTGCAATGCCATGACCAACATAGCCAAATGGATGAGAGACAACTGCCTCCAACTCAACTCCAACAAAACTGAAGTACTGATCTTCGGAAAGAGCACCTCTGCATGGGACCACAGCTGGTGGCCTGCAGAACTCAGACCTGCACCCACATTCACCGACCATGCACGCAACCTTGGAATCATCCTTGACAGCCAACTTATCACGAAACAACAAGCCAACGCAGTCACCTTCTCCTGCTTCCACACACTTTGCATGCCCTGCAGAATCTTCAGATGGATCCCAACCAACACCAGAAAGACAATCCATCAGGCCCTTGCCACAAGTTGCCTTGACTACGGCAATGCCCTCTATAGGGCATCTCCACCCAGCTCCTAAGAAGACTCCAGACCATACAGAATGCTGCAGCCAGACTCATCCTGGACCTCCCCAAACTAACCCAAATCACCCCACACCTGAGAGACCTCCACTGGCTCCCTATCCAGAAGAGATGCCAGTTCAAGATCCTCATGCATGCCTACAAAGTGCTCCATGACCTGCCTACATCATCCATCCACTGAACTTCCACAACCCGCTAGACACCTGCGCTCCTCTTCACTTGTCCTCGCATACACCTCCCACATCCATCTCCTTCTCCTACATCACTGTCAAGACCTGGAAGGACCTTCCCCTCCAGCTCCATACAGCCTCCTCACTGGCAGACTTCAGAAAGAGACTCAAGACCAGGCTCTTCGATGGAGACACAGTGCCCAGATACCCCGAGGGGTGACAGTGTTGCACTTTACAAATACTGTTTGATTGATTGATTAATTTATTGTCATCCATTCATCCTTTCATCCATCATCCAATCTTTCTCCCTTCAATCCATCTTCTATTCCATAATTTCAGTGATTCACACATCCATCATCAATGCATGCATCAATCCATCCACCCACACAAACATCCATTCCTTTACTCTGCCATCCTTTCACCAGTCCATACACCGCTCCATTAATCTTTTCACCCAACCATTTATCCATCCTTCTTATCACCCTTCCTACCTATCACTCTTGCTTCCACCCTTCCTTCCATTCAATACTTCTTATTTCCCTTTTCTATTTACCCATCCTTCATTCTTCCTTGCTTCCGCTGCTTTTTATTGACACAGGTATTCCTTTAAAAGGTTAAATATGAGTTTTTGTCTGCTGAATTGCAGACATAAGAGGTCCATAAAGAACCCCACGCCCGCTATAGATGCTAAAGCAGGGGTTTCACGACGCCCCTTCTCAGGCCACCATATGACTGAAGATGTAAGTAATCCCTCTTTTCGCAGGAGTTGGAATTCCAAGTTGGATGGTATTTCACCACATCTGATAATGACGGGTGCATAAATATCTCACTGTTAGTTAAATTTCAGCAGGTCAAGCCTGCATTAATTTAACAGGGGAAAATTGTGCTTCTTTTACCACAGCATGCAGATGTGTTGCGCTAAATACCATAATCTGCATGTCATTCAGAAGACGCTCATATTAAGTGCTCTTTATCACACCCAACAAGTAGAGCGCCCCAGGGGATCTTTTTACCTGGTGAGAAAAAAGCACCTAGATTCTGGCAAACACTGAATCAGAGCCCTGAACGTTTGTAATACTGAAGTATTTATTTTTTCTAAATCATGTTACTTAAAAAAAGAAACTCTCCTTTTTGAAATTTTCTTCTGCAGACCAATTGAATTGTATTCAATGAAATAATATCATTTTCATATTTCAGGGTGTTCAAAGGACAATATTCTAATTTAGGGTGGTATGTTCAAGGCCCTTCAAGAAAACACAGAATATCCTTTATGTATAAATAGTAGGGTGCTCCGTCACATATCCTTGCCTCAATGTATTACAAATGTTTATGTTTCCTACTAGTCATTTGTAGCCTCAGTTAAGACTCAGGCCTTATTTCCACACAGAGGAGGAGGATGCCGACGAGTGGTGGATGCGACCAGTGGTTGTGAAAAAGCCTGACACAACTTAGGAGAGTTGTGACAGACCGGGTGATTGACTGGGACCTCTGATTAAGTGCCAAGGAAAGGGGCAGGTTTCTGGGCTGTAACTTTTATTCTGTGGGGGTGTGAAGAGGAGAAGCGGTAACGGGTGGAGCATGAGAAAAAGTGTAAGAAATACCTAACCCCTCTACATTTTTATACCGAAAGACACCTCACGGGAGACAGAGGGGATATTGTGACAAAGAAAGAGGGGCCAGTAAAGTTGGAAATAGGGGTCCAGTGAAACCATCTCTCACAATTCCTGTTAAGTGCATGAGTACACTTGGGTGCAGGGCTATAAGGTTTGCAAAAGAGCAAAAACCAGTTTAGTGACGTTTAATAAACATTTAAGCAAAAAGGAATCATATTCTTGATATATACTTACCTGGATGATCTGGTCTTCTCCTGAGGGTGCTGGTGGCATCTTTATCCCCATTGTAACAAAAGAATAAGAACAATAAAGGAACCCATCACATATAGCAAACTAGAAGATACTTTTGAAACTGTAGGGCTTTCGCAATTGGTGCGTACACCTACACATGAGGCAGGACACACACTGGATGGAATATTCACGTCTATAGCGAGTCTGATAGTAAAAAATATCCAGCCTCTTACCTGGACAGATCACTCCATCATCCTTTTTAATTACTCTATTCCCAAAGTACCAGTGGTGGCTGCGGACAAAACTAACTCAAATGCTTATAAAGCCTGGCATAAGATGGATGGGACTATGCTCCAGACCTATTTAGATAAGTCTAGACCTACGCTTAGTACAAATGTAGACTTGGCAGCGAGCAATTACACGAACTGGCTCAATGAAGCTTTCAAGGCCACAGTGCCCATTGGAAAAATTTCAGGTAATCGGCAATCTCCCTCTGCTCCTTGGTTTACAGAGGCATTGCGACAGGAAAAACAAAATTATCGTTGATTGGAAAGACGTTGGAAGGCACAATATGATACCCTTGAAAAAAGTAACTATAAGTCTGCGCTGGCCAAATACGAGACGATGTTGATCGCAGAAAAAGGATGTTATTTTACTGGACAAATTGAGAAGGCTAAGAATTCAACAAAAGAATTGTTTGGGATTGTAGAGAAGCTCAGCTCCCTACCTAGTAAAAAGACCACAGAAAGCAATCAAAATTTCTGTGATGATATAGCCACCACATTCAGGAACAAAGTTAACAACATTTACGACTCCTTTGAGGCCACTGTTTCACAGGAGTTTATTGAGGATAACCCGAACACTGACTACTGCAAAAATACGCTTAGGGTTTCCTCACCGGTCACCAGGGAGCAAGTGGAAACTCTCATCGCGGAAATCAAATCTGGATCCCCCTTGGATCCATGCCCCCCTGCAGTTTTAAGAGGTATAGATAAAGAGGTCAGTCCTATTCTTTCGGAAATTTTTAATACTATGTTTACCTCAGGCACCTTTCCCGTAATTTGGAAGGACACATCGATCCACCCTTTGATAAACAAAACCCTTCCTGGATGCATCTGATCCTCGCAATTATCGACCTATTGCTAGGCTGCCCTTTCCAGCTAAGATAGTGGAGAAAATCATGAATAAACAACTAGCTCAGTTTGTTCAGGAAAATGATCTACTTGATTCCTCGCAATTTGGTTTTCGTCCATAACACAGCACGGAAACGGCCTTGATAAAGGCCACTGAAGAAATTAGCACAGTTATGGACAGGGGTGGAGCTGCCTCTCTGATCCTTTTGGATCTCTCGGCGGCGTTTGACACTGTCAATCACCACCTGCTGCGATCCCGTCTGAGAAAGCTAGGGGTAAAGGAACTAGCTCTGTCTTTCCGAACATCTTTTTTGACTGAAAGAACACAAACAGTGACTCTGGATCATTTTAAATCAACACCCTATGTCTTGCCATGTGGGGTGCCACAGGGCTCATCGCTTAGTCCATCCCTTTTTAATATGTACGTGTCAGAGATGGCTCCTCTGTTCCAGCATTTCGGCTTTAGCCTAACATCGTATGCCGATAACACGCAGATTGTGGTAGTGGCGTATAAAGAGCAAGACTCCCCTGTGCTACAGTTTAGAAACTGTATGCAGGAAGTTAACAGCTGGATGGGCAAGCATTGTCTTAAACTCAATTCGGAGAAAACCAAAATAGTGATTTTTGGCAACCTCCAACCAAGATGAGATGGCATCTGGTGGCCTACATAGATGGGAGAGCTGCCAAAACCAGTGGAAAAAGCAAAACATCTTGGAATTCTTATTGATAAGAAATTAACATTCGCCCAGCAATCAAATGCAACAGTTTCCACCACCTTTTACTTGCTCAAGAAACTAAGAAAGGTTCTTCCTTATATCCCGATGGATTCTAGGAATACGGTGGTGACTGCACTAGTATTATCGAAATTGGATTACTGCAATGGGTTGTACCTGAATATGCAAAAACAACATCAGAAAAAACTGCAAATGGTGCAAAATGCAGCTGCAAGACTCCTCTTAAACCTGCCCAAGTATGAGTCAGTCTCGACTGAAATCCGAAGACTCCACTGGCTTCCTGTAGCAAGTCACGCAAAGTTTAAGATGCTATGCCTAGCTTTTAAGGCCTTGAACAATATGGGACTGATGTTCCTAAGGAACATTTTTTCTTGGTACTGCCCGGGTAGAAAGCGTCGATCTAGTGGCACCAAACTTATGACAGTTCCCAGCATTCGCACCTCTAGCTGGGGGGGGACGAAGCATTGGCTATGGCACGACAAAACTCTGGAATACGCTTCCTATGCACATCAGGTCTGCAAGTTCATTAGCCTTATTTAGAAAGAGTCTGAAGACATGGCTATTCCTGAATTAAGGTAAGAATCTCCAAGGCTTATTGTAGTTCCTTTGCACCAAGATACCTCCGGGTATTCATGCGCTCAATAAGTTATATTAACATAACATTTGTATGGCTGACACTCCCCAAAATACTCAGATAACTCAGAGAAAGTTTTTATTTTCCTCCCATGTTATTTTACCCTTATTCTCCTTATTGAAGATTTTATTTTTCTCTGTAAAAGCCCTACATTAAAGCAATCATTCAAAAATCTGACAAGCCTCCGAAACAATATTTCCGACCATCCCTCCGACACACCCATAGGATCACAGCTTTCACTCCTCCTGTTTTTGCTGACCCCTGCTAAAATACTTATGTTCCCTGCTTTAAACATGGTCAAATTGGCTTAAACCCAATAAGTATCTTGCATTTACTTGTGAGCCCCTAGTAAAGCGACTGCATGTACCCAGGGCCTGTAAATTCAATGCTGATAGTGGGCCTGCAATGCTAATTGTGCCACCCACTTAAGTAGCCCTTTAAAAACATGCCTCAGGCCTGCCATTATAGTCTGTGTATGCAGTTTTAAACTGCCTTTTTGACCTGGCAAAATAAACATCTTGCCAGGCCTACACCTTCTTTTTTAATACATATAAGTAACCCCTAGAGTAGGCCCTAAACAGCCCACAGAGCAGGGTGCATTGTATTTAAAAAGTTGGAAAAGTACTTTTAAGTTTTACATGTCCTGGTAGTGAAAAACCTCTCAAATATATTTTTCACTGTTGCAAGGCCTACCTCTCTTGTAGGATATCATTGGGTTACCTTATTACATTTAATAAGTGATAACTTTTGATTAGGAACAGGTGGGAAGGTCAGGTTTTGTGTCTGAGGTACTGTAATTTATAGTCCTCTTCAATGCTAAAGTTAGATTTTAGGTCACACTTCTGAAACTGCCACTTTCAGAAAGTTGCCATTTTTTTCCTAACCATTTGGTGGGTGCAGCCTGTTCTTGTGTCATATAACTAGGCGTAGTTAGCATTTGGCTTTGTGTATTCTTCCCAGGCATGCCACAGTGGGTGTTGGCAGGATGGGCCATTTCAGGGAGGATGAGGGGGTGGAGCTGTCACCTACCACACTTGCACTTCAAATGCACTGGCTCAGCTCAAACACAAAGAACTTCACACGCGCCTATTGTGCCTCCAGACAGACTGTGACCAGGGCATGGAGGCAGGAAATTCCAGACACCTCTGTAGGGGGGAAACTCCAGAAGCTTCACCCACTTCAAAGTGGGCATCAGTTATAAAAGGGGACCCTCAGACCCACTCTTATGATCAATTCTTAACCTGTAAATACTACAGAATAGAGATGCTTTACTTACTGAGTAGCAAAACTGGACCTGTATCCTTCATACTGGGCTGAAGGGATTACAAAGGTCAGCTAACTGACCTCCTGTTCTGAGCTACAGGGACACTACAAGGTCCAGAGGCCTCTCTGCACCTGCCGAGCAGACCTTATGCATCTGGAACTGCCTGGACCTGCAACTGGACCTGCCTGAGCCTTGCTGGCCTCTGCTGGCCTCTGGTGGAGTGAGTTCCTGATGCCAAAGAGGTGCCTCCCAGGTACACATGGAGTGGCATCTGTTGAGCTCCTCCTTGAAGAAAAGGAGACATTGTGAATTTTTGGGCACTTCACGAATGTGAATGGGCCTATCCGCACCAAGATCTGCCATCCGCTTGGACCGCAAACGCAAAGCTCTAATGAACCTGACTCTTCGCGCTTTAGTGATGACTGGCAATGTGAGATCTGCACTTCATGCTACAGCATTGACAGCCCTCCTTGACCGCCAATGTAAATCTCCAGCAACGACCATCCGCAACACCTGACAGGATCTTCACGCTACAGCAAAGACCATCTGTGATGCTATCCCTTCTCCTCGCGACCTCCTCCACCATAAACGGAACTAATCGCGCTGGAATGTAGAAGGTAACTTTTTCAGTGGGACTAACCTGCTCACTATACTAAACCCATGCTCCATCGCAGCCGGCCTGAAATTGTGACTTTTCCCTGTTCTCGCATGACCAGAAAACCGTGAGCAGTGCTTTATGATTTTAGGTGCTATACTTATCTGAAGTCTTTAAGATTGCATATCTCTGGTTCTACTGATTAGATTTTTGTCATTTTTGTGTCAAATAATTTACTACATTTTAGTCTATTTTGTCCAAATTTGTGTCAATTGTTCTTGTGTTGTACTTACGCTGTTTTATTGTGTATGTGCTGCATAAATGCTTTACACAGTGCCTCTAAGTTAAGCCTGACTGCTTTTGTGCCAAGCTACCGGAGGTTAAGCACAGTTTACTTTATTGACTTTTTATGGTTCACCCTGGCCAGGATTGGGGATGCTGCTTGAGTTGGGCTTCACCCTCCTCACCAACAATCTGATTTCTCGCTCTGACCTACCTACATTTGTTGTAGTTCCTGTTTGCTTTTCTGCAAACTGGCCCAAAATACAATGTGTCAGGGCATTTTTAAGATGGTGAAAGTCTTCAGTCGCTCTAAATGTGAGCGCTGAGGCTGTGTGTGTGAGTGTCATACGAAATTCAACAGTCTCTCCCCACATCTTACCCTTACATTCAATTTGAAGCAGACTCTGTACCCACAACAAATCCAGAGATAGAAATCGGGTAGGACAAAAGCAGGATCCTTCAGAAGCCAGGCAGGGGATACTCAAGAATTGTCTTGTCATCTAGTTCTTTGCCTTTCAAGTGCACCTAAAGTGTTACCTGTTCTTCAACAGACCTGTCAGGCAAAATTCACAGTGTGGTATAAAAAGGATTTTCAGAGCATCAGCTCTGAATATTCTGTGGCATTCAGATGTGTCATCTCAGCCCAGTCAGTTCAGACTTTTGTTTGCCCATTGGAGGTATTTCACTCCGATTTCCAGAGTGGCAGCTGAACAAGGCTTATGCTAATTATCCTTTTAACTGTTTAGGCAGATAAAGGGTAACTTTCTAATTGTTTCTGTTCCTAATATTTATTTTTATAAAAACAACTTCACCATTGCACTGAATTTTTAATATCTATAAAAGTAGGGGTTTACTTATTTTTTTCTAGCTGGTTCCATTCCCATGGTACAGTGTTAGTATTTTAACTGGTATTCTTGTTTTCTACACAGGACAGCTTGGCCTGCCACAATGAAAATAGCTTTTAGGGTCTTGTCAACTACTTTTAAATTCCATGCACCCTATGAGTTTGGCTACAAGGCTTATATAGGCTTACATAAGGCTTACACAAGGCTTACACAGGGCTGACTAAATATTATTGAGGTTTTTACCTGTCAAAAAGGGTTATTTTAACAGGTCGCACTGCAGGTTTCACACTGCATTACCCAGACTGAAATGGTTTCCTTTCACACCAGAGGATGGAGTATTTAGTGCTGTAGTCTACCAGGAATATTGAACTTTTCATGCCATAGATGTTTTTCTGCACTATATACTATGGCATGATAGAAAAGTTAAATACGCCAATCAGGATTAGTAAATTTCTACATGTTTTAGGGGTTCAAAGCACATACAATGGGTACAGTACCCCAGTGTGTAGACTCTAAAAACCAGCAATAAAATTCAGCGTGATATGGAGGTGACCAATGAAAAAGTCAAATTATTTCACAGTATTCTTACAGTTATGACTCACATTGTGTTTTTCTAGTAATAGTTTTGGATCCCAAATTTCCCATTTATCAAAGTCTGTTTATCCTATCTTTGCCAATCCCCTATAATCTGTGAATCTGTAATTCCTGCTGTGGACATTTGATTGCAATGAGAACTCGGGATGTAAATACAAATGTTGCACACAGCAATTTCCACCCTATAAATATATACTTTAAACAATAAATCAAATAAAAATTATGCTCTATAATGGATCACTTGGCACAGATCAGCTAATAAGTGTATTTATCCTTTTTCCTCTGCATAAAGCGCACAAAAGAGGTGGGAGGGCCAAAGACTCCATTGAAAGAAGCAAACCTGGAGCCATGGATTCAACCACAGGTACTGTGAAAAGGACAGCATTGTTGTAAAGCTCTCTGTCATTATGGCAATTATTATGTTACCATTCTTACCCATAAAATAACAAACATTAATTTCTGAACACCTTGCAGTTTTTTTAGAACAATATAAACTGTAAGTAAGAAACAATAAGTATATTTAATATTTATTTACTCAAGTTTTTGAAATTATTTGTACTAAATATGATACAATTCATTTTTTTCTTTTTCACTTGAGTTTCTCTATGAATGTTTTCCAGCTTATGATTTTGTTTCTGGGTGTAACTGTATGATTGGAATTTTCCAATCTATTCTTTCAATTGCCATGAAGCTATGTTTTTATTTTTTCATTGCATTATTAAGATGTGTCCGAATTTCGGACGCCATTTTTCTTATGTGCACTGACACTCTACATATAAAATAGATGCTCCTGTGCAAATTAAATCTACTTAAGTTTCATTACAATTCTACGTATGTGTTGAATGGCAATAAGCTCAGATGACCAAATGCTCGGCCAAACAATTTTGGAATTTTATTTTAGTTTGATTGTTTTTCTTTGTTTTTGTCATGTAGCTGTTTGGTGTGCCACAAATACAATTATTCATTGATTATTTTATAAACTTATCAAGTGTCAGAATCATAACACCATGTGTTTGAAATTATAGCTCCGCATATGTCTGCTGTCATAATAACAAACATGTAAGAGCCACCAGAGCGGGTTGTAGGGCATATATTGTTCTGCGTGAGGATGTACTGTATCATTTAGCCAACAGCCTTACTACATAAGCTTAGCGCTTGTCAGATGTTTTATTAACTTTATAAATGCTGAGTGGTTCTCCGAATAAAGAATATGTTTTACTAAAGTAAAATAAACACATATTCATAAACTACAAGTCGATTTAGAAATGTTGTTAAATTAATGGTTCCAGTTTACTGCTACTATCAAGTGCACTTCCAATTCCGTAGCTTGCAAACTGGGAATGACTGAGCCTTTTTAGTGAATGTGGCCCATATCAATCAATACTCAACAATAGATTGTCCATTATTAGTGTCTCATATAATCATGACACCTTTGTGAATCGTTGATTCACAGATTACACTTTGGGGCCGATTCCGATCTCGGCCGGTAGGGCTCCGAATCGGATTCGGCTTTACCGGATCCGATTCGGAGCCCTGTTTCCCGACCGAACCGTACGCGGGTCCGGCCGGCGAGTACGATGCGAAATCGCCGACCGACTCGTCCGGGCGTCCCGACCGCTCCGACCGACTCGCTCCCGGCTCGAACCGCTCCGACCGACTCGCTCGGACTCGACTCGCACCGCGCAATGGAGACGTTTCCCGGCCGGGTAAGTACGATGCGCGCCGCGAGCAGTCCGACCGAGCCGCGCACTCCGGCTCGTAAGAGCTGTCGGAGCCGTACTTTGGGGGTCCGTGTCGGACCCCCTGTACGCGTGGCCGCGCGAGTCGCACACAGGGGGACCCATGGGTCCCCCTACCTGTGCGTGTACGGCGCGAATCGCTTCGCCGCGTACCCGCTGTAGGGGCGCCCTTGTCCAACTCGCACCCATTGAGTCAATGGGAGCCCGCGTACGCGTTGTACGACCGGCTCCCATTGACTTCAATGGGAGTCCGACCGACTTCGAGTCCGATAACATACGGACGCATCGTACTCGTTCGGTCGGACTGCACGGGTCCGATTCGGTCGGAAATCTCTCCGGGTCCGGCTCGGTCGGAGAAATTTCCGGCCCGAATCGGAATCGACCCCTTTATGTGCAACAGCCTACATTGATGGCATCGCTGGTACACACTGTTCGAACATGCCACAGTGGCATGCCTGCATATGAGCAACAAATTATTTCTTCACAGCTATTTGAAACAGTTAATTTGTGTGAAAACATACACATGAATCACATATTTATGAGAGATAACTGGTAACAAGATATTTGTTTATGCTGAAGACTGACCTCAAAGCAGTTCTTAGTACCTAGTTAGTTTAGCACTACTCTAGTGTATCAAATATAAAAGCACATTTGCCAGACTCATCTCGGGGATTGCCCCTAAAATATGGAGTAAATCAGGACATAGGAACAATATCAAGCTGACCATGATATAGTGGAGATTGGATAGCCAAGGTAGGTCACCTCAATATTAGTTTTATCCTAAGTCTGTGAAATTACATTCAAAACTCTTCCAAAGAGCAAGGTCAAAGGATGAGGCTTTCAAAGGTACATCAAAGTTGAGTAGGTCATTGTTGATCTGCTGTTGAAACTCAGTTTTGATGCTAATAACCTCAAGTGGGGCAAAGCTGGACTTCATATCCCCAAGGTGGTTTCATTTAGCTGGGACAGATTTTTTGCATAGCCCCAATCCAAGCTTTTACTTTTGGAATTAGTCATGTTTTCAACTTTTCAACTGTCAAAACCTACAGCAGGGCATATCTGAAATTTGTAATTGGGCAGAGTAGGATCAAGTCTTATGTGGTCAGAAGGGCCTTCTTGGAGTCAGAAGTCCTCCTTCCTTTTGTGTCTCTGAAGCAGCAAAGAGGAGGTACACTGTCTGACTCTCTTTGTGAGCAATTAAAGTTTCTGGTCTGAAGCAGAATACAGTTATCAGGAGTCATCTTTCTTCAATTAGAGACTCCTTCAGGAGTGTACTTCACAAGTTCAGTAATATTCTGAGGAGGTGATGGTGAGCTGCAAGTCTTATTCTCTACCCTAGCCAATGATTAGCCATTTTCACTAATCAATCAAGTCTTTTGTCTCACCCTATTCCCATGTTTTCTTTTGCCACTCTTCTCTTCGTCCTATACTAAAAATTCCCAGAAGTCCTCAGTCTAGGATGGTTGAAACCTTTTCCACTTGGAGTGTCTCAGACTCTTCCTAAAGCCACTCCACGTTTTAGATGAGGTCTCTGGCAGAGTCCAAACTGCTGCTCTCTCTCTTGCAAAGGTTGGTGCCAAGAGGTCTAGGATAGCTCTGCTAATGAATAGGTACAACCGAAATTTGGCATCTCCAAGTCAAAAGCTGTAGTGTCAAGGGTGGCCCTTTCCTCTGTCCTCTATTCCAGCCTTCTCTTAGACACATACTCTATTTAAAGTGAGCTGTGGTTGAAAATGCACCTGCCTACCTGGATCCATATGCCAGGCTTTTATCCTTTATCAGGCCAAGTCATTAACTCATCCAGGAATATGCATTGTCCTCTGGAAGTATGTTGAATGGCAGAACTGGTTTTAACAAATATCGTGAGTGGCGCACACCGTATTTTTTTGCTAACTCTTTCCCAGAATGTTTTGTGTGACTAATCAAATTATTGCATGCTGCGCAGGATTAGGGAACTGCCTGTCTCCCTTACGTGTGAACAGCAAGATATGTTTCAAGTCAAGAATTGTGTAAGCACAAAAATAAGACCAGAGGAAATTTTAAAGACCAGCAGAGGCCGATTCTCCATTCAATCAACTGAAAACACAATATGGGCCACTGGGTCTAAGGGTGTATTGATGGGGTGTAGGAGTATCCCTTTCTTAGGACGATTCCCTTCACCCACCCAAGGGTGGCATGCTTCATCATCGGGGATCTCCTCGCACTACAAACCTAGTCGTAGTGTGGGCTACGATCCCCTCACTGAGAGGGAGGAGCTCAGGGATGTTTTATATGGAGACAATGAGTAGTACTAAGTAGGGAAAGTGTTGGATAGCGGAGGGGTAACAATTACTTTTCCCACTCCAGCGAGTGCAACAGTAGGGAAAGTGTTGGATAGCGGAGGGGTAACAATTACTATTCCCACTCCAGCGATTGCAACAGTAGGGAAAGTGTTGGATAGCGGAGGGGAATAATTTACTATTCCCACTCCAGTGAGTGCAACAGTAGGGAAAGTGTTGGATAGCATAGGGTTAAAAATTACTATTCCCACTCCAGCAAGTGCAACAGTAGGGAAAGTGTTGGATAGCGGAGGGGAATAATTTACTATTCCTACTCCAGGGAGTGCAACAGTAGAGAAAGTGTTGGATAGCGGAGGGGTAACAATTACTATTCCCACTCCAGCGAGTGCAACAGTAGGGAACGTGTTGGATAGCGGAGGGGAATAATTTACTATTACCACTCCAGCGAGTTCAACAGTAGGGAAAGTGTTGGATTGCATAGGGGAATAATTTACTATTCCGACTCAAGAAAAATAATTAAAATTTAATTAACAAACAATTAATTATAAGAAATTTACCTCCCACCATATTCCCCTATAAATGACACCACCAATGTTCTAAAACATAACACTATTAACATAATTAATTATTAATTAATTAATTAAAATTAACAAACAATTTAAAAACACTAAATAATAATTTAATTCACACAATTAACAGTATAAAACAACTTAAAATACATTTTATGATAAAAAAATTAAAAATATATTGAAATTAAATTACTTCCCAGCCTACTCCCCTATCAACACACAACCCGCTCTTAAAAAAATGACACAAATAACATAATTAATAATCAATTAATAATTAATAATAACCAATTAATAAATAATTAAGAATACATTATTTACCACAATTTACAATATAAAATTTTAAATACATAAATATTAAATATTTAAAAATATTAATAAATTAATTATTATTAAATTACTTCCCACCCTACTCCCCTATAAACCCACAACACGCTCCTAAAAAAAAAACATTTAAAAATTTACCAATTAATTATTAATAATTAACAAACAATTAATAATTTATTTACAAAAATTAACAATATAAAATGATAAATACTTAATTATTAATTAAGAAACATTATTTATTAATTAATTATAATTAAATTACTTCCCACCCTATTCCCCTATAAACCCACAACGCGCTCCTAAAAAAATAACACAATTAATTTTTTTAGCAAATAATTATTAATAATTAACAACTAATTAATGATACATTAATCACCACGATTAACAATATAAAATATTAAATATATAAATATTAATAAATAAATAAATAATTAATTAATTATTAAATTACTTCTCACCCTATTCCCCTATAAACCTACAACCCGCTACAGAATAAAAACACAAAATTTAATTAAAAATAATTAATAACTTCTAAAAATTATTATTAAATGTAAGACATATATTAAAAAATAAATACAATACTTAAACAAAAATATAAAACACATACATTTAAAATACATACTAAAATACATAACACTAATATAAACATCGATATTATTAACAACGATATTTTTACAAATGATATTACTGTCTTCGATATTAAAAAAACCGATATTTCTTACCTAGCTGTCGATATTCTGGTCCACGATATTCTTGCAGTCGATATTCTTGTACCTCGATATATCATGGTACGCCGAAAATAAAAAGTCGATACTCTGTCTGTTCACCGAACTGGTAAAAAAAACTCCCCAAAGCATTGGGTGAGTTAACGGAAAACTTAGAACCCTTGCAATGTAAACTCAAGGCGGGTGATTCCAAAACAAGGTATTTAATACGAGGGATACCATGGCACCCTTCTGTTCCTGGGGGACGAGACTGACCGCGGCTTCCTCATTGAAGGCATTGGATACCGCCTTAAGTTTGCATTGCCAGGGTTCTAGGTTTTCCGTTAGCTCACCCGACACTTTGAAGAGTTTTTTTTTACCAGTTCATCGTATGGCTGTGTGAACCTTGCACTCCAATAGCTGGTTGTATATTTTGATTTTCCACACATTGGGGTCGATTCCGATTCGGGCCGGAAATCTCTCCGACCGAGCCGGACCCGGAGAGATTTCCGACCGAATCGGACCCGTGCAGTCCGACCGAACGAGTACGATGCGTCCGTATGTTATCGGACACGAGTCGGTCGGACTCCCATTGAACTCAATGGGAGCCGGTCGTACAACGCGTACGCGGGCTCCCATTGCCTCAATGGGTGCGAGGCGGACAAGGCGCCCCTACAGCGAGTACGCCGCGAGCGCGCCGCGGCGTACACGCACAGGTAGGGGGACCCATGGGTCCCCCTGTGTGCGCCTCGCACGGGTGCGCGTACAGGGGGTCCGACACGGACCCCCAAAGTACGGCTCCGACAGCGGAGTTCGAGTCGGACGGCGCGAGTCGGTCGGAGCGGTCGAGGTGCGCATCGTACTTACCCGGCCGGAAAACGTCTCCATTGCGCGGTGCGAATCGGGTCCGAGCGAGTCGGTCGGAGCGGTACGATCCGGGTACGAGTCGGTCGGAGCGGTCGGGTCGCCCGGACGAGTCGGTCGGCGAATTCGCATCGTACTCGCTCGGCCGGACCCGCGTACGGTTCGGTCGGGAAACAGGCTTTCGCATGGCTTTTTTCCCGACCGAATGGTATTGGGTGCGCCTCCGACCGAGATCGGAATCGGCCCCATTGTCTCCACTTTACTAAATTAGTATAAGTAGACATTGCACTTTATTTTTGTCACTCTGGACCTGATGAAAGCCACTACATCCCCTAGGGGAGTGTTAGGCAGAAACATGTTGACCATTTCATGGCTCTCACAGATCGAATCACTCTCTGTCCTAGCCTGTTGTTTAAATCCTGACCTGTGGATGCCATGATAAAGTTAATTAAGGCAAAAAACATATACCTCTTGGACCATCAATGCTGTAATCTATTTTCAACCTCAGAAGATCTTTTATCTGCAGGTAAACTTTAGTTAATCTAGTACATTTAATACATTTTTCATTGTAGGGGAAACATATAGGAGCCATCATACATTCGTTGCTTTGCACAAACCAAAACTCACGGTGTGACTTAGTCAAAGGAAAGAATTTTTACTAGTTTTTTCTTTAGTTTTCTTTTTCACAACAACAGGGATGTTGTGCAATCTTAACAGTGGACTTTACAACAAACAATTTACAAATAATTCTATATACAGTGACAGTGAAACAAAACAAACACTACATAAAATTATTTCGTCTTTATCTGAATAACTTAGGTAGTCCTACTATATTTCAAAGTATTGGGTCTCTTTTGTTTATACGACCTCTATACAAAAGAATTCCTAGGTCCGAAGTGGGGAGGTCAGGGAGAATCTGTCAAAATCAAAGACAAAAGCTGTCTCAATCCAGCTTAAGTGAAAGTCATTTTCGAATCTGAACAGTTCCAAACAGGGAAACCCTTGGCCTAGGTGTGGGGGGTGCCGACGCGTTTCGACCTTCGTGTGGGGACGAGAGGATTTTCAGAAGGTCTTCCTCAGGGCTGGGAAAATCTGTGTAGGACTCTGTGGTGGGGAAAGGGACGAATTAGTCTAACAGTGTTGAGGAATATTTGTTATAGCACAGTGCGCTCACGTGTTCGTGAAGAAATTAGAGGGGTTACCCATACTTCATAAGTGTTTGGCTCAGGCGGGGAGAAAAACTTAGGGGTGTGCCTATGTTTTTGGGTGTTGTATTAGCGATACCAAGGTAACTTGCAAGACTGTGGTGGCGTGCTTTATCGTTACTTGTGCGCGTCCGCCGTTTGAGGTCTGGTGCCCATTGTGTGGGTTAGTTCGTATTGGGTGCATAGTTGTGACCAGGATCAGTTGTTCATGCTAGTAGCGTTCGAGCATGCAGTTGCTCCGTTTTAAGCAATGGGTAAGATTGGTCTCTAGGTCCTTCTTTAAAGCATACGGCGTGTTACCTTTGGGCCGATGATCAGCAAATTTCCTTTGTTCCATTCGTCCGCCTCCGCATTACTGATACTTCTGGTAGGCCGACAGCGTTGTCATGTGTACGGCCAGTTCTGTGTTCAAATCCTCGACGCCTGCGTACTGCGACGTCATAGCGTTTTTTTTAGGGGCCGGTCCGAGTGTCTAGTTCTTATACCTGACTTCCGATTGACGATCCCGGACTTTGGTGCCTGACTTCCTGTTGTGCCTTTCTTAGTGAGATGTTTAGCTTCGGATTTCGTTGTTAGGGCAACACAGACGCCAAGTCGCTACTTTACGAGTTGTACCCTTCTTAGTGATGTGTTTGGCTTCGGATTTAGTTGTTAGGGCAACATAGACGCCAGATCGCTGCGTTACGGATTGCGGGCGGAGGCGTGTAGTTATTAAAGAAACTAGAAATGGTTGTAATATGTGGGATCGCTTTCAAGGGTTTGTCATTTTCCGTCATGGAGTCCTAGATCTCAGAGCTAGATGTGTTAACTGGCAAAGCTTTGGAAGTGCATGGACTTGTTAAAAGCAATGCATGATTTCCGTCATTTCGTTCAACCCGTTGTCAGTTGTCCCCAGTTCCAGTATTAATTTTGCTTCAAAACGTGCAAGCAGTCTGTCTACATCTTTACCCTTTACATGTTTCAGGATTGTCCACTGGATGTCATTTGGGCCATGATCCTTCTGGAGGTAATGTTCGACCATTGGTGCATTCGGCACTTTACATTTTATTCGAGATTTATGCTGCGTGATCCGTTTCTTTACTTGTTGAGTTGTTTTGCCAACGTACGCTAATTTGCAAGGGCACATGATGCAGTATATAACGTTTGTCGTTTTGCAGTTGGTAAACTCATTATGGTGAATGCTTTTGTTCCCATAATTAAAAAGACTTCCTTCTACAGTACTGGAGCACGAGTTGCAGTTCCCACATTTATGGTGCCCTGTTACTGGTGGGAGGGCCAGCATTGTCTGAAGCATGGCTGGTGTCTTTTTATTTGCGTATTTGCGTATTTGCCCGTACCACATGGTCTCTAATGCTTTTATTTTTCTTCAAAGCGAAGACAGGTAATTCTTTGAAGATGTCCATACCTCTTGCTGTATTCCAATTCTGTTTAACGATCTTCTTTATTTCGTTTTATTTTATTTCGTTGCGAGAATGTTGTCACGCAAACCAGAGGAGTTTCTTTTGATCTTTCTTTTGGAGTTAGGAGTGCCTCCCTCGGGGTGTACCAGGCCCTTTTCATCGCACGTTTGGTTAGTTTTCGTGGGTAATTTCTCTCAACCAGTTTTTTGAGTAATATTTTCGCATTTTCAAAGTAGTCTTCTTTTTTTGAACAATTGCGCCTAATTCTCAAGAACTGGCTGAAGGGTAGATTATCTTTCAGATTGCGTTGGTGGAAACTGGAGAAATGTAAAAGTGTGTTTCTGTCTGACTTCTTTGTGTACAGTGTTGTGTAGATGGTACCTTCATCGTGTCGTATCATGAGGTCAAGGAAGTTGATTTTCTCATTGCTTGCATTCAAAGTGAACTGAATGTTGGGGTTCCTCTGATTTAGCCATTCTTTGAATTCTTCAAGTGTTTCTAGTTGGCCCCTCCATAGCATCACGACATCGTCTATATACCTGCGCCACATTATTATGTGGCCGTCATATGGATTATGATTGTATATCAATTGATCTTCATAGAGTGCCATGAACATAACTGCCATTTCTGGGGCGAATGGACACCCCATCGCGGTCCCTTTTATTAGTAGATATTGTTCGTCATTGTATTGGAAGAAATTATACTTCAAGCAGATTGCTGCCATTTCCACCAAATACTCAGTTGGAATATTGTGTGGTATTATCCGTTTTTCTAAAAAATAGTGGAGGGCTTCCAGGCCAGCTTCTTGCGGGATGTTGGTGTAAAGGCTTACAACGTTGACAAACGAAATAAAGAATATCATTAAAACGAATTGGAATACAGTAAGAGGTATGGACATCTTCAAAGAATTACTGGTCTTCGCTTTGAAGAAAAATAAAAGCATTAGAGACCACCTGGTACGGGCAAATACACAAATAAAAAGACACCAGCCCACGCTTCAGACAATGCTGGCACTACCACCAGTAACAGGGCACCATAAATGTGGGAACTGCAACTCGTGCTCCAGTACTGTTGAAGGAAGTCTTTTTAATTATGGGAACAAAAGCATTCGCCATAATGAGTTTACCAACTGCAACACGACAAACGTTATATACTGCATCATGTGCCCTTGCAAATTAGCGTACGTTGGCAAAACAACTCAACAAGTAAAGAAACGGATCACGCAGCACAAATCTCGAATAAAATGTAAAGTGCCGAATGCACCAATGGTCGAACATTACCTCCAGAAGGATCATGGCCCAAATGACATCCAGTGGACAATCCTGAAACATGTAAAGGGTAAAGATGTAGACAGACTGCTTGCACGTTTTGAAGCAAAATTAATACTGAAACTGGGGACAACTGACAACGGGTTGAACGAAATGACGGAAATCATGCATTGCTTTTAACAAGTCCATGCACTTCCAAAGCTTTGCCAGTTAACACATCTAGCTCTGAGATCTAGGACTCCATGATGGAAAATGACAAACCTTTGAAAGCGATCCCACATATTACAACCATTTCTAGTTTCTTTAATAACTACATGCCTCCGCCCGCAATCCGTAACGCAGCGATCTGGCGTCTGTGTTGCCCTAACAACTAAATCCGAAGCCAAACACATTAATAAGAAGGGTACAACCCGTAACGTAGCGACTTCGCATCTGTGTTGCCCTAACAACGAAATCCGAAGCTAAACATCTCACTAAGAAAGGCACAACAGGAAGTCAGGCACCAAAGTCCGGGATCGTCAATCGGAAGTCAGGTATCAGAATTAGACACTCGGACCGCCCCCTCAAAAAGACGCTATGACGTCGCAGTACACAGACATCGAGGATTTGAACACGGAACTGGCCGTACACATGACAACGCTGTCGGCCTACCAGAAGCATCAGTAATGCGGAGGCGGACGAATGGAACAACGGAAATTTGCTGATCATCGGCCCAAAGTTAACACACCGTATGCTTTAAAGAAGGACCTAGTGACCAATCTAACCCATTGCTTAAAACGGAGCAACTGCATGCTCGACCGCTACTAGCATGAACAACTGATCCTGGTCACAACTATGCACCCAATACGAGCTAACCCACACAACAGGCACCAGACCTCAAACGGCGGACGCGCACAAGTAACGATAAAGCACACCACCACAGTCTTGCAAGTTACCTTGGTATCGCTAATACAACACCCAAAAACATAGGCACACCCCTAAGTTTTTCTCCCCGCCTGAGCCAAACACCCATGTGTAGAACTACAGCTTTATGTACAATTGATTAACGTTTCTCAACTCCTCTAAACAAGAACTTTCCCTACCCCCGTCTCTCCATTTCATGTTTTTAGAGATCTTCATATAAAACAGAAGAGCAGTATCAAGAAACCTGAGAAGTGCTACACGCCCTGGACCAGGACATCAGTATAAGATACACGATGACACTTATGAAGTATGGGTAACCCCTTTAATTTCTTCACGAACACGTGAACGCACTGTGCTATAACAAATATTCCTCAACACTGTTAGACTAATTCGTCCCTTTCCCCACCACAGAGTCCTACACAGAATTTCCCAGCCCTGAGGAAGACCTTCTGAAAATCCTCTTGGTCCCCACACGAAGGTCGAAACGCGTCGGCACCCCCCATACCGAGCCAAGGGTTTCCCTGTTTGGAACTGTTCAGACTCGAAAACGACTTTTACTTAAGCTGGATTGAGACAGCTTTTGTCTTTGATTTTGACAGGTTCTCCCTGACCTCCCCACTTCGGACCTAGGAATTCTTTTGTATAGAGGTCGTATAAACAAAAGAGACCCAATACTTTGAAATATAGTAGGACTACCTAAGTTATTCAGATAAAGACGAATTAATTTTATGTAGTGTATGTTTTGTTTCACTGTCACTGTATATAGAATTATTTGTAAATTGTTTGTTGTAAAGTCCAGTGTTAAGATTGCACAACATCCCTGTTGTTGTGAAAAAGAAAACTAAAGAAAAAACTAGTAAAAAATATTTTCTTTGACTAAGTCACACTGTGAGTTTTGGTTTGTGCAAACCAATGAATGTATGATGGCTCCTATATGTTTCCCCTACAATTAAAAATGTATTAAATGTACTAGATTTTTAGTTTACCTGCAGATAAAAGATCTGATGGTCTAAGAGGTATATGTTTTTTGCCTTGTATAACTGATTCCAGCCTCTTGGCCCTTAACTGAATCACTCCCCCTTATCCAAACTGATGATAAAGTTACTTAGCATACCACTGAGTTAGGTTTAATCACTTTTTCACCTTCATCTCACTCCCGTTTCACCACGCCCAGCTCATCTAGAGGATTAGTACTACTCATTGTCTCCATATAAAACATCCCTGAGCGCCTCCCTCTCAGTGAGGGGGTCATAGCCCGCACTACGACTAGGTTTGTAGTGGAAGGAGATCCCCGATGATGAAGCATGCCACCCTTGGGTGGGTGAGGGGAATCGTCCTAAGAAAGGGATACACCTACACTCCATCAATACACCCTTAGACCCAGTGGCCCATATTGTGTTTTCAAGTCAAGAATTACCTGAAAGACCTGCGTGCACTGCTGGATTTATTTAACATACAAAGTATCTCTGTGTGTACACAAAAATGTTTGCAACTTTTTCACAATATTTTTCAAAGAAAAACTTATATATTGTTTTAAATGTTACATGTTTGTATGACATAATCCAAGCTCAAAAAGAACATATTCACATTTGTAACATACATTTTTCAAAAAACATAACATAACAACATCGGATTATATTTGGTATTTCTTCATCTTTGAGTTCCAAGTGTTTGTTATCGCTGCCCAATGCATTTCAGGACCCATGGTCCCTTCCTCAGAGGCCACAACATTAAAACAAATTATTCAAAACCATCCTTCAACTCACAACATCCCCAAGGGGACAAAAACACAACACAACCCCCGGTGCCACTATTACGTTCACCACTCTGCAATCTGTTGATGTGCTTATGCCAAGCCCAACGTGTGAACTTCCCTATGAATTCCTGTGGGCAACATGCGTAGTAATCTAATTATGTGTTCATGAGGTGAGAACTCCCTGATAAACCAACAATGAAGCAGTTGGAATGGCCACCATTAATAAAATGCCACCACACCCCTCACCTTCCTCAAAGTGCATCACAGTGCTCAAATGTACTCAAATGTACTCACACAGGATGTGGAATCATAAAAGCCTGTATCCTGGAACAACAACACCATGTGGTTATTCAGTAGAATAACACAATATCAACTTAGGGGCCGATTCCGATCTCGGCCGGTAGGGCTCCGAATCGGATTCGGCTTTACCGGATCCGATTCGGAGCCCTGTTTCCCGACCGAACCGTACGCGGGTCCGGCCGAGCGAGTACGATGCGAAATCGCCGACCGACTCGTCCGGGCATCCCGACCGCTCCGACCGACTCGCTCC
This sequence comes from Calotriton arnoldi, assembly GCA_963921515.1. Classification (NCBI taxonomy): domain Eukaryota; kingdom Metazoa; phylum Chordata; class Amphibia; order Caudata; family Salamandridae; genus Calotriton; species Calotriton arnoldi. The sequence goes on from CAWUFW010006275.1 coordinate 947,779, forward strand.
GGCTCGAACCGCTCCGACCGACTCGCTCGGACTCGACTCGCACCGCGCAATGGAGACGTTTCCCGGCCGGGTAAGTACGATGCGCGCCGCGAGCAGTCCGACCGAGCCGCGCCGTCCGGCTCGTAAGAGCTGTCGGAGCCGTACTTTGGGGTCCGTGTCGGACCCCCTGTACGCGTAGCCGTGCGAGTCGCACACAGGGGGACCCATGGGTCCCCCTACCTGTGCGTGTACGGCGCGAATCGCTTCGCCGCGTACCCGCTGTAGAGGGCGCACTTGTCCGACTCCGCACCCATTGAGTCAATGGGAGCCCGCGTACGCGTTGTACGACCGGCTCCCATTGACTTCAATGGGAGTCCGACCGACTCGAGTCCGATAACATACGGACGCATCGTACTCGTTCGGTCGGACTGCACGGGTCCGATTCGGTCGGAAATCTCTCCGGGTCCGGCTCGGTCGGAGAAATTTCCGGCCCGAATCGGAATCGACCCCTTAGTGCACATATGTATAGCATGTTTGGGAAATATTAACATACCTCAGTTGTTCTAGTGAGAAAAATTCAACTTAAGCGTCTTATGATCGAAGTTACTCGTCTCCACCCTGCTGCACCAAAGCACCACTGTTTGGGAAACCAAAGAATTGTGAGCAAACTGTGCCCAATATGTTAACATGAAGAAGAATCTTCCTACCCTCTACTGCTGCATACCTGAATGCCTGCTGTGCACCACGTGGAATCGCAGCTGGAACCGCCTGGCTGTGCCGACTCCGATCAGATTCTGGCTAAATACCTCGTGCAGACAGCGTTATCCGTGTGCCGACAGAGACGACAGACTACGTATTCAATGTTCTAACCTCAACCAATGTGTGTCGGCCATCCTATAGTGATGTATATCAAATGAGTAAGCCTCCTCAGTCATAGCTGATCATAAAACTAATATTGCGATGTAATTCAATCACAGCTATTTAAATACCAAGAACTCACACAGTTCCCCACGGAATGATCACACGAAAGACAATAAAACATCATACATGACAAATAATAATGTCCGCATTCCCTGACAAGGAAATATCTTGATCAGACCAGCAATGACAGCAATGGTGCGAACAACAACCTTGAAGACAGCAAAAAATATGATACATAACAAATTATGTTGTCAACATTGCATATAGAAAATGTATTCTTTGTTCTTGTGGTTCATCACTTTTTTATACATATGCACAGTACAATCACTTATAGCATGTGATTTAATGTATTGTGATGGGAACATGTATAGTTAGAATGCTCTATGGTATATATGTGGAGTAACCAAGCACATCATTGTGCTCCTATGTTTATGCTGATCTCAGTAGTAGGCTATCCCAGTCATTGTTTTAGAAAAACAACCCATGTCCAACTTATCATTGAGACCCGAGGGAGTCATGGTATTTAATTTTTTGATCCAGGAAATGTCTCTCTGTAGTAGGATCTTATTAGGGTCTATCCCCACTTTGGGCATCCCAGTTTCCAGTACCAGAAATCATAGTTGAGCAATGTTGTGACATTGTTCTAACCAATGTGCTGCTAAATTAGAGTTCACATTTTTGTTGTGGATCATGCTCTTATGTTCAGTTATCCTGATCTTTTAAATAGTCATGATTAATTTACATCACAATAATAGTTTTATGATCGGCTATGACTGAGGAGGTTTACTCTTTTGATATACATCACTATAAGATGGCTGCCACACGGTTTGAGGTTAGAACATTGAAAATGTAGTCTGTCATCTCCGTCGGCATACGGAAAACGCTGTCTGCACAAGGTATTTAGCCATAATCTGATTGGAGTCGACACAGTCAGGCGGTTCCAGCGGCGATTACACAGCAGCCATTCAGGTATGCGGCGGTAGTGGGTAGGAAGATTCTTCTTCATGTTAATATATCGGGCATAGTTTGCTCATGATACTTTGGTTTCCCAAACAGTGGTGCTTTGGTGCAGCCAGTTGGAGATGAGTAACTCGACCATAAGATGCTTGAGTTGAATTTTTCTCACTAGAACAATTGGGGTATATTAATATTTCCCAAACATGCTATACATATGTGCACTGAGTTGATATTGCGTTATTCTACTGAATAACCACATGGTGTTGTTATTTCAGGGTACAGCCTTCTATGATTACACCTCCTGTGTACGTACATTTGAGCACTGTGATGCACTTTGAGGAAGGTGAGGGGTGTGGTGGCATTTTATTAATGGTGGCCATTCCAACCGTTTCAATATCAGTTTATCAGGGAGTTCTCGCCTCGTTAGCACATAATTAGATTACTAAGCATGCTGTACACAGGAATTCATAGGGAAGTTCACACGTTGGGCATGGCATAAGCACATCAACATTTGTTTTTTAGATTTGTTTTGATGTAGTGGCCTCTGAGGAAGGGACCATGGGTCCCGAAATGCTTAGGGCAGCGATAACAACCATGTGGAACTCACAGATGAAGAAAAATCAAATAATTCGATGTTATGTTATGTATTTTTGAAAAATATATATCACAAGTGTGAATATGTTCTTTTTGAGCTTGGATTATGTCATACAATCATGTAACATATGAAAACATTGTTTTTTCTTTAAAAAACATTGTGAAAAAGTTGCAAGAAATTTTTTGTGTCAGAACTTGTTTTAAGCCAGCTCTGGCTGTTGCAGCCAAATGTTAATTTTTATAAAGTGACTTTTCCACAAAAGTCTTCTTTCCAATCAATTTTCTGTGTCCCCCTCTAAACGTCCTGAGGTTGGCCTCCATATCTGCAACATAGTTTGTCTGGTGGTTACATGCAGTCCTTGGTCTAATGATTTAACTTAAGGTGATGGGCAACAACCCAGCATTACAAACAATGGTTGTGGGCACATATATTTAGCAATGTATGTACTTTTTTCAGTTATGAAAAATGCAATTGTGTTGATTTTCGTTTGAATATTTCATTTTTATTTTTTTGTCATTAGTGCTTTTTTGTAACTCCTTTTATATTTTACTATTTCTAAATGTGCCCCTAGCTCACCTTCCTCCTTATGCCTTCTAGTGTATTTCTTTTCCATTATACCCCCTTCTACAACTTCTATATCCTTTAGATATTTTTATTTTACACAATGCTTCTATTGTCCATTTTGTGCATTGATTACATTAATTATCTGTATGGACAACTGATCCTATGTTTAATGATAGTTGTTTCTAGTGTGGTTAGGTCATGTAATATTGATGACCAACACATGCCCTTGGCCAGCCTTTTCATTTTTGTGTGATTCTTTTTTTGTCTTGCTTTACTTTGCTATGGATGTCAGGGGGGAATGCTTGTTCAGCTTATATTGGGTGCTGTAAACTATACATTTACTTCAATTTTTATCTTGATTGCACAGCTCTTTTTTCAGCATTCCTATTTATACATTTATTGGGGGTGTACAGTATGCTTCATTTATCATAGTAGATTTGCAGTGGTATTTACTTGACAATGACATTTCACTTTGATGGAAGGCTGAATCACTTTTGTGTCTCTGCACATACACAATCAATCAATATGTGTGAATTTAGACATGGTTTGTTGTCTTGAGTGCAAGTTGTCTGTGACTTGCATACTTTATTTGACTCACTCAACCTTCCAATTTTATAATGAACTCGCATTATAAGGCGGGCTTTAATTCGGGAGACATTACTTTGCAGGCATTTCATCATGAGTCACTTCATCACTGGTAGGTTATTAGATAATTACATCAGAAGTCATTGCTTTGTACAGGATATTAATTCAAAGGCACACATTGTTATATATTACTATGTTACTCATAAACCTAATATATAATATGCAGCTTTTTAATCTGTTCTCTATTTAGGATATCCAAACAAAAAAGGGGGAGAAAGAGGATTGTCCCAGGTTCATCCTCCTTAGTCAAAAGTATTATATCAAAAACAGAGAATCCAGTAAATGTAATTTAACAACTCAATGTACTTGAGTTTTTGGGTATATACACAATGTTTACATACATGCCTTTATGTCTTCAATATAGGTTGTATGCAGTCCATACTGAACAGTCAGATTACTGGTCCAGTATCTAATTTTTGATTTATTCACGTGTTTTTTAAAAAATTATATTTTTTCACGTATACACACTGTATAACTGCAGTAGCTGAATAAATTGACCCTGAAGAAGGCCGCGATACTACCTAGGTCCTCCTGGCCGAAACATGTTGGTCTAGCCACACATGTGCTTTTAATGTTGGCACGTGTGTCATCAGCTCCTCATTGTTTTTAATCCTGACACCGGGTAGCTGAATAAAGTCACATTATAGCTAACCCTGTAGCCAGTTTTAACTTTTCACTTCACTTTACAGCACTGCACTTTCTTGCTCCATATACACACACACTGGCTCACATAGGGGTTTAGTATACCCTGACTGACCAAATAAAAACATCCCTGAGCTCCTCCCTCGTAGAGAGGGGGTTGTAGCCCACACAAAGACTAGGTCTTCCGTGTGAGGAGGTACCCCCATGATGAAGCATGACACCTCTGGTGTGTGAGGGGAACCATCCTAAAAAGGGAATCCTCCTTTCCTCCCCCTTGCATAACACACTAACCTCCTCCTAACCCGGACCCGTGGCTTGTTTTGTGTGCTACATTATTTGGTGGGGAGTCAGCTCACGCAGGTCCTTAAATCTCCTCAAGCCCTCAAGTGTATTGAAAGTTGGTATTGTGCCTGCGATCCTATAGGTCAACATGTTTTGACCCGTGCCCCTACGGCTCTTCTTGAGGACCATGGGATCTTAGGGCCTGATTATGATGTCTGAGGGACCGGCACCGACAGGTTGTCAGTGGTGGTCCCTCGGCCATCGTAACCGGGATCTCCGTCCGCCATATTACAATGGCTTCCAGACGGGTGGCAGTCGGAAACACTGACCGCCATGGTCCCGACAGGCAGGCTTTATCCGACTGCCTGTTGGACCTCCTTGTAGTCCCAAAATGGCGGCTTTGCCTGCTAGACACCGCCGTACGGATTACAATATTCCTTTCTGCCAGTCGTTCTGCGGCGGTCAAACCACAGTAAAACAGCAGGCGGAAATGTAGCGGGCCCCCCTAACTCCCTGGGCAAAGAACATAGGCCCTGGGGGGGACCTATGGTGCCCCCTACATATCCCTACACCATGTGGTAGGCACCGCATGGTGCCTGCCATGTAGTGCAGGGATATGTGTGGGGTGTCTGTTTTATCTTGCAGCAGCTGCTGCAGAGTGCATCACCCACCGCAATACAAAACATGGGCAATGCGACCACCACGGTGGCGGTCGCATCCTAATTTGCCCTGTGAGACCACGCCTTGTAGGCGGGTGGTCCCAAATACGATTGGATGGCGGACAGACGAAAGTCCGTCCGCTATCCTAATCACCCCCCTAGTTCCTTGGTACCACTCCTGTATGTTTAATCACATAAAACACGCTACTTGCATGCCATGCCACTTTGTGAACAATACCTACATATGCCACCTAATTGGTGTTCTTTATTTCTGTGGAGATATAAGAAGGAGAGTTAGGTGTGTATCGTCTTTATGTATGTACTTTCCTGCACCTTTGCGTGGACAAACGTGTTCGTGAAAAATAAAACATTGAGTGAGCACTTCTAGTATGGTTCTGCCGAGATAAAGTGAAACCATAACCGTGGTAGAACAACATGCTCCTATGAATAATTTCATATTTCATATTTCGGAACTGTGACACTCAAAATTGTAAAAGAAATAATTTTCCGACATCCAAATACTTATACGATGCCTAACACTTGTAGTTATAACCCTGCAAGTGAGTGTGTCTACCCTACTGCATTCAAGTCCTGGAATTGTAAGTCTCCTTCCTGTTCCCGTTACTGCCTGCCAATGTGGTAGAGGTTAGAGTTTAATAAAAACCATAATAAAAAAACATAATTAAAATGTGCGTGACTGGAGGTGGTTGCCCGAGCCGTTATTCTGCAGTACGGTGATAATGGTGATCGCTCCAGTAATGTGGCAGGAGAGGGCATAAGTGTACATTAAAGGGATACGCATGCCTCCTTGTCAGAAAATAACTGCCAGAATGCCTTTTCCAATGTTAAGACATCTATTTGAGGTTTTCAGATATATCAAGGGTAAAATCTTCTGTATGATCCCTTTGGATAGGTCTTACAGCAGGGAATTTCCTAATGCATCCTGTTGCTCAGGAACAGGCTGTAGATTCTTCCCTGTGTGCCACAACAAAGAGATGAGTTTTGCTGGAATAGGCCTCAGGCTAACCTTTGTTCGATGTGCCTTTAACAAAGTCACAACCACTGCCATGATCTAAAACATGGGGGGTTCTGCCCCGAGCACACAAGGTCACTGTTTGCAGTCCGGAATGTTGAGACGGTTTCTGTGTGTTGTTCCAGGTTTTCAATTCTTTGTTCCGGTGTTCGCAGTCCAATCGGGTTGTTTTTCCGGGATTCGGCTTGGTGCAAGGGTGGATTCGCGGGTGGCCTTTCCGGGATGCAGCTTGGTGCAGGGGGGGGTTCACTGACAGCCGGCACGTGTTTCGTCTTGTGCTGTGGCACAGAGGGGACTTCTTCGGGGCTGCGAGCCCAGGGAGGGAACGGGCAGTTGCCCTGCAGTTTCGATGTGGATTCACTGTGGTCTGTCCAATACCCATGACTGACTTTCGGAGAGTGTCCATCGCCAGGGGGGAATGGCGGTCTGATCGAGGGTAGGGAGGGGAGCCTGCACCACACCGAGGGAGGGGTGGAACGTTGGAGTGGTCACCTGATTGGATCTCCAGTGTCTCACACTGATGGACTGTGCTCTTCGGTCTTGGTGTGTCACCTTGTGGTGGTGTGTGGGGGCGCCCCTGTGGATGTACATTGACACCATTGTTGGTTGTCCGAGAGGCCCTCATCTATGGTGGTTTACACATATCGGAGATTGGGATCGCCTTCTGGCTTGCTACTGTGGTCCTTGCAGGTGAGGGGGTCAGTGGCGTCCTTGACGTTGGTTGGTGGAATGGACGGTGGTTCCACTTGCTGAGATGGAGAAGACAGGGGTTGTGTCTGGTGGGTGTATTGTACACACTCGCTGATGCTTGGGGGTGCGGGAGCCACCTTGCGAGTCGATTGGTGTTTTGGGCATGGGGCTGCATGGTGGCTAGGCGAGTGCTCGCCTTGTGTATGCGCATGAGAGTGAGAGTTTCGATCGGACGGGCGCTGTGTCTCTGTTGGTGCGGCTTGGTTGGGTGGTGTGGGGTGTGGTGTTGATCATGTGTTCATGACCTACAAGTTATGGTGGCCTTGCTGTTGCAATTGAGCTGGGGCGGGGGTTTGTCGGCACGAACCGCCCTGCAGTGTTCGGGTCGGGGACAGGCTCGCTGTGTTGTACGTATCTTAAGTAGAGTGTCAGTGTTCTCTATTCAAGTGACAAGATTAATTATATATTATCAGTGGTATCAGATAGAGAGGTACTATAAGCGAGACCCAAAATCTAATAAGGGCTGAACATACGGGTACTCTATGGTATGCCCCCTTCTACTTAACGGATTCCCACAGTCATGTCTTAGGTTCTAGACATGTCGTAGGCAAGATGGCTGACGGGTGGGGAGCTCCGGGCGGGCGCTCCCTGGCCAGGAATTGCCTTCTGGCGATGATCCCCTTGAATGTGCCCCCTCCTCGGATCTTTGCACTCGCCTGGGGTTCTGGTGGACAATGGACCTTTTGACTCGCTGATCCCCGAGATTCTACTCGTGGCCTCTGAAGAGCAGGCTCACTCGGCGCGTGCTAAAGACCATCGGACTCTCCCCGGCCTCACCGCCTCAACGAGCACACTACGAGACATGCCTGCGGGCGGCGGTCCGACAGTACGAATGCCGATCTACGATCACTGAGGGGCTGATACCATATTTCACCAACATCAGCACACAAGTAAGGCTGCCCAAGAATATGGAAAAGTAAGACTCTAATAATAATTAATTAGTGCTTACCAGCGCGTACTTGCCTGCCGGCTTGACTGACTCCAACATGGCGGCTAGACGTGATTTCTAGAAGCATGGTCACACACGGAAAGCCCGCTGCTTCAATTTATTCTAAGATTACCGTACTCAAGCATGTTCTGGGATGAATGAGATTGTTTTTTGTATCTACTAAATGTGTATTCCGGCCAAAGTACGACTGCCTGATCCCATGCCTGACCCTAATATGGCGGATGAGCGTAATTTCTAGAAAGACGACCTTAATTCACCACATCGCTCTGACTGATGCACACAGCAGGCTGCGCGCCCTGAGAAGGTGCGGTGATTCGGGACTGATGCATTGAATTGTGGGCGAGTGTCTGAGGCCTGCTACCCGAGGATAAATCTTTTTTGCCTGCCACCCTACCTGAAAGATGTTCTGCACCGTTGATGCCAAGCCTGGAGATACAGGACTTCGTGGCAGTGTGAGATATCGGAGCTAGCGGCATATTGCTCCCCTGTGCACTATATTGACAGTATGTTCTAGCCGGCGGCATGAGGCTGCTGAGTTCGGATTGTATAGAGTGGGACAGGATTGACACCCTTGCTGGGGGCTGTGCAACCAGTGAGTTGATCACAGGGGCAGAGTTGTTTCACCCATTAAGAAATGCCCAAATTTTAAATGCCCAACACTCACTACTGCTGCTGGGAATGGGGATGATCTGCAGACTTTGGAACTGTCCCTTCCTCCTCTCACCACTCTTGACCTGGGGGCGAGCTGGAGGATGAGGCGGACGGCGCTTCCCTGTAACACCGTGACTGATGCTCTCGATGGAACTTTGACGATGCCCCCTGGGCGGAAACCATAACTGTCTGTACTTACCGCGGTGCCCGAGCAACCTTGGCTGATGCCCGGTGGAGCTGTCCTATGCAGCTATAGAGGAGTTTGGCTCTGGTTCACCCCTCAGCCGTCACCTACCCAGCCGGACATCGGACATTGTTTTCCTCATCTCCCCGTTGTGTTTCCCCCTGTTTTACCATTCCGCCTCGACCTTTCACTCCCCATAAGACGTGTGTACGCGCTAATAACTCATATTATTGTGTAATCTCATGTTTTTCTCCTATGTCTATACTTAGCCATGTAATTATGTAACCTGTAACTCGCTGATCCTCATGTAAAGTGCTCTGATACCTCCGGGTCTAGCCAGCGCTATATAAAACTCTTCAAATAAATAGTGCATCATGGTTCCTCCGGGATAGGGTGGCCTGTTGTCACACTCTGTGCAGGGGAGGAAAAAAGAATAGAATTCAGGCCATGTAAGCTCTGCAATTCAGATCGGAGCTGATACATGTGTATTGTAGAAAACTGGTCATGTATAGTGACGGTCTTGTTCAAATAATGCATTACAGACCATAATGGTCCATACGCATTTTTATCTACCCTAAATTGGATACGGCACGGGGGGTGGGGGGGACCGCCGTGTCCCATACTGGTATTTAGTTAAAAAAATTACAGTGGAACTGTTGTTCCATTTAAGATTAGGTATCTCGTGTTCCTGTGTTGTTAGAGACTTACCATATCAAGGCGAACCCTCCCTGTATTGTCTACTGTGGGCTTTGCCCCAGGGACCGCATCTTACCGGTGTGTGCACTTCTCGTGTGTTTTGTTCTTAGTGAGGACATGCTGCCGGTACATTTACGCTCACAACAGAAATGTCAACTACCCTCCCTAGATGCAGTGCAAGTCCTTGTTGCTGCAGGTCCATGTTGCTTCAGCTTATTGGAATGTGTTTGTGTCCTTCCAATTGCTATTGACGTTTTTCCCCTTTAAATTAGAAGACAACACCAACATTGTTCTTCCTCAATTCTTATTTCTGTGTGTAATTGTTAAAAAAAAATTGAAAATGAAAGTTTGTTTAAAAATGAACTCCTCCATTACTGGCCATTTTCAATTGACGATGCAACAATTTAACAAAAACTCTCATGATGGTGGATTATTTTCTCTTTATATATTCTAGTCTAACCAATTACACTTTTCTTAACAATTTTCCAAGACTTCATAGCGGCATTTGTTCAGATGTTAGGTTCTTCAACCTACTGTCTTCCGGGATTGTTTGTGATGAGAAAATAGTAAAAGGGTTCCTCATCAAAATGTCATGATTTGAATAAAAATGCCTTCCAGCTTCGAAACTCTGTCTTTTCTGGTGAGTGTCTGAAAGTCTGTGTGTACTTTTTTGCCCCCTTAACCCCTTCGGTGCTTATGACGAGACCAGCTCGTCATGAGTCACAGTGGAGCTCTGCTCATGACGAGCTGGTCTCGTCATAACAGGTGCGCACCGCCCACGTGTGATTAATTCCCCGCCTGTGCGGGAGAATTAATGAGTGGGCGGGTTTGTGACGAGACCAGCTCGTCATGAGCACAGCTCCACTGTGACTCATGATGAGCTGGTCTCGTCACGAGCACCTCGGCACCGCGCTCACCCCCCGCACCCGTGGGGGAATTACCCCCGCAGTGAAGGGGTTAAACATCTACTGACGGTAAAGGTGCTAGTGTTGGGAGTAGAGGTTTACCAAAATGAGTATGACAACTATCTCTATCTAATCATTTATTACAGTGATAATACTGATGTTCTCCCTTTCCAAAAGCCAAAAGCCTTGCTAGAATATGTGCACATGTAAAACATGTGCATCAACAGAAATTTCCTTTGCGTGCACAAATTAACTGGCTGAACTATCCTTTTAGTACTGATCCAATTTTCAAACTTGTTGCATGCCACTTGGAGCAAAACAGTCGAGCAAAACACACCTGATCAGATTAGCTTCCAGAAAACTTTTTCTACTAAAGCAAATGAATCCACTGATTCTTCCTAAGTATTCTTTTACCTCTTCAGGTGGGTGTACCATCTCATTTAATGGAACTAATGCTTTTCTCATGGCTTTTTAGCTTCCTCTGTGCATCCTGTAAGGCCATCTTGAATTTTGAAGCTCAACTTCTAATTGGAGCACATAACGCCATTCCTCAATTTAAAACACTGCTACCACAACAGGAAATTAATGCAACTTAAGATCTGTTGCAGTGCTTAATTTGTAAAAAAAAAAAAAGAGTGCCAGGGCTCTCAACAGGAGGCCACTGCAGCTTGAACCACACATTGCCCCTGTCATGCTGCCAATAATAGTGATAGCACAACTACTAACCATCACTCTCCCACATGTGTGACAATTCGGACTATTCCAGGCCCCAAAGCTATAAGAATGGCATTGGGCATCAGGTAATAGTCATTTTTTATGTATATTAAATTGATAATTAACTGTTGTGGCCATCTGTAAATTAGCCAGACAGTGCCACCTTGTGACAAACTGTCACAAGCACCGGTGTTGACAATTAAGTGCCGGTGCCGAGCACTGAAAACCACCGGCTCAAATTAAGCACTGATCTGTTGCCTCACACAACTTTTTTAGGTCGAGCCTGCTTGGCGACCTATATTGTATAAACAAAAGCACTCTAAAAAGGGTTTTTTAGCCCACCCATTATTTACTATTCGTTGGCATCAATATCACTCTTTTTTACTGTCTTTTAATTCATAAGCACTTGCGAGGTGCCAATCCCTTCATCATTTACTTTTCTTTCTGTGGCTCATGGACCAAGTACAGAATTATTTATTTAAATCAGAGTTTTACGCTACCAGCGCCGTGGTTGAGGTCCTATTTCTACTTTTTTTTTAATAAGGACATAGCACAAATTTCATCTAAAGGTACTGGAGCACCTCTACATGAGCACCAGCTACATTACACTAAAAATCACATTCATTTTTAGTCACAGTGAGATTAAGTGATTTGCCAAAAATGACAAGATCCTGGGAGGATGCCGGGATTCGAACCTTGTTACTTGCCATGGTAGCATCTGTAATTAGGCCACGTTGCACTGGGTAAATACTTTTCTTTAGCACAACACGAGGTTGTACTGTCATGCTGGCAGCGAGAAAGAAGTCTGTCTTTGGGTAGAAATAAAAATCAGAAATATACATGTGAATAGAATTGTATTCTCTTTTCCAGAAGACACAGATTGATCAAACCCACTATTTTCTAATTTCTTTAGAAGAATGTGTGGTGACGGATATGTATTTTTACCAAATGTACCCAGTGCTAATGATAAGGCCTAAATGACTTTTCCCATCTGATGAAGTTGCTCTGACAAGCCTACATCCTGTAGTTACCATGTGGCAAACTCCGCCTCTTTCTGCTAGGAAATACTAGGGGGCTCATTACGATGGCTGAACGATCGCCACCGCCGGGCCGGCGGTGGCGATCGTTCCGCCATCACATTGAGATTTACCCACCGCCATATTAGGATGGCGGTGGGTATCGCGGCAGACGCAAAGTCCGTCCGCCGCTTTTCCGCCGGTGGCAATCGCACTGATTGCCTGGCGGGCGAAGCAGGGCCACTAATATGGTGGCGGTGCCTAGCAGGCACCGTCCGCCATATTAGGATGTGTGTGGCCAGGCACCTTTCCATGGCGGCGATGCCGCCATGGAAAGGCTGGCGGGGATTGGGTTTGGGGGCCCGTTGCGGGTCCCCCTTGTGTTGCGGGGAGGTGTGGGTGCACTGGGGGGGTACCCATGGTACCCCCCTGCATTTTACTGCACCATCTGGCAGGCACAGTGTAGTGCCTGCCACATAGTGCAGTGAAATGCACAAAAAGCTCTTTTCGACATCGCGGCGGTGCTGCTGTCAGCAGCCACCGCTGCAATGTTAACAGTGCGGAATCTGACCGCAGCGGTGGCAGTCCTATCCTAATCGGGTAGGCGGGACCGCTGCATGCATGGCGGACGGTCCCAAACACCGCTACGATGGCGGGCGATCGTAATCAGCCCCTAGGTTCCAAGAGGCTGCTAGTTGCGGGATTCTTTACCACCTACAGCCACGCTCTGCCTGACCCATGATTGTTATGCACAGCATTTATTTTCCATTGCTCAATATGCGTTCTCCTCCTTTGGTATTGCCTCCTTCAGAATCTTTATTTATTTCTCCAGAGTCCATGTGCTTTAAAGTACCTGGCACTCACTGGTTCAAGACTGTGCAGGGCTTTAAGTGAGCCGGATCCCTCCAGGTCTCAGACCTGATAGTATTTTAGAATGGACATTGAAATGGGCCTCTATCGTGCCCTATAATCATGTCCTTAACTTTACTGTGGAAAACACTGATGATTTCTGAACATTTATTATGATAAAAGGTAATCCATGTCAGTGATTTGGATCCCGTTCATATTTCACATGTTGTACTGAATCTTGCACGCCACTAAAATACTAGCTATTCCCAGGAAGTTGTGTTTTTGCATTTTTTTGTGTAGCATATTACTCCTGTATACTTCGTGCTTTGAACAGAGTCATCTCAAGTAGTTTATAACCACCACAATAGAGAGCTCTGGTGTTCAGGCGCAAGGCGGTGCAAGTTTTTCTCAGTGCCTGTCAGTGGGTCACAAAGGTGTACAGAATACATGGCTATCGAATCCTTGGCCTCTTTGCAGAGTGCACACAGACAATCATTGACAAATCCATAGTTCTGGCTGCTTTTATGTGTATTTCAGTTGTTAAACAGCCCACAGTTCCCTGAATCATGTAAAAACTACACCTCTAAGTACTGGCAAGGACATGTCTATAATAATCTCTGCTCTTGGCTTATTGTGCTGTAGGATTCTTGCTCTGCAATGTGATGCATCACCCTGAGTGCACAATTTCACCGTAAGTGGTTCTGCCAGTGTCACAGTGGCACTTTTAGTTCACAGCTTTCTGCAAACTGCAATCTGCTGCACTTTAAGGGTGACCAGAGTTTAAAAACCAAAAACAAGACAGCTGGTGAAACAAACGTTTGCAAAGCCAATAGGTATCAACTACTTGGCTTTGCCAATATTTTCTTTAGCCATGTTGTACAGCAGCATGGCTGAAAGCTAAATAAAAATGCGCTATGACGTGGACAGAGTGGATCACGTCATAGCACTTTTCTTTCTTTCAGCCATGCTGCACAGCAGCCGCACAGCAGTACAACATGGCTAAGACACATTGACAAAGGCCATAGCTCTAGCACAGGCAAGATATATTGGCTTTGCCTATGCTTGTTTATTTTATCTTCCTTCAAGATTTTTCCAAGTCTTCCTAATATGACTAGAACATGGGCATAGAAGCCCTTACATTTATGAACATCCTCAAGCTGAAATGTCTAAAATCATAAATACATCAAGCTTCTTCAATTTCAGAAACCTCACACATAGTTATTCAGTCATTTACTTCTTAGCCACATTCTCTTTACCCAGTGATTGATTCATTTTGTTTTCCACCCTTCTGAGGGCAGACAAATTAGGGTAGCACTTCACAATCTCCACCACAACAGAAAAGGCTGCTACAGCTATCTGTAGTAGGTGGTGCATCCCAATGTCCAGAGGTCCCAAAATTCATAAATGTTATTTTTATTCTTAGGACTCTGTTGTTTACTGGTGTTTCTGCCCCATGGGAGGGCAAATTGAAGCAATTCCCAATTTTTATTCAAGTGACAGAAATAAGCTAATGGTATGGGTGTGTGAGGGTGGGTTGGCATGGTTTAATGCCATGGAAGGCAGGCCCCCATTCCATCCATCAAATTTAGTTTCATTTCTACATCTTTGGTGTTGGACCTGGTTCTGCCTGCAGGGTCATCCCTAAACTTTTTGCCTTCCTCCCCCCTTATTTATTTTTGCTGAACTCGTTTTTGTTGGCCTTAGGACTCTGCAACTGCTAAAGCGCTTGTGCTCACTCCCCTGAAACATGACTAATACCTAATTGGCATATTTAGTTTACTTATAAGCACCTTGTAAAATTGTGCTACATGTACCCAAGGCCTGTAAGTTAAATGCTACTAGTGGACCTACCAATATTAACAATGGGGTAACCCAGTCACGTGCAGAACCTGGGGCTAGATACGTTATGTGAACAGTGGTCCTGCCACGAAAAACAAGTTTTTCATATGTATTACTGTGTCCTCACAGAGGTAGGACCGTCAATCAATGATTCATCAAAACACAACACTGACTACATGTAAAAACACAAAAACACAACTAAATTGAAAAGTGTTTTTCGATATATATTATAAAAAGGCATATATCTAGTGAAATTAATAATAAACAACAAGACTAATACACAATGTACACATATACCAAACAATATGTACAACTCTGGTGACATAAACAGTGACTGAAAAAAAATATGATACATATATCAACAATACAAAATTGACAAAATACAATACATTACATATATAACCATAGCTGCCAAGGTTTCAAATTGCTATGTGTGACATTTGCATAATTTCAGTGTAAATATGAGTGACATTTCAGGGACTATGAGTGACACTTTCTCACAAGCAACATAAAGATGAGGGAAGCACATAAACATCAGAAAATTCACTAATTTCAGCAACGAGAAACTCTTAAGAGATCTTAAGCGTACATCAGGGGACCAGAAATTGTAGGGCACTAATGTAGTACTCTGACAGACACTCGGGTGGGGTGGCAAGTGCTAACTACTTTAATTTCTTAACTCTTTTCTTGGTGATCCGATCTTCATCCACGCAGTCGCAGCGCTGTGTGTCTGGCCTCAGCGATTGACTCTGGAGCAGGCTAAGGGCTGCCTCGTGCCATCCACCCACCGGCAATCATTTTCGGTTTGCCGCCGGTGCCCAGTGAATTCAAGCAGCCTGTCCGAGTCCTCTCCTGACAGCTGCTGCAACCGAACCAGACGTGTGACGGTCGGTCATAGGTCATCACTCCGACCACGCCCTACAATGCACTCTCCCGATCGGCCTCAGCAATACTGAACTGTCTGCGGGCGGTCCGGCCTGTGCTAGCACTACACTCAGCACTGCTGGAAACAGCACCCGACCGATGTGAACAGAGCCGGGAGCGCCATAATGGTTGCGGCTGGTAGCATCACCCGCAGACCACTAAGCCACTGGCCTTCATACTCCTGGACCCCACGACGCAGTGTCTTGCAGGAGACAGGACGTGACGTCCCCTCGCACCACCACGTGATGTCCGTCTGTCTTGGAGCTGCGTCAAGTGACTCAGAGCTGCGCAGGCAGCGCGGCACCGGGGAAATCAAATTGAATAAGTATAATACATTGTAGCACTTACAGCGCAGCCTTATCTCTCAGCTGGCAGTCCTGCCAAGTACCACAGAGGTCCAAAGCCTGCGGAAGCAGCGCGCACAGCTACAGGCGGCGCGCTGCCAGCTGCTACACACAGGTTTGCAGACTTCAGTGACAGCAATCATATCATGCAAATATGCGTGACAATGCATTTCCGTGCGGTGATGCGGAGCATCACACTGAAATGCGTTAGTCTAACGCATGATGCGTGATACTTGGCAGGACTGATATAACACATAGAGCATGAATTGATTGTGCTGTGTTGGTTTGACAAAGGAAAAAAAAAAAGGAAAAAACCCTAAAAAGACCTATGATATATCATCTTTAACATTTAATTGGTCTGTTTGGGCAACAACGCTTGTATTGTGAACATCAACGCTCGACCCCGTTGAAAACGTGTGTATCTGATAGGCATCACCGTGGGGTCTTCATCAGGACTATTAACCAATTGTGTACAGCCTTATGAAGATTTATACTCTCGAGGGTGATGAAGAGAATCACCAAACCTCTGTATCATTCCTGTCGATACCTCAATTCCAGGGTGCGTTGTACCAAGGTATATGTAGATAGGCATATGCATGGTTAAGGCAGATGTGTGTTTAAGGCAGGTTTTGGTCTGCTTGTATGGAAATGGCACGCGTGGCTTAGTCCGCATTGTAAAGGCTGTTTCCCACGCTCTCCTTGCCATCTGCAGCCCTCTCCAGTGATAACAGGACTCTTGGCACATAACTTGAGAAGGTAAACTTCAGCTGGACTTATCTGGGACTGTATCCCACCCACGTTCCATCAGGCAATCGGCCTGAACTTTTGACTTTGACCCTGTCCATCGCGACTAGATATCCCCAGTTGGTGCTTTATGCTTTTAGATGCTATTTTAAACTTAATTATTTTCAAATTAATAACTCCAGTCCTACTGACTGTATTTCTGTTATTCTGGTCTTGTTTTCTTTAACAAACTAATCTCTATTGTTCTAACCTGGTGCGGGATCTTTTTTTGTGGTGCTTTCACTGTTTTACTGTTTGAATGTTGCACAAATACTTTACACATTGCCTCTAAGTTAAGCCTGACTGCTCTCTGCCAAGCCATCAAGGGGTTGAGGACAGGTTGATTCGGGGTAATTTGGAGTTTGCTTGTGTTTTACCGGGACTAGGATTGTGGTTGCTGCTTGAACAGGGCTCACACTCCAGTCAACTAGTAACCCAATTTCTAACATTTGGTATATAGAGGTGCTTTCTGCCACTATATTGCCGACAAATTGGAGGCAAATCCTCAATCTGACCTCTGGGCAGAGCAGTAAACCTAGTTCTAATTTACGTGTAATGTAGTGGAAGCTGTGGTAAATGTCAATGGCGCTTTCACTATGACAAAATATCCCTGGTAGATAATTGTTGCATGCAGCTCCTATGGGCAGCCGGAGTCGCAAATAACCTTCCACCCTGCCTCTTATGAGGTGGGCGGGGATGCTAAAAGGCTGGTAAAGCTGTGATGGTGGGGAGTAATTGCTCATGCCATGGAGACTGTTCTCCAAAGGAAAAATATCTGGTTGTTGGAGCTCAACTCTTGGTTCCTGGTTCTACTTCATTCAGAAGAAGGAATCCTTTTAAAGGGCATTGTACAAAATGTGGATTTCTCCCGTTTTATATGATTGCTATCAATAAAATTAGAGTTTTGGGGGCAGAGTTATAGCCTCTAGAGCCACTGCTGCATGACTGTGGCATACAGCTGCCTTAGGTTTGTGACTTCAGGGAACTGCAATGGCATCACAGAACAGGAAAGGAGATCCCAAGGGGTGCATCCACTGCCCCCAATGGAAATACTTATTGAGGAGAAGCCTCTGATGTGAACACTAGAGGATTCCCTGAGCACCGGCACTGGAAGGAAATTACCTGTATGGCTATAGATGTAGTGAAGAAAATTAGGACTTCACACTCCTGCAACTAAATGGGCTAAGAGAATGCCTATTCTTTTTTAGCAATTGTGTTCTAGTCTTTGGAGTCCTTAACTATAACTTTTAAAACAGCAGCATTTTAAGTTACATTTTAGTTGTTTTGGTTAAGTACTGCAGCATCCCCATGCCACCCAAATCAGCAGTGCAAGAACATTGCTGTAACTAGTGAGCTTCGGGCACAGGGTCTACCTTTGACCAGCGCTGGCGTCCATCCCTGGTCCCACCCATATGAGCTGTTTTTGGCCTTCTGTAATGCACATAAGACTCATGGCACAGGGTCTGGCCCTGACAAGGCCCTGTATCCACTCCTGACTGTAGGACAACACCCCATTCCACCCAAACCAGTTGGCACTCAGGCACTGGCCATACACAGCAAGCTCTGGGTAAAATTGCTGACTGGGAGCTCAGCCAAGCACTCTGTACCACCAAAATCAATAGTTTGTGGTGTTTGCCCATGAGCAGCAACCCCTCTCCCCATCTCATCCAAATTAGCTACACGCAGCCTTCAGCCATTTGCAGTGGTCTCCAGTCAAGGAGCCTGGCCTGAGGCCAGCACTCCTCCGACCCAAACCAGCGGTGCATAACCGTCAGCCATTTACAACCGTTTCTAGACACAGGCAGTGAACCTGAGCAAACAGCAAAGCTGATAAAGTGGTTAAAAAATTCATTTGCTATTAAGTTTGTCACCATTTGATGATTCTGTATTAAAATCTGTAGCCAGTTGGGCCCAGTTAATTTGTGTGCAGATTTGAAAAGGTACAATGCATATTGAAGCCACCTTTAAGTTCATCCCTCATGACAGACCTGCAAGAAATGTGAGATACCAGCACTGGGCTTAAGATAGCAGATTTGCCATCTCCATATTTATCAGCAAAGCTACACTATCTTGACCTTCAGCTTAAACGTTGTAACTACTTGGCAGATGTACAAAAAGCAGAACATGTCGAGAATGAGATAACATGCTATTACCCTACCATATCTTCTGCAGAGCCAGTAAACTACGATAAAAGTATGAGTAAATCAAAAAATATTTTTCAATTGCCAACATACCCATAAGTTCAGTATTCGAAGTTGATGCAATACCTTTTTGTTACACAAATATCTCAAAAACTACTGAACAAATGTATAGCAAGTCAAACAATTGTAAGTTCTAAACAAAGTTCTAGTTTTTTTCATAGCATGTTTGTGTAATTTCAATCATCATTCATTACTATGGCGTAAAGCAAACATCCCAATGGTCCCAGACAGCAATAAACATCAGCATCCGTGATTAAATACAATCATGAATATCAACCTGTCCTGGCAGAAATTAGTATCAGTGAGTCCCCAGCATTATTGTTCATCACAGTCCACAATTAGTATTTGAACTTGAATGACCCCCGTCAGACTTGAATATCTATGACCCCTAATGATACTAAATATCAATTTCTTCTGCCTCAATTGAAAGTGAATGGAACCTTGAACCTAGCAGTAGTGAACATCATCTAACTTCAGCAATAATAAACGTTATTGACCCAGAAGTCTAGTCATTGACTACAATGGAGAAAACTGCTCTTCAGGCTATATCTAGCTTACAGAGCAATTGCCACAAGTGGAAAGAAAAAATAGGAACAGCATACAGCTGCATGCTTCATCCTCTTCTTCCATTTTCATTGCCGCTGAAGAAGAATGGAGCAGACAATCGTCAGTAGTCTTGCATTGCAGTAGCGGCTCGTGGAGGGAGTGCCGCGGGGCGGTGGGGCGGGGCGGGTGAGGAGCAGGGTGGGGGTAGTAAACTACGGCACACGGCCGAACAGAGGTTAGTAAACAAATAAATAAATAAAACGAATGTCGTTGCACACGCTGCATTACCAAATGCAATGCAGCGCGCGCAACGAAATTTGTTTTATTTATTTATTTGTTTACTTACCTCTATTCGGCCGTATGCCGTAGTTTACTAGCCCCCACCCTGCTCTTCCCCCGATCCGCCCCACCGCCCCACGGCACTCCCTCCACGAGCCACTACTGTTGCATTTGTAGGAGGAACATAGGATTTCCACCGAACCCCCAATGATGTAATGGAGTCATAGAGTACTCCAGTGACATCAGGAGGCTTGGTGCTGCTGCTCCAGCCTCCTCAGTCATTGACATTCTCCCCTGCAAAAGGACAACTGCTTTATGAACAGCATGTGTTGGCAAAAAAGCATTTACTGTCATACTATGCATTCCTATTTTGCTGAATAGCACGAGGGTGGTGGATGGAACCGAGGAGGATGGGGTTAGACAAACCATTATTGCCTGCCCACTCTTGGGAAAGACTGAGCACAATTGAAGGGCAACTATAAAGAGGGGCTACATGTTCCAGGATGGCTCTATAGCTGATGGGTTTCTATAGGGATCAAAAATGTATTTAGGGACATTTTCCTCCAGTGTTACTCCAGGGTGCTGGGCATAGTTGTTTATATTCCAAAATTAACTTTTGAGACTTGACAAAATAGAGCAAAATAATATGTAATGAAAAAAATAGTCATTCATATTCTGTCCACTCTCATTCTCCTTATAGGATTTTGTCTCGCACACAATCTCAATTACACAATGTGGCATTATGGCATATTCGTGGGCATTTTGTGTAACAAGCATAGTGTGAAATGGCAAAAATTACTCAAGACTTTCAGAATTTTGCCCTGGTCTTCTTATTGACTGTTGGGAATCACATAAAACTAGGCCTTCCTTCGGAAAATATCCAAATTTCACAGCAATTATGTCATAGCTTTGAATAATGAAAATCGTTTTTGATAATGACATCAGTATGCATGTGTAGTCAGTACTTACATAATGAGTAGCTTTCTCCACCAATCTTCTGGTCAATTTGAATGGATTTTACCCAAGGAGCAATATAGGCTGTTGAGATGCTTGAGCATAGAAGGAGATTATTACCTGTATTTGGATGTTGAGTGCAATTCTACTATTTCCTGAAACAAGCTGTTGTGGTAGCAAATAATAAAAAAAACACTTGTTTTAGGTATTTTATTTGAAACTAACACTTTCTTTTGGTTTGGGTGATGGGTGTTTTTCTCATTGATTTACATCCCCTCAGCGGTACTCCACCATAATTAGAGACATATCAATTACATATTTTTATTCTTGGGTCTAGATGATATTAAAGCAGTTCTTTTTTCTTGCTTGTACCATGAACAACTGGGCTACTAGTACATTAGTAAGTGATGAAAATGCTGCTTTACAACGCTTTTAACCAGGGTCGGATTGGGATCTCAATTCGGCCCGGGCACACCCAACAAAGTGGCCGACATTCCCGGATCACACCCGTTTATAAAACAGCATTTGGCTAGTCTCATTGGGCTCATTTTTAAAAAAATGTTGGATAAATCATGTATTTTAAAGCCCATGGAGCCAGAAACATTGGTGAAAACTAGAAGCACTACATTTTGGCTGAGCAAGTGAGGTGAAATAAAGTGGCCCAAAGGCCACAACTCATGACGTGGCTATGTTTGCCACCTGGCCATTTTTTTAACCAGCATTACCGGTATTTTAATGTCCTGGCCGGTAGGAAATGATGAAAATCACCTAAAGCTTGTATTTTCTCCTCTGATCAATATGTACTTCAAACAATAAACATAAGGTGAACGCAGTTTAAAATGTGGTCTAATTCTGCTTTAATGATCTGTGACAGATTTAAAATCTAAATAAAGGCAGAAAAGCCATGTTAAGAAGGAATACAGATGTTTTTATAGTTGTGTAAAGAATCCTCTTTCATTATTATTTCAACCTTTGCAGACTCTTCAAACATGAGCAAACAGAAGGTTATTTTTTATTGTAGTTTTAGCGTGAACTCAAGGGGCCAGATGTATGACCATTTGCGACTCGCAAATTGTGAAAAATTGCGAGTCGCAATTTGCGAGTCGCAAAAGCAAATGTACAACAGTGTCAGAGACACTGTTAGCGATTTCCAATGGGGTCGCAAAATGCGAGGGTCATGAACAATAATGAGCCACTCGCAATTTGCGACCCCATTGGGAATGGCTGGCCCTCCCAGGGATGGTGGCCTGCTGGGCTCAGCAGACCTCCATGCCTGGGACTGCTTTTCAATAAAGCAGTTTTTTTTTCCAAATGCAGCCCGTTTTCCTGCCTGCCCTTAAAAAATATTTTTGGAGCCAGTCACAAAGGGGAAGGGGTCCCCTGGGGACCCCTTCCCATTTGCGACTCCATTACCACCCTCTTGAAGAGGATGGTAATTATGCAGTGTTTTGCGACCGCAATTGCGGTCGCAAAACATTCATACATGGCTTCTGAGTTGCTATTAAGAAGGGAACACCCCTTCCTAATAGCGAGTCACAAAACACTATTTTGCGAGTCGCAATTTTTTGCGACTCGCAAAATAGTGTTAGTACATGGCCATTTAGGTTTTTGCATGTGCAAACTGGTCGCAAACCCGTTTGCGCATGCAAAAACTTGTCGTACATCTGGCCCAAGGAGCCCAAGGACAGCGATTATATGAGCACCAGTCACATTACAGAATATCAAATTCATTTTTATTTTAGGCCTTAGGCAATTAAGTCATTTACCCAGAATCACAGGATGCTGAGCGGAGGCTGGGACTTGAACTTATTTCCATAGTTCTAAATTCGGCAGCTCTGACCCTAACATTACATCCTCTCAATTTTGCTCGCTGGGAAAGATGCCTCACAGCAAGGCCTATGCAAACATGCCCTCTGCTTCCTTCCCCCCCCCCAGGCGTGAAAGACACTGGGGCCAAGTTGCCAACAACAGGCCCTCAGTGAAGCTGCTTCACTTACACTCCCCCCCTCCCCAGAACACTAAAGCCTCAGGGCGAGGGCCTGGCAGGGGAGGGCTGAAAGAAAAGCAGGGAGCTGCTGCTGCTCCAGGGGAGAGGAGGTGATAATGAATGGGCCAATGCCCACATCACCTGCTCCCAGCCAGGCCCCTCTGTCTAAGAGCACAGCAGGGAAGTGGGAGACTGCTTCTGCGAGTCTGCCCCGGCCCCACGGGGGACAAACTAAAGTCTGCAGCAACCAGAATCTGGCCGTCTAATGACATTGCTGCCAGCTTCCTCCTCCGAACCTGCCTCCCCATGATGCTGGCCCCACATTACAGTGGCCTGGCAGGGAAGAGGCTCTGTGGGCCGGTTGACAGAGCTTCTAACAAAAACCGGCCCACAGGTGACCCTTAGGCACAGGCCCATCGGCCAATGCCCGACTGCCCGTCTTCCCAATCCGATGCTGCTTTTAACTTAAATTACTATCACAGTGGACATGATATATATTGCCTTGTGCAAAAGAAATATTATTACTGGACCTTGATGGTTTGAAACTCCAGTCAGCTAATCGAGGACACATTTCACTTTTGATAGAATAGGTTACATTTTTGTGTCTTTTCTCCATATGTTTACAGGATGCAGAATTGTGAATTTCTAATTTGTTTCTACTTGTTTTTATATACCAGAAATCTTTGGCTTTAGTCGAGTGACAATTGAAGGCTGAAATTGAGGTTAGACCTACTGTTCCACTTTACTGCAACATTTCCATTAGGACAGTCACTTTGTGGCATGTACTGTGCTTCTATTTCTATGGGTGTTTTTTTCCTTGAAAGAAGCATTCAGTTTTCTGGTGGTGCCAGGTAGAGGTCTCCCACGGAACTGAGGGCATTCTGCCAAGATAGTCAATTGACTTTCCCACACCATGATTGGCAGCAAGACTGGATAGTCACTCTATGAAGAGCTGTAATCACACTGTGAATCAAAATGGTGAATACCACGCTGAGGCACTGATCCATTGCAGATAAAAAAAGTCTGATTTTCTCCGAATTGCAATTAGGAAAATTGCTATTCCAAATGTATGAAACTTTTGTTTTTAAATTAACGATTCCATGGGGATCGCACATCTACCTACCTCATGAATATTAATGAGGGTGGTCGCAGTTTGCGTCCCATTAGGAATTATAGATATCACAGGGATGGCGGCCTGCTGGGGTTAGCAGACCAGGCCACCATTTCTGTGATTGCTTTTAAATAAGGCATTTTTTTTCAATGCAGCATTTGTCCCTTAAAGGGAACCGGATGTGTTTAAAAAAGAAATTAATTGTTTAGCTTTGATTTTTAAGAATATGCAGTGCTTTGTTACCACTGCCTCCTCGTAAAAATATTTTTTTAAACTTTAAAGGGGAAGGTATCCCATTGGGACCCCTTCACATTTGCAAATGGGTACTACCAATTTGGAATCAGTGGTAATATAATAATGTTTTGTGACCACAATTCGGTTGCAAAACAATAAATGCCACTGTGATTCAGTATTTGGAAGGGACGCCCTGAAAACACCCCTTCCAAATACCGAATCACAAACCCAAACTGTCATTCTGTATAATTGCAGTTTGGTCTTTGTTAATTTAAAAAAAAAAAAAAAAAAATGTTTTGTGGTTGGGCTCTTTGTGACCTCAAAACTGCTTCGAACATCTGGCCGCTTATTCAGCAAATTTCAAAATACATTGAAGAGAAAAGCGAACAGTTTGTGGCCAGATCGTTTTCACCAATAAATGAGATAAAGCAAACAGCTTGGATCTGTGTTTTTTGTGTTCAGAGGTTTGTGCCAGTCATAAACGTTCAGTGAAGCAAGACCTACCTCATCTGTGCCGCGATAAGGCAAGTGGAAAGACAGAAATGATTATAGTGAAGCCCCTTTTGGTGCGGAATGTATTTCATTGAAATTGCCATTTATATTTTTTTTTCTTGTATAATTTCGCAAAGATATTCAACTAACTTTAGTAAAGTATAATGACAGCTAATGGCACACTAAGGAAGTATATGAAAATACCAGTGCATAAAAAGGAAAAAGGAAATAAACAGACGAGGAAATAAAAATGAAATAAGCAGATGAGGGTAATGCTCTTTTTAGCTTACCTCTTTCCCTCGATTGGTGTAATACTCCTCGTGGAAAATGGTTCGGCCTAATGAATTGAAATGCATAGGTTAAATTCATGTTCCACCTCTGTGGTTCTAATTAATAAACAACTGTTCCCTTGCTCTAATCACGATGAGCTCAGTGCGCTGAAATGTTATTTGAGAATAGAACGAGATCAAAGGTGTAAATATGGAAATTTGCACATAATTACATGATGTCTTAAAGATTTCAGCGCGTATTACGCATGATTAGCAGGAAAGGCTTGCTTTGAAAGCATACTGAATGCACATGATGAATGGAGTTTTGCATGATATCTGTGTTTTAATTTTCTGCAAACAAAAAGCCTAATGTTATTTGTTCACAAAAAAAAAATTAAATGTTTATTTGAGTACAAATAATAAAGTCTTCACAAGGACATATTCCACAGCATTTGTTATTTCACTTGAAGCAAGTGAACAAGTAGAACTGTAATAAGCAAGTAACTCATTGTTTTAACGCATTCACTCTGGTTATGAGTTATTTCCAAATCACAGCACTTCACACTATCATTAATAATCTGGACCTAAACAACTGGAAAGCTTGCATGATGGGACTTGAACATTTTAAAAACCTAATGCCAGATTTGGCTCCAGCAGAAGTTAGATGTTTTCCATGGCTACTGCAAGTTGAGAAAGCTAGTGGTAAATTTGGAAAAAAACTAAATCTTAGTATTGGGTCAAAGGAGAAAAAAAACAAATGGTTTTTAGAGAAGAACCGAATGGAAGCCATGGAAACATATCGTTATGTGGGTATGCATTTGTCTTCTAACCTAAAATGGAAAACACATTGTGAGATGGTGAAACCGCCCACTATATTGGGGATTAACAAATTTCGGAAGGACTACGGTGGTCCCACTTTGACGCCAGTTATAATGGCTTTTAAAGCAATGGTGGCCAAAATGGTTGTATGGTGCCGAATTACTCTACTTGAGTGGGATGCACAGCTGGGAAGGGATGGAAGGGCAGTGCCTGAAAAGGGTGTTTAATCTGCCAAGATCGACAATAGTACAGGCACTAAGGTTGGAGTTGGGAATGTCTTCATGGTTTTGCCAATCGGAGAGGGCTGCCCTGACCTTTTGGAATAAGCTATTACAGTCCAATGAAGTCAAGATATCCCAGCTGCGCATGGGTGAAATTTTAAGAAGTGAAAGGAACTGGGCTGCGAGTCTAAGGAAGCTCGTCTCCTCATTGAATGAGAGATATTTATTGGGCTTTCCCAGTTGTTATGTTCCAATTCAAGTTTCCCCCCAAAAAATGCGGGGCAGAATGTTAAAAATCTCATGGAAGAGTGACATGAAGTATGTTTTAAAGAAGAAATATCGAACATTTTGTTGGGCACCATGGCAAAAAATACAGTATTTCCTTATTTATCTGAATTGGCCAATCCCGTCATAAGGCAAGAACTCCTAGGGTTTCAAATGGGGGTAAAACCTATGTATCAAAGAACGGGGTTGGCAATGAGATTAAAAACTAATGGAGGTTTATGTCTCTATGGACTACAAATGAAATCTAATAATGAGCATTTGCTACTGGATTGCATATTTTTCAGAAGGGAGCGTAGGAAATTTCTAAATCCGGTTTTAAGTGCATAAATCAATGTAAACAATTTTATTATATTTCTCTTAATGGGAATTGTGGGTTTTGCATATATGTTTTTTGGTACAGATGTTAATGTATTTTATGACGTTTTTTATCTGTAGAGTATCAAGTCAAGTTTTAAGGCCTACAGTCTAAATAATCTTATTTGAACTTGAACATAATTATGTTAATGCTTACACTCTAGTTATGGGTTACTTCCAAATCACAGCACTTCACACTACCATTAATCTGGACCCTATAACAACTGAAAAGCTCACATGATGGAACTAGAATATTTTAAAAACCTAATGCCAATGAACTGCTTTTTTTATTAGTTGCAGAGTAATTTCAATATTACACGGTAAATGCGATATTAAGACCTCTACATACAATTTTCGATTTAGTTCAATATGAAAAGCTGTTAAATGCTGACTTATCCTCATCCAGCTCCCTACAACGTCTTACTGAATTACCCCTCAAAGAGATCTCTTTGCTGATCGTAAAAGTTAAGGATAAAAGTTTGGCATTTGAAAATTTTCTTTGATTCCTTCTTCTAATACAATTTCTCAGGACAGTGATGTGTGAAATATGACACTGAACCGCTGTGAGTGCCTTCCATTTTCAAATTTACATCCTATAACAAAAACATTTAGGGAATAATAGCTTTTTGTGATTTTGGGATGCTTGGGTGTAACAGTAGTGTATAAAACCTTCCCTGTGTCTACACAGTAATTCCAAACATGCCTAAATGGAAAACCTTGTGTGAAAGTGACCCCACTCTGAGTTAATACACATATTATCACCTAACATTGTTCCGGTGCTTGTTATATTCTAGTCACTACTGTTAGTAAAATACTTATGGATGCATATATTGGCCATATCCACCTATGTTTTCTAAACCTTTTCCCACTTGTGAATTGAGCTCCATGCTAGCATAACTCGTGATTATAAATACATCTCTTCACAAAAAATTAAATTATGAACATTTCAGAGAAAAGGTTTGGAGATAGTAGTTCAGGAGGTGCAGTTAAATACTCCTTATATACAGGTCTTTTGGAGTTGGTGGAAGGCTTAC
Organism: Calotriton arnoldi; assembly: GCA_963921515.1. NCBI lineage: Eukaryota > Metazoa > Chordata > Amphibia > Caudata > Salamandridae > Calotriton > Calotriton arnoldi. The sequence continues at coordinate 975,446 of CAWUFW010006275.1, forward strand.
ATTTGCAAAAACACTTCGTTTACTCACTCCTGACTCCAAGAGGTGAAGATATGTTTGTAAGCTTATAATAAAGGGGAGAGAAAGAATAAAGGGGAGAGACAGAACACACTAAAGCCTGATTGGAAGAACAATTTCTTAGTGAATGATGGATTTTCTATTGAATTTTAACTTTAACTGATCTATATTTTGAAGATTGCTCCTTAGTTTTCAGCATATTAGGGACCATTGACTGCTGATTGCTTTACTTAAATAGAAGTCTGCAAGTATGATATGTTCGCAAAACCGTATAGACAGAATGATGGACTTAATAGGAGTAGTAACATTTTAAATAAATTAGCATTACAATAATCTGCTAACAATAGTATGATATATATAATATGTACTTGTTTGATAAATAGTTTAATTTGTTTAAGTACATGAACATGGTCTTACCTAATTTAAATCACCAGCTTAGAAACAGTGAATATTAACAGAGAACACTTAGCCTGTTCGGTTTCAGTCATCAGTAGACTGCATGTTTTTGTTGATATTGAAAATAACACTCATGTTACCAAGTTAGCATTTTGTCTCAGAAAGTGCTAACATTTTAATGCAAATTGAAACAAATCTAGTATGACTATTTGATACATTTGAGCACAGATCTGACGAGGACTGGATATGAAGGTCATTGAGGAAAAAAGTGCAACTTCTCGCACTAGCCACGATGCCACAGTGCACAGAATATTATGTGTGAAAGATGTACAGATGTCAGGTGTCTCCTTAAGAAGGTCACAAGGAAAGAGAAAACAAACTCTTGTCAATGTTGTAATTCTTAAATGAAGAGCAATGTCTTTCCTTAAATTTATGAGAAATTGTTTTGTATGAATATGAGTGATTATCACTATTGTGAGAAGTGAATTATTAAAAGGGGTAGATAGAAGTCCACCACAATCAATAATGTCACAATCTTGTAAGGTCCAGTAAAGTTATCAGTAATTTGAACCTGAGCTCAATCCCTGGTAGCTATGGTGCGGAGCACAAAGGCTTAACTTAGGAAAATGTGTAAAGCATTTAGAAATAATGAAAGAGCTAAAAGTCACACAAAACAATAAAAATCCCACTTCAATTTAGAAAAGTAGAGGATAATCTAATGAACAAAAGAACATAAAAATGATAAAAATCCAATAAAGGGAACCAGTGAAAATAAACTTTACATTTCGAAATAAAAATTATGCCAAAAGGCATTAAGTTCCACTGAGGGTCAACTGGACGTGCTAGGCCGGGACCTAGGCCTGATTTGAGGCTGATAGTGATGGAGCGCAGGTCTAATACATCAACCAGCTTCTATCTGGTCAGAGGTTTTACTTTGAGACTTAGCCATTTTTCTTGAAGTCAAACTCCTTCGGAGGGTCAAGTAGGCTCCGGGGAAAATGTTATTACTTTGCAGTAATGTGAGAAATTGAGTCTTATTCTTTTGATACAAAATTAGCAAAAATAACACAATTACACCTGTTCAAGTAATTCTGAGTAATTTGCCACATAAATTCTACTACAGGAGCACAGGAACAATAAACTTAGTGAGTTGCTGCTGTTGTTACTGTTCTGTTGCATTTAGCACTATTTTTATAGTGCATAATGCCTCCTCTGGTCCAATATTGGACTAAAGAGTGAATTTTTCACTAAGAAAATAGTGCTAAATCTTGCACAATTTTGCTGAATTTTGTTTAATTATGCTACAGCAACTTACATGTGTTAAGTCTGTCCCTAGGTGTTAGGCAGCAGTCTGCATCTGAGAAGGGCTCCATGACATTGGATAGTCGTTCAACGAGTTCCCGGTGAAGACATTGGTGCAGGAGGAAAAACTTCAAAATTTGCACCCAGGGAAGTCCTCTTTCCGGCCATAAACCTTTGACGCCTTCACCCGGTCAGGTTTTCTACTTTCTGATCTAGTCACTTTTTTGGCACTCTGATTCCTCCAGTGAGGAAAAGCTGCGAGCTGTAGTCAAAGCAGGCTCTGTAAGGCTGAATACCTTCTTCGCAAGGTCCTGCTGAAATGGATTTGCTTGTTTGAAAAAGCTCTGAGCAGGAGAAACATGAATCTTCAGCCAGAAGCAATGCACCTTGGTCAGATCAACTTTGCAGGTTTGTCCCGGTCCTCTGGAGGTCTTTGGAGTCAATAATTTGTAAGCCCCAGGTCTTTCAAATTGTTACAAAAGGTACACTTTGACATAGCCAAGGCCCCCAGGACCTTGGGAACAGCACCTGGCGGTTAAGGCCTACTCCAGCATGAACCACCAGCAGGGTCCAGGAAAGATCCACTTGGTACTGGTGAGCTGGGCTCTTCCAGGAAAAGGCTGGTCTGTGGGTTGGAGGTGACTCTGGCCCATCCTCAACCAATAGGAAAATGTTCACAGGGGTAATCTTAACCACTTTTGCATCAGTTCCTGAGTGCCCTATTGCAAACAATTTCATAGTGCCCCTTTCTGTCTAAAAATCGAAATTGTGAAACCCTTCTCCCTTTTGCAGAACCTGTGTGCCCTCCTAGAGGAGTGGCCAGGGTAATGAGCAGCCCACTCCTCTGTGGTCACTCCAAACTAGTTCTGGGGTAGCTTTCTTCCCACTGTGTTTGGTGCCAAGCTGACAAAGGGGACAAAGGTGGATCATTTTCAGGTGTCACGTGACATTTACTTGTGACAGGGCAGGCCCTTTCGAAAAGCCCCCCCCAGCTGGTCTTCCTGCCTGAGCACTAAAACAACTCCCAACTCCTACACCATTGCCCGTGCACAGGGATTAGTTTTCATACCTCATTAAGGTCAAGTACTTGAGTAATAGCTGTTGGAAAGCTAATGTAACTTATCCCCCAGAAGCTTCATGCAGGGAAAAGGTAACTTTTTAAAAGCTACTTTTCTTAAATATTTAGTTGTGGAATTATTTTCCTAACTGGTGCCAAACTGGATATAATGAATTAATATTTTGATCTGTACTATGGTTTTCTGTACAGGACAGCTAACCCTCCCGCTGTGGAAATAGCTGTTGGTGTCTTGTAACTGTAGGGACATGGTAACATTACTTTTTTACATGTCTCACGTTTAAATACCATGCCCCTTATCTTGTGGGTTACAAGGCCAACATAGGGGTGACTTAAAAGGAAGGTATTTTCCTGTCAGGTCATACTGCAGGTTTTACATGCAGCTGACAGGCTATAATGGTAGGTCTGAAGTTGTATTCCACAGGCCCAATCTGTGGCTGGCTCAATAGGCGCTGCAATCCACAGGTAGTATTTAACTTCCAGACCTTGGTCACATTTTCTACACCATATTCCATTGACTTATAGACAATTTAAATATGTCAATCAGTGGTGAGCCATTTCAATCATATTTAAAAGGGGGCACAGGAACTTTACTCCTGTTTAGCAGGGGTAACAGTACACAGAGTTTCAAGTCCAGCAAAAATATGATCCAGAAAAAGGAGAAAAATCTGGGGTGACCACACAGAAAAGATGAATTTCCTAAAATGGGGATTTCTACTTCGAAAAATATAACATTGTTTCAGTTTTTTAAGCATCGGTCTGATGGCCAACTTTCACTGGATAATTTGTGTCTAGAAACACCAGCAATCACTGCCTGTATAAGGGTTCCGATGTGAGAACACTTAAAGAATGTTTATAGAAAAGCAAGTCTGGAATTTAAAGATAATACAGTATACTATCATAGGTATCTTCACATGTATCAGTGAGTCGGGCTGTCAATAATGAAGAATGCTGTGTCTTATAATGCCAGGTTTAGTTAATAGTCCAGCTTAGCGACGCTTAGAAAAATATACATAAGCAATGAAGAATAAATAAACTTTATATGAAGAACAAAATCAACAAAATTGCTGAGCCACTAGGGATAGAACTATCTCCCGAATCTGTAAGTATTGTAAACCTATTTTGCGTCATTAAGATTGCACTGCTTCCCCTACTGTCTTTACTGATCCTGTGGGTGAGGAGACCGCCATTGGCACAGAAATAGTAGAAAAGCATGAGAAATGAAAAGAACAATACTGCTGACTGTCTATTTTTTAGTGAAGCTAATACCATTGAAATGTTTATTTATTTGAAAGTGCATTTTTACTATCCCGTTTTCATAAAAATGAAATTCCGTCTGTATCTAGAAAGGCTAACTATGAAGGATGGAGCCAAGCGATTTTTAGAAACATTTTAGGATTTGTTGTCTAAATTTGCAACAGATGATAGCAGCATTACTAATCCAATATTGCAACAGTAAATACATTTGATCATGGAAATTGCAACACTAATCTCGTATTCCACAAGAGCATAGTTAGAAATCCACAGGGGCTTTGTTAATCGGCTTATTAAAGTAAATCGACAATTATAATGTGTGTGTACACTAAATGGCATATGGCTGTAGGCTTGATGGACCATTATTTTAGCTCTTTATTTTAAAATAGCCTTTCACTCTCAGACTCAGAAATATTTTCTGTGGCATTCATTTACTTGTGCAGTGCAAGTCACCTGAACAATATTTTATGGGCATTCTCTTATAATACATCTTCATATGCTGGATTTTAAACATATTCAACATATTTCAGCCTGTGCCAGACTGGGGGTGTGGCTTCTGCACCAATCTAGATGGCGGCAGACCCATGAAGCTCCATCTTTCACAGAGAATATTGAACACAAACAAAGCCTTTCTGTTTAACTCTGGAGTCCTCCTTTACCTCGGCTCTGCCTTGCAACATACCTGACTCTTGAATTTTGGCAGCTTACTTGTCAAAGAACCAGTGTAAAGTCTCCTGGCTTCTGTGCGATCAAACCCATTTTGTGGGTCGCTCCGCTCGCATTTCATACATAAAGAACATCTCCTCTGAGGTCATGTTTGGTTCACTACCAACTATTGAAGTCATTAGATGATCTCATTTCACCTGGTGATGTGACTTTAGTCTTGTTTATCTCTCTTTTGCAGTCCCCGAAACCTTCAAACCTGTGGGCTGGTTTTCTACTCCGTGTGCAGCCGACATTTTATACCATTCTTCATTTTGGCTCCATATAAGGAAACACATATATGACTCTGGATATTTCCTCTCTATGCTGATTATCTCAGCTTTTGCTTTCTTCTGCTCAAGTGGCATCCTTTTTTTTTATTACCTCCCTATGATATGCTTATGTGCCACTTTGCCTGTTGTCATTCACATAGCTGCCTCTGTGAATATCCTCTTTTGTTCTTCTGCTCTACCCTTGCTGAAATTCCTAGATATTTTGTTTCAGTACTCTACTGAAATATTTTTTTGTAATCCCTCTGAAGTTAAATAGGAACACTGAAATCCTACCCAAGCTAGTGTGTCATAGACCACTCTGCGTCAAGATGGCTAATGATTCCCTCATCTGAGCTAAAGCCTCTTCATCTGGTACGAAGCCCAAGACAGCTGAAAATGATCCTCTTGTCTTCTAGTAATCCAGTCCAGGATACAGTTCTTGACGAGGTGTGGGATCTACAGTCCTTTATGAGTACTACCAATGAGAAACTGCAGCAAGTTGAGGATAGATGGATTGCAATGGAATGCAAAATGGTGGACTTGGAACAATGTGTGAGTTCCTTATAGGACATCTCTACAAAAATTCAATTACTTGAACAGGAGATCCAGAGACTCAAAATCCACACAGAGGATTTGGAGAACAGGAATCGGTGCAACAACCTTCATCTATGTGGCTTACCAGAAGTCATTGAAGGACCTAATCTGTTTCAATTCTTAAAGAAATTCCTTCCAGAACTTCTTACCATTCCTGCTTCTCCTCCTCTGAATCTGCAATGAGCACATTGCCTAGGTCAGCTTCATCCTCATTCCTCCAAACCTCATGGCATTATTATGCCTTTTTTAGAACTCACTGACCTTCTTCACCTTTTGAAAGCAGCTAAAGACAAACAATGACTTGTCTGGTCATACCAGCTTCATCTTTCAAGATCTCTCCAATGCAACAAATGCCAGACATAAAGAATTTCTCGTAATACGATGGCAGATGAGTGAACAAATTATTCACTAAGGCATTCTTTTCCCATGCCTCTGCAAGATAACCTACAAAGAAACTACTAAATCCTTTGATGATCCTTTACAAATGAAATTGTTTCTCCACAGTAGTGTACCTCAGGGCATGGATACTCTTGCTCAGAAGCCTTAAGATGTTTTGTACTTTTGTCTTTACCTATATATCACTTTCTTTTTCGCAAACTTTATTTCTATATGTTCCCTTGTCAGTCTTGTTATGGTGTTAGTGCGCTTCATATCAATTTTCACTTATTATTTGTCCAGATCTAGATGTATATCCCTGATCTGCTCTTTCTTCTCTCAAAGATGTTCCTTTGCTTCCTCTCCCTTTTATATAGCGCATCACCCCATCTCCTGTATTTTCCCCCGATATTTCTAACATGTTTAACGTTGTCTCATGGAATGTTCATATACTTGGACATCCCATTAAGCGAAAAAAGTTAACTTTTCATTTATCCAAGCTTGACTCACATGTTGCCTTTTTACAGGAAACACATTGTAATGCTTCTGATCATCTTAAACTAAACATACAATGGGTTGAAATGAAATTAAATGAAATGAAATAGGGATTTATAAAGCGCACGGCTACTCACAAAGAGTGTCCCGGCGCTAATCTCCAAAAACCACCAGACAGAAACCCCAACCTACCTACCATCGACAGGTTTTTGTCCAGCATTTGTTCGTAAAGTTGTGCTGCTATTCTCTGCCATAAATCCTTGAAATGACATGTTCTCTCCACTGAATATGACACTGCTGGACGATGGGTATTGGTTAATGCTATCATTGATAGTCAACATATTACTTTGTTTAATGTTTACGGCCCAGTTAAATCTGATCCTGAATTCTGGCAAGCCATTAAGGCGAAACTGGCCAGTATCTCCAATCCTAATATCATTATGGCTGGCAGTTGTATCCAGCTGTTTGATCCTTTTACTGATATAAAATCTAATTACAAGTTTAAACCAGATAAATCATACAAAACATTTCAATCAACGATTACATCTAGCCCTTTGATGTTTGGAGAACCTGTAACTCTGATAAATTGAAATTCTCTTTTTTTTCTAATGTTCATAATACATTATCCAGAAATGATTATATCTTAGTGAATAAATTGTTGCTTCCTACATTACATTCTGCTGTAATTGGCTCCATCTTTTTATCTGATCATAATGAGAGTTGTTGGAAAAATGTATCCAGGGAAGTCAGAGGATTGGACATATATAGTAGGATATCATTCACATACACAGATAATTGAACTTCCAGAGACACATGTTTGAAGTCAGATATAAATGCATTACAACAAATTTGTTCCAGGAAAGGATCCAAACATAGGACAAATAATAAAGGGGAAAGAGGGCAATATTGCCTGGTACTTCTGTGTAAATCAAAATAGGAAGAAAAACAACCATTAACAAAATCCCGAGGGTTGGAGTATAGTAACTTTATAAAAGAAATACATTTTGGGCCAAGGCCAAACCACTGAAGGCTGGTAAACATAAATTACCAATTAATACGGCCAAAGGCTTTTTGAACATCTAGTGAGAGTGCTGCAAGTGTGGAAGTAGAATGTCCAGCCAGAGTAATATTAGAGAACATCCTAGCATTGTCAGTTGCAAGTCTTCCCTTTATAAAAACCTGATTGGTCTGGTTTACTGAGAAAAGGTGCAACAGATTCGAAATGGGGGCTAGGATTTTGGCAAAGATCTTACAATCATAATTTATAAGTGAAATGGGACTATAAGTTTTACAACATTTTGGATCTTTATCTGGCTTGGGGATTATGGTTATCAAAGCTTCCAAAAAGGAACCACTAACTTTGGAATCAGAAACAAAGGAATCAAAAAGTTCCAAGAGTTTAGGTGCAAAAATTGGAGAGAAGGAAGTGATAAGTTCAATAGAAAACCAATCTGGGCCAGGAGCTTTTGCCTATTTCAGAGATTTAATTGCATCTAAAATCTCATGGACTGTGACATCAGCCTCTAACTCGGTAAATAGGTCTGTAAGGGAGGGTGGTTTATAGAGGCCATCAAAATATTCCTGAACATTAGATTCAGAATGAACAGTATCTTTGTGGTATAGTGTTTTATAAAATGATTGAAATGAGTGAGCTATTTATCAGTATAATTGAGCAAAAAAGAGTTATCTAAATAATTAATAATGGAACCAATAGTTTTGTGCTCAGATTTAATTTTTAAATAATTACCCAGAATTTTACCAGCTTTATTTTGACCACCATGAAATTTAGATTTGGCCTTAAGCAAAATATGACAGGCATCAACAGTAGCGAGTTTATTAAGGTTTGATTCAGTATTAATCAAATCATGCAACATAGATGGAAATTTTGAGATATCATGTTCAAGTACTTTAATTTGTTTCAATAGAAGAGTATACTGAGCAGTTAAACCTTTTTTTTCGGGTAGAATAAGCTATAGTAAAAGTCCGAAATGAAGCTTTGAATGCATTCTAATTATTGTCAATAGACGTATCATTAGGATTATTAAATTGAAAAAATATTTTATAAAAGCACTGGCTTTGGTAAATATGGGTATCTGATAGTAAAGAATGATTAAATCGCTATCTATTAGTTTTGGAGGTAATGTTGGAAATATCTAAAGAGGTCAGGATATAAACCAAATTTGAATAAAACTAAGGTTTTATTCCTTAATGCTCGCTCTTATCAACACATGTTTGCTACTACCAATTTTACATGGAGTCCCCCAGAAATTAAATATCTTGGTGTTAGGTTTTCCCCCACTCTTTGAGAATCACTTTGTCATAACTTTGCTATGTTACAATCTAGAGTACATGCATTATTTTTGACTTGGTCTCCGTTACATTTATCATGATGGGAAGGCTTGACAGTATTAAAATGATGATTGAGCCCCATATACTATACACCATTTCCATGCTAGCCCTTAAAATACCTAAATATTATTTTAAACAAATTAACTCAATCTATACAGAATTTCTATGAAATAATAAAATTCCATGTATTGCTCTATCTAAGCCCAAATGCCCAAAATTCGAAGGGGGTGTTTTTAAACTGTATCACTCCTCTTTTTTAATCTGACAGTTTTCCACCATGAATTATGCCTTTTAATGATCAACCCATACAAATGTGGATTACTTTTTGAGCATTACTTATTAAATTTTTTTTTTAAGAACAATACTCTTTTATATATTGATGTTTCCACAATGTTTCCTGTCTTCCTCCATTTGTTATAATAACTTTCTTAAAATCCGTAATAGATCTTTTTATTTTAAACATTGGAAGAATCACAGTATTGTGTTTGTACACCAATTTGTGAAGGAAAAGACTATTGTATCCTTTCGTAACTTACACAATATCATCTCCTCTTCGATTCAATGTTTACTCTCCTAGTACCACATATCACATACTCATTACTACCAGTACTGGTTTTACCTAAAAATAATATCTTGCATGGTAATATCTCTAAAGTTGCCCTCATTTATAAGACCTTATTATCTCCATACTCCACTAGAGTGAAAAGTCTGTTAGAATTACTATGGGAAGATGATTTATCTATATAATATTCTTTCCAATTTTGGTATAAATGGTGGATTAAATTATTCACTACTTCTAAAGCTGCTCGTATTACACAGTCAGTATTTTCTATTCATCAAAGAGCCATTGTTACATCCGAAAATGTTGCCAAATTTGACTAGTCTGTCTCACTTTTGTGCTGGTTCTGTTCTAAAAACACTGGTTATCTAGGTCACATATTTTATGACTCATGCCATGTTAAGGCTTTTTGAACTTTAATTTGGTCTAAATATTTAAAAATTGTCCAATGTAACATTCCGTTAACACGGCAAAATGTTTGTTTTTGGTTCATTAACTCCTTCTGTTGATCAATCACCTATTGACCCTCAATTGTTAGATCTTTTCATTCACTTGCTTTTAATGTAATCTTCTCATGTTGGAAAGACTTTACTAAACTATCTGTAGTGACATGGTGGAATTTTGTCGGTGATAAACACAGAATACATATTATCTCTTCAGCTACTTTGTATAAAAATGTTAAATCTGATTAATATTGGTTACCCTTTGCTACTTTTCTCTCCTTGCACTCTTCACATTCTTAATTACTTTTTTATCCTTCTTCCCCTCCCTTCTTTTCATCTCCCCTCTTTTTCCATTCTTTTTTTTATTCCTTTTTTCCCACTTCTTGCATAAAAATGAAAAATGTAGTATCTTATACATTTTTCTTCTGTTGACAATTCCTTTAATATATATTCTTTTACATAGTTATTTTTGTATCATAATTACCTTGTGAACTTTCAATAAAAATTATTTAACAAAAAAAAGGGCTGTCCCACACTGCTATCCAGTGCAACACAAAGAAGGCTGGCTAATTCTGTTGTATTTTTTATTGAGATATCGCACGTTGTGCCCATTGTGGGAGACAGTACTGAAGAAGCTCATAACGATACACATTGTTAAACAGTACAAAAATATCCAACCCCCAGAATATACACTAACTGGCCATATATGATAGGGAGGGGATGGGGGCCAGAATAACGGAGGAATGACTCTTGGAGAAGAAACAACAACCAGAAAAAGACACAGATGAAACTATGAGGTACTCTAACATAGAATGCATCAAGACAGGAAACTCGAGAAGGTCATTATAATAGGTTTGCAAATGTTTGCAACAGCAAGTAAGGTTGCGAACCATCTGTTCCAGTGAGTGGTGAAAATAACCAGTCTCATCGAGGGTTAAAATGTCTAACTTCTTGACCCATTCAAGGTATGTCTAATCACACACCAAAAAGTACAAAAGATTGATAAAGGATCACAAAACACAAAGGAGATCGCAGTCTGTCTATCCACAACACCATCAAACAGCATTCAGACATGGGCTTCGTCTGTGAAGCTTATACGGACTCCAGTGGCAGTTCTGCAAAATATTATTTAAGCTTTGATAAAAGCGCCACCTGTATGCTTCAGTGTGATCATAAAATGGGTGACCTTTCCGGAGCATTTGTGTTTTCTTTTCATTTTATTTAGCGGACACTTAAAAGGTGATAGTAATTAATCTATTATGAATTTATATTTTGGCAATTAAAAACATATATAGAAGCAGTTAAAATACAGTGACGAAATGTCATTAAAATTATTGCAAAACTGGCAGATTGATAATATTTTACACCTATTATCCACATTCATTAGGTTTTTATATACATTGTTTTAGTCAGTGTAGGTGGGGTTTCGAAGAAAGATGTTGAGTTTCACTCACATATACAGGGCTCAGCATAACATGCGCCTGAGATTCCACTTCGTCTGTCATACAGAATCTGCAGTAAGTGCAATGATATCTACCTGACACTTCAGATGCTTATGAAAGACCTAAACACAGCCACAAATACTTTGTCCTTTGATCGTGGATGTGCTTTGTTAGCAATTGAGCAGATAGACCATTCCCTTTGCTGACATTAGGTTTTTGAAGATAAGATTCCTTCTTTGCAAGTTCTTTCAGATCATTTTTTTTTACTTAGCTCACATAGCTTACATTTCAGGAAACATTTGAAGTTAACTTGATCATTTTTCATATCTGTCACATAGGTGTTAGATTCTACAAAACAAATGACAATTGCAGAGGGAAAGAAATTGAATTATCATTGACTCTTGTTTCTTCTTCAGCTCTTGGAATGGAGTAGTAGCTAATGTGCCATCTCCTGCTGGGCCTCGATTAAAAAACTGCAACAGCATGGCAGTCAACACTAAAGAACAGGCAGAGACATGATTAAATTCCATTCTAATAGTTTCTATTAAAATATTCACAGGACAATCACTTCAGTTGTGTCAATTGAATACTTTTGTCATGAAAGCTGGTGCATTATATGTTAAAGGTAAGACCACTTTAACCTTTGTTAGACCATCTTTAGGATGGTCTTTCCCCCCCTTTTGCCTCCTATTTATGCTGATTCTTTTTTTGCCCTTTGCACTCTGAGCACTTTGCCACTGCTAACCAGTGCTAAAGTGCATGTGTTTCTCCACTAACTATGATGACATTGGTGTATACCTAATTGGCATATTTGTTGTACTGGTAAGCCCCTGGTAAAGAGGTATACCATTTACCCAGGGCCTGTACTTCCAATACTACTAGTGGGCCTGCGGCACAGAAGTAGCCTTTTAAACCTGTCTCAGGCCTGCACTGCAGTGCTTGTGTGTGCAGTTTACTGCCACTTCGACTTGGCATTTAAAACTACTTACCAAGCCTTAAACTCCCCATTTTATTACATATAAGTCACCCCTAAGGTAGGCCCTAAGTAACAATAAGAGCAGGGTGCTTTACAAGTAGAAGGTAGGACATGTACCTTTATGTTTTGCATGTCCTGGTAGTGACAAACATCCTATTTCATTTTTCACTACTGTGAGGCCTACCTCTCTCATAGGCCATCATTGGGAATACCTTTATATACATTTAAGCTGTAATTCCTGAGCGGAGTAGATTTTTCATGTTTGATATGTTTGGAATGTTAATGATAAATCCTCCTTACTGGTGAAGTTGGATTTAACATTACTGTTTTAGAAATGCCCCTTTTAAAAAGTCGACCTTTCTCTATACTTACTGCTCTTCGTGCCTGACAGCCTCCAATACACATCTGGGCTGGGTGACAGCTACACTTTGTGAATTCCCTCTAGACAGCCACACACATGAAAGAGGACTCATCAGCTTTTTGATAGGCTTCCTGGGCAGGAAGAGGGAGAAGTGGCTTACACATCTGAACAGGCTGTGTTCTGTCCTCACACAAAGCAATGATTTACCCCCCAGGGTTATCCTGGCAGACAAGACTGGGTTGAAAGGGATCCTTGTGCACTTCAGAGAGCTACTTTGAAGTCACCCTCTACATCAAAGGCACTTTTGAGTATAAGTACTGGGTCTCTGACCCCCTAAAATCAGACACTTCTGGATCTTGAACTGAATCTCTGTCAGAAGGACTGCTGAGCTGCTTAAAGGACTCATCTGGACTGCTTTTCTGGAAGGACTGTTTTTCTGCTTATTGCCCTGCTGCCTGCTGCTCACTGACTCTGCTGGAAGGAGAGCTGAGCTCTGCCTTCCCTCCAAGTGATATCCAAGGGCTTTCTGGCTTGCTCCTGTTTTCTGAAGTCTCAAGGACAAAAAATACTTCCTACAATACTGCGGTGCTGCTGGACTCTGAGTTCTACCCTTACTTACTAAGGTGCCCACTACAAGCTCTGGGATTCCAAAGTGTGTTCTACAGCTGATTTCATCACCTACAGCTCCTGGGCGCCTCAAATCAACCTTTTGGGCTCTTCGCAACCACAAATGGGCCTGTTCACACTGTGACAGCGCCGCTCGTTTGAAGGATCAGTGCGAGCTGCTATTGCATAGTGTCCTCGTACAACAAGCATCGCCGACCATGAGGCCCCATCTGCAGTCATCGACGCCCGGTCGACTGTTCGCATCCGCAGGATCATTACTAACAACACACTACTTGCTTCCGGTGATTGTCTTCTCCGCGAACGGGGTACTTCACTCAGCTTGAGATGGTAAAACTTCAGCTGGACCTGTTTGGAACTATATTCAACCTGCGCTCCATCGCGGTTAGCCTGAACTTTGGATTTACCCTGGTCTAGCGCAACCTAAAGTAACCTTTTACTACTATTGACTTCTAAGCACTCTTTAAGTTTAATCTTTAAAAATTCATACCTTGACTTCTACTGATTGAATTTTAGTCTCATTTTGGTCAGATAAATATTCTATGTTCTTCTAAACCTGTGTGGAGTCTGTTTGTGGTGTATTAATTGTGCTATTGTGTGTATCTGTTGCTCAAATACTTTACAAATTGCATCTTTAGATAAGCCTTACTGCTCTGTGCCAAGTTATCAGAGGGTGAGCACAGGTTTTCTGTCAGTGTGTTTCTAGCTTACCCTGCCTAGAGTGGTGGTTCCTCCTTGGCCTGGGTGTATACCTCAGCCAAACAGGAATCCCATTTCTAACAGCCTTCTATACTAAAAGTAGAAGAGAAGTGAATCAACTGCATTGCATAACGTGACATACGACAACACATATTTTTTTAAAGTTTGCATTCACCCCTTGGAGCATCTTGGTGCTGAATAAAAGAATAAAAGATTTATTGTTGCCAAACTCAGTTGTACTCATTTTATCCACCATAGAAGAATGAAATGTAGATTGGACCTGCCAGGATTTGAACCCGTGGCCATGAGGTGAAACGCAGGTTTCGGAGTGGATGCACTTTGTCCACTGACTCACCAAATCTAGCATATTAAATAGAAATAAAGCATTCCCACATTTAATAGCTTTGGACTTTTTAACCTGAAAATCTTCACAGCAAGAGAAGTTGCGGCTGACTACCGAGCCATAAAGTTATATTTGTGGACTCTCTGGAGTTTAATTCCATTGAGAGAACAACAGTTTTTCTCATGGACTTTGCAAAAGAATAGGATCTAGGTTTTAGTCAAATTGACCAACGTAGTATTACGATCTGTGTGAGCCTACATCTATTTTATTAATGACTCGTTGCAAGCCAATCATTGCATGGTCTAGCAGCACAATGTTGTCAGCATAGCTGATATAGGTGACTTTTCTCAGAGCAACATTTTGGAGGGAAAAGTTAGACTGCTTCCAAGTTGCCATTCAGGTCACACAGACAGATCTGATAGTAATACAGACTTTTCCTGACACAAGGTTTCTGAGGTACTGCATCCAGACAGCCCCTCCAGCAGTGATCCAATTAGTAAAATCTCTCATGCCAAGAGGGTCTCAGCCTATATTCATTGAAGTGGACAGCAAACAATTGATATTCTGTGTCAAGGAAATCACATAGTTTAATTACACCTTAAGATTGGACCAAACAGGGCAGCAAATAAATCATCTAGCTATCTAAAAACCTTCAAAGTTACAGATCGGAAGCCTCTTATGGCTGTAAAACATTTGGCAATCATGTCGTGTGGCAGGAATGTTTGGAATTTGAAGGTAGGGGCTTTGCACAATATACTGTATTCAGACCCTCCAGATTCTAAAGGTTCTTCTTCTCTATTTTGGACCAGCACAAGTAATAATCCCTCAATGGTCCTCAGTGGGAACCAAACGCCCTATTGTAGCACTTGACTCTCAGAGGGTAGCGAGGCGGAGCAGTCTAAGGTCTACTCAAGGGGGGTGCTGTGGGCAAGTAATCACCAATCACTGGCACGCAATAGTAACAGTCAATAAATGATCTTTCAGTCAGTACTTTTTCTTTAGAAAAAGCAGAAGTACATTTATTATACACATGCACACCACTAAATACTACACAGTAATTTACAAATATACAGTGGCAGATGGAACATAACATAGAGGACATTGTCTAATCACTCGTGAACCCCTAGAGGAGTCACCCAAACATACCAAGTGAGTTTCAACAGTCATTACTTAATCACAAGATATTACTTTGGCATGAATAATGGTCATAATTGTGGGCATGATGTATCGCTAAAACAAATGAATCATCATGTAAACCTAATAAACATTTGTCAGGAAATAAATTTGGGTGTATTTGTGCATTCTTTCATATATGTGACATTAACCTGTAATGGTCAGAAAAGACCCTTGTGACATCACTGTAAATAAGGCCTGGCAAAAAGGCATTGGGGTGTGACCCTACAATAAGCCCCTAGAGAGCGTAACCAAATGAACATTGCCATATACATTTCTAAACCTTCTGGGCCTTTTACAATCCAACACAAGGCCCCCATGAGTGCAAACTACTCCTAGCTATAGAGCAGAAGCTACAGCCATGGGACAGCTTGAAAATTTACCAAACAGAGGGAAAGGTGATGATTTTGGCGTCCCTCCAACCTAGGGTGAGGACACAGTAGATGGCCTGGGAAGAAAGAGCACGTTGTGCTGAGCAATTCAGTGGTGATCCCAGCGTCCTATGGCCACCACAAGCTGAGATGGGGCAAATATGTGTTTTAAGGGGAAGGCCCTGCAAAGTATTATGAGGCGAGTCTTTATAGAGCAGTGAATATTATAGCAGAGGCTCTCCCACTGAGCTGGGTAGAGGCGCAGTGAGGTTTTCCCTCATTTTCCTTTAGATGCAGCCTCGCACCGCATTTTTCCATGCTTCAGTGAGGGTGCCTGATCCCACACAGACACCCCAGAGATTGCCACAGATGGAAGGCAGCATGGGGAGCCCACCCCGCGGCTCACCTCGCCAGCTCCCTGCCCCAGCTGCATGTCTGCATGCTACCGCAGGAACTGCCAGTCCTTCTGTGTGTCTGCCCACTCCAGTGAACAGACGTGTGTAATGGTGGCTGCCTCCCATTCCTCCAGACATTGGCATGGGGAGCGGGGAGTGTGGGGCACTGGGGGGTGTGGTAGCCCGTACCCATCTTCACGGTCTGCTTCGGGATGCCCGAGGATCGGTCCTTGGCCCCCTACACAGAATCTGTAGGGTGCTGTCACGCTTCCCAGTTTATGAAATATCTGGGGGTCGGGGTCCTGGCCTCCTCCCACATAAATCCACCTGGGGATGGGGTTCCCGGTGCGAGGTACGAACACAGGGAGGGGCCCCCCGCACGCCCTCTCCCCCTGCGTGATGGAAACAGCCTTCTTGTGCTATCCCCCAGGTACTGGTCCACCCCAGGGGAATTTATCGGTTGATACGGCAGAGCCCCACAAGCTCAGTGCGACGAAAGGTCAAAGGTTGCTAAAACTTTCAAATGAGATAACTTTGGCCCATTGGGCTGATTTGCACGATCCTGGGCATCAACCCTCCTCACCTCTAGAGCAATTCAGTCCTAAAAAAGCAGTTCTTCATGGTTCCATGCACCAGTTTTCATTTGTCACATTGTTGTGCAAAAACGTCCAGGGCTTTCCCCAACTGGTCCCCAGGGGGAGTGAGGGGGGCAGCCTCACTTGGGGAGACCCACTGGTCCTGGGGTCAACTGGACGGAGTCCTGGGTCCAGAGTGGGGGTAAGGGGTTGCTCCTGCTACTTCTCCATGGCTGTCCCAGGATCCAGCAGCACAGCATAGAAAAATCAAATGCAAGAGAGGGACTTGCCCTTGTGAAAGGGTTTTTAAAGGAGAGAGGAAGGTTCTAGAAGACAGGCACCCCTAACCAAACCAGGGGTGCCACATCACCTCTCCACCCTTGTCCCAACCAATGTTCCCTCTAATTTTTTGCCTCTGCGTGCAGCAGTGTAAGGTCTGCATGTGGCGCTGCAACCAAGACTATGTGCGCCAGGAACCAGACCGTGCGTGGGGGTGCAGCGCCAAATATCACTCCAAACATTTGCTTAAAAAAGTGAAAAGACAGTGCATTTCCACAAATGCAGCGCCACATGAATGGTCTTAAAGCAGGTTTTCAATTTAGATACACATGCCATGACATGAATTGGTTACAGAGGCAAGTACACTTCGGGTTCAGTAAAGCTCAGGACTCCAATGGTGGTACCGTAATACAATTTTACTAAAGATCCTCAACTCGAGCACTGTTCATAGGGTGGAGAAATGTTAGGAGCCTATACAAGATCACATATATACACAATTACATAACATATTTAAAATTTGATGTGCAAGCTACAGAGTAATGTCTGGATATCCCGTCAGAGATAGTTTGTGAAATGTGTGACATCCAGGCAAACATGGAGTGTGGGAGAGGGCCATTCACACAAGTCAAGTGCCATCACTGTTAATAGGAGCATGGCTGCGGGGCAGATTGTGAGCCTTATTGAAAGTATTTATGCTAATCGCTGCACCAGTTATGCATGTACAAGGCGCTGCAAATGAATACTTTTTCAAAGGCACACAATCAGCCCTGCAGCTGCGTACTATTAACAAAAGAAATGCAGAGTCTCAAACACGAAGTGTGCTTTCAGAATCCTGAGTTTTTAAACAACCAAAAGGCTGAGGACCTTTTTCTTGCTGAATTTTTATGGTGCCTAAGATTACTCTAATATGACCCTTGTATATGTTTTAATATTGTTGTATAAGATGTTTGTAGTGTACTTTTATGGTTTTTATTAACCGAATAAAGTGAATATGACTGACTGAGAATCCTGAGTTTGCGCTTCTCTAGAAAAAACACTCTAAAAACATACAGTCTTCTAGCATGAATGACATGGTATTCCTACACCTTGTAATCCCCATTGTTTTATGTAACATTTCCTGTACACTGATTTACACACGTATAAGCCTTCATCTCTGTGTAATTTATGCGTGATGTAAAGTGCTCTGACATCCTACACTGGTATGATAAGCACTATAAATTAAATTAAATATATATGAGAGAGGGTCTATGGAGAGATGAGGGGCACTCTTGGAGAGTGGCAGTGGGTGAACTTGTAGAAAAGAGAGCTATGAGAGGAGGGCACCAAAAAAAGAATGTTGCACCGGGTGCCACCCGCTGAAGCTGTTCATGTGTAGCTGTATCAACCTCTCAAAGTTAATTTTTGTGAAAAGATGGAATCTTCTTGCTGTAGACTGCAGCGTTCATCTTCATTTGGCAACTTCAACTATTGCCAAATACTGCGGGAAACAGTGCTTAATTTGTAAAACAATAAGTGCCGGGGCTCAAAGCTTAGCTCAGAAGATGTGCATTGTTCTCTGTCTGTGGCCCTGGATGAAAGTTTGTTGAGGAAAAATATGTAACGGTCCCCAGAAATTAGTGCTGCTGGGCGTGGGATCACTGGATTCACTTGAATCACTAACAGGAAAGCATAAATACACTCAAATTCAGAGCTTCCCTCGAAGATGATCCGCGTTGTAGGAAAGATGACTAGTAAAAGCAATTGGGCCAGGGTGTGGTTCAATTTATAGCAGGACCTCACCCGAAATCATGGCCTTCCCACTAACCTTCTGCGGCGCCCGTGTTTGGTCAGTAAAGAAAATTTCATTTATAAAGACTAGTATTATTCCGATGAGCTAGCCTCGTTCTTCCATGCGCAATCTACTAATTTGGGCTGTTTAATTAGAACCTCAGTACAGCCACAAACCGTATCTTTTTATTTCTCCACTTTCTTCCTTCTTGTTTCTCCACTTTCTTCCCATTAGCATCAGGCTTCTGAACTCCAGTGCCTTCATACATTTACTGCAGAGCCATTATTTTATTATTTGTAGTTATAAGAGTGTGCAGGTATTACAAATTTACCCACTGTAAGCCTCAAATCATGTTTTCACTTTAACCCCCTTATCTCTCCATACTGCTCTGAATACGCCAATCATCATTGTGCACACTTATTTTATCAATTGTTTTTAACCACTTAACCGCGGCGGCAATTCCGCCGAGTGCGGCGGTTTAGCGGAGTGGGCGGGGCCGCGTCGGCCAACGGACGTGCGCAGCACTACGGAGGTAGTGCTCGCGACGGCCGTTGGCCGACAGAAGCAGCGAAGGGGTTAAATGTTTCCAACACCTGCCGCAATTGTCTCATTCTTTTTCAACCGGTTTTCATTGTTTTTCCTTTTTGAAAGGTTTTGTTCTTGTTAATTGCCTCTCAATTTATCAATTCCATTGAATGCTACCCTACATTAGTTTAGTTTCACAGTGTGCAAAGATTACTAATCACTCAGAAAAAATGAATTGTGTGAAATATTTTTTTTAATGTATTTGCTTTTTGTTTGCTTTGGCATTTGGGCTGGATTTACAAATACATTCTGAAATTTAAGGTAATAGGAATATGCCTAAACCTGTCATGCATTCTCACTTTTCTGAGTATTCAAGAAAGTAAAACAGGGTGGACCCGGGCAACCACAATCTTTGTAGTTTTCAAGGCTTAAGTGTCTCCTTTCTACAATAAAATTTTTCACTAAAACTAATATTTTCCACTAAATGAAAATCCACCAAGTTTAGGGTTAGTGAAAAGTCTGATTCCCACTCTATATTTGCACCACTGGGAGCATGTCCTTTCATGTGGTGAAACCCTTTCTTCCGCATTTCAATATTGTTTTAGATGTTTGCATAAACATACAAGTGTTTCGTGTATATATTTGCAAATGTTTTGTGGAAGCAAGGAAGTGCCTACATTATGAGGATTTCTAAAGCCTTCGCATAGTCTCACCAGTATAAAAACTCCTTTTCTCCCCATTTTCTTCATCATTAATCGTATGTGCATTTTCTGTTAATAATTCCCCATTAATCTAAATTCAGTGAACCAAGAAAAGACATTTATTAATGTAAATTCATTTTCCTAGGTACGTAATGCCACTTGTGATTAATGTTCCTGCTAGAGAGAGAGATCGAAGTTTTATCTAGTGGCAGTTTTGACTTACCATAAAGTAGCACAGAGGGTTAATATGCCTGTTGCAAAGAACAGATCTGTCTTTTATGTGAATAGCTGAGTGGATGAATAAAGCCAGCCTTTACAAGCACTTTAAAACAAATGAAATGGAAGTGAGAAAGGGCCTATGAAAAGATATGGGGCACTTGTGCGGTGTGGTAGTGAGGGAATCCGAGGAGGAGGTCATAGGGGGAAAGGGTGGGTGGGTGGGTGGGGATGGGAGGGAAGAAAAGATTGTCGCACCAGGCGCCACCAGCGCTAAAGTCAGCCCTGAATAAAGAACATGGCAAGCTGACAAGTTTTGGATAATTTGTGGCAAAATCGTAAGGCTACGGCGGTATTCTTGTAAGTTTCATGTTCAAAAAAATATTACTTTCAATAAACATCACTCAGTTCCATGAAATAATTGTTTACACGTCATTGAAACACTTTAATATGATGAAAAATCCATGTTTTTCTATTTTCCAGTCTACCATTTTCCTGACATTTGTTGCCCGAGTTACATCTTTTATGGCTCGGCTCGTGATTTGGCTCTTAGAGCCAGGCCAGATCCAGGTTCAGCTCTCCCCACAGCTGTCCGTGTCCCATAAGAAATGTAGTCTCTTCTATGCCCTTGGATGCTGCAGCACCTGCCGCACCCCAACTTCCAACGCAAGTCTGATGTGAGGAACACACCCCAAAGACGAGGTTACCTCACTCTTCTGTGCTCACTCCAAAATGCGAAAGCTAGTGCTGTGAAGCAGATTCAACATATCACAGCTCACCTTCCTTGGAACAATTTCACTCGCCTAACAAACCAACATCTTCATTAGACTACCAAACGCCTCCGTGCATTTTACACAACATGATTCGGCATAGTTAACTACTGGTAGTCCTGCTAAGTACCACGCATCAGGCGTCAGACTAATACATTTCAGTGTGGTGGTCCGGATCACCGCACTGAAATGCATTAGTCACGCTTACAGAACTCCCCGACGCTGTGGTGATGATCATAAGGAGCTTCAAGCAGCCTGGCACATGGCGCTTAATCTGCGTGCACTGCAGAGCTCTGGCTTGGGAACTTGTTGCTATAGCGATCACAGGCCATGGTAGTACTGATAGTGGACTCATTTTAAATTGGGCTCACTTTCCCTCTCTCTTTCACGCGGCCGCGCATGGCCTCGCATATCTAAGACACAGGTCACGGGGGCGGGGCAGCTGTTTTAAATGTGTACCAGACTTAAACTTTATTAAACTATAGGCAAGCTCACAAAACAAGTATTTTATTGGTTATTAAGATGCCAAATATATCTGCCAACTGACCCTGTTAAAAAAAGAAAGTAGGTCAGTGATCTTCTGTAGGCACTTTAGGAGCACTGGCCAATTTTGAGACCGTTTTCATACCACAACATGGGCTAGTTTATTAAATCTATCTTACTGCATAGACATATCTGTTGTTCTCTATTCAGTTCTAGGTTCTCTAATATGCATCACTAAAAGTGCCACACACAAGCCATTTATATGTCACACATAGGAAGACTGAGTATATGCTATGTCACACATAAGCAGTCTCAAACTTTGGCAGCTATGTATTAGGTGACTGCAATTTCTCCAGTTAATCTACACAAGAGGCATATTATTTTTCCAAAATGCCAGGGGTTAATTTGTTTCACAGTTAGAATGAATATTATGTATGTGTGTGAATGATGTGTGGTGATTTCCAGCTGCTCCAGAGTCCAAATGCCAAGCTGTCGGTATACCATGAAATATGATATGGTGCTGCTCATTTTTAATGCAATTGCTGCAAATGTTTTGCGTCTTACCAGAGAGTAACATAATTCACTACTGGTTGGCGCAGTGGTGAACAGTGGCATCTGTATTATAGTGCTATGAGGTCCCATCCTGCTACAGAAAGTACTGTGAATATGCTATGCTATCAAATTTGCTTTGTAGGCTAGTGTGCGGTCATGTAGTGTTTGAGACTGTATCGCTTTTCTTAACAGTGCACAGCTGCGTGGCTGATTCTGACCCTTTTAGTTAGTATTCATGTTAATTGCAGCGCCCATGTGCGCTGCAATTAACATGAATACGGTCTCGCAGGATCAGATGTCGTGTGCACGCTAAATACAGCACACTGCACGCTTGGGGTGACTTCAGTGCGCGCGCGCGCCTTATTGGGAACAGTGTCTAGGGCCTACTTTAGCAGTGACTTATATGTGTTAAAAGGGAAGGTTTTGGCCTGGAATAATGTTTCTTTAGCCAGATCAAACTGGCAGTTTTAAAACTGCACAACAGGCTGCAATGGCAGGCCTGAGACATGTTAAGTGGGTGGCGCAGTGAGTGCTGCAGGTCCACTAGTAGCATTTGATTTACAGGCCCTGAGCACATGTAGTACCATATACAAGAAACGTATAAGTAAATTAAATATGCCAATCTGGTGTAAGCCAATTGTACCATGTTTTAGGGAGAGAGTACTAGCACTCAAGCACTGGTTAGCAGTGGTAAAGTCCATGGAGTCCTAATGCCAACAAAAGCGTATTCAGAAAATCTGGATGGGTGAAGGCAAAACGTTTGGGGGTGAGCCTGCAGAGAGGGCCCGTTGCAATTCCCTTCTGTTCAACAACTCTACCCTTTGGCTTGCGGGTTTCCGCAGGGATCCTCTTTAAGCTCAACCATCTATTTATTTATTTCCTTTCTCTTCAAAGTACTTTATTGATTTCCCGAATATGCACATACATCAATTACATCCCAAAATACCCCCACCCTCAAACAATGGGTGAAACACTTGACACAGAGAATACCAATCACAGTTTAGCTTCTTAAGCTTAATAAAGCTACTAACTTAGGCGTTGCTATATCGTGTGACAGAAATCAAAATCTTACTTGTTGGTTATCTCCAGGATCGCAGTGATTGGGGACATTTCAAAAACCTACCTCCCTCCTCCAGGTTGGTTACCAATGGGCGCCTTACGGCATTGTATTTACTCTCCATATCATTCAGTTCCCATATTAATTTTTTCATCGCTAACATTGTCCATAATTTAATCTCCTACTCTTGTATTGTTGGCATATTCATTGATTTCCATTCTTGGGAAATCAGCTGTTTGGAGGCTAGTTCCATTCATAATTTTTCTTCAATCTATTTTAAGAAGAGTCTTAATCTCGGCAGGCCGAATCACCCGTAGCACTATCGCTGGGTCAGCCTGGATCGGATACCCAATTTAATATGACTTAGAACCTCTTTACAAAACATCTTTAACCTCGGGCATGACACTAGATATGTAAATCACACATTCCATACCACAATTTTCCCATCATAGACCCAATGAACCACTATGCTAATGCTTCACTTTTATGGGGGTGATATGTCATAACATCATAGTCTTATACAGACACTCTGTTCTTTACACTCTTACATAAAAACAGTATATCCGTCCACAATTACCATTAACATTTCGTGATGGAGCCAATCAGTGCACGCTGCCATTGTTTCATATATAGCCATTGTATGCAGGGGTTCTCTCCAATGAGCATCATAGATCTTCAAAAAAGATTGTTGCGGCCTATACTGCAGTGAAAGTACTGATTTCTATTGAGTGAGATTTTTACATGCTGCCTCTCTATATCCAGGTTGCATAACAGTGTCGTAGTTGGAAATATTGCATATGGTAAGTTTCTTGTAGATGGAAATCCCATTTACACTAGTCAAACGATTTAATTTCCTGCCCCACAAACGTGTACCTGAGCATTTGAAAACCACCCCTCTGAGTTGATCCTTTTTAATATATATGTTCACCAGTTAGCTGATATTGTGAAATCTTTTGCAGTTACTGTGATCTCTTATTCAGATAGCATTCACATGACGTGTTTGAGACACTGTTTTCCTTTTCTTAACAGTGCACAGCTGTGGGGCTGATTGTAGGCCTTTGAGTTAGTATTCGTGTTAATTGCAGCGCACACGGGCGCTGCAATTAACATGAATACTAACTCAAAGGGTCACAATCAGCCCCGTAGCTGAGCACAATTAAGAAAAGAAAAGCAGAGTCTCAAACACAGCGTGTGCTAAAGCACACATCGTGTTTGAGACACTGTTTTTCTTTTCTTAACAGTGCACTGCTGCGGGGCTGATTGTGGGCCTTGAGTTAGTATTCATGTTATTTGCAGCGCCCGTGTGCGCTGCAATTAACATGAATACGGTCTTGCAGTATCAGATATCGTGTGCGTGCTAAATACAGCACACTGCGCGCTTGGGGTGACTTCGGTGCGCGCGGGCGGGCGCCTTATTGGGAACAGTGGTCCCAACCCTCCTGCACATCAGGTTGGGGCAATCCAAAATGGCATCATCCAGAAGCAACTGGTCACATCAGCTTCTGGGGTCTCAGCTCCAGTCCTCGTTGACTTGCACGCTAGAGTTTCAGAGGGTTGCCTCCAGTTGTCTGGGCACTCTCTTTAATTCAGTGGGCTTGGGCAGGCCCATCCCTGGTGCAGAGTGACAGCTGAGTGATTGATGCAGATGATCCTGCCCCATCCCTTTCCTTCTCGGATGCTGGGAGAAGTACTGCTACTTGCTCCTTTGTGTGGGGGTGGCCTTTGTTCCTGCTACTGGAGAAAATGTAATTACTGGGCACAGCAGGGTGACACAAGGCCTGGGCTCTGATCTCTGAACTCTGAATGACCCACCAGATGTACATGTATCCTTTTAGAAGTTACAAATTAGATTTTCTTGCACAGGTTACACTCCAATTAAAGATGTCAATGGTCTCTGTAGGCCAAGGGGAAGGGAAACTATACTCTAAGGCAGTTCCCTCCCTATGTGAATCAAGGAGTGTCACTAAAGTTAAAACAGTAAAGCACACTGACTTTCCCTAATAGTATACATTACCCTCATGAGGCCTATCCCAGGTGAATACCTAATCCTGCAGAGTCCCCATTGCGTGCAGTGGAGAGGTGTGGTGCAGCGGCCAGGGCAGCTGACTTCGGAGCACAGGGCTCACGGTTCGATCCCCGGCTCCGGCGGCAGCTCAGCTCAGCACCATGTGACTCTGGGCAATAGCTCACTTAATTTCCACGACGGCCCCCAGCGCCTTGAGACCCGTAAGGGTGAGTAGTTCGCGCTTTACAAATACGGATTTATTATTATTATTATTATTATTACCTGGGCACTGTTACTGGGCTGTAAGCAACAGTGGTCTCCCTTGTGCAGTCCATGCACACTTGTTCACGTGTACAATGCCAAGTGCTTCTTACCCTTGCTACGTTGCAGCGGCCTTATCTTAAAAAGTGGACCCTGGTGGTAAACACTCGCAGACCATTTACCGCATGATTACGGTGGGTGAGACCCCGATAGTGAGGCTGACCCACTGTAAAAAGCCCAAAAAATGGGTGATCAGAAAAGCAAAAAATCCAGGGGCAGAACTGGGGCAGAACCCAGTGCAACACGGACCAAGCTAGTTTAGCAACTTCATAATGTGTCAGATAAATTAGTTGTTAGTGTTGATGGGAGACTTAATAGTAGTCCATATTGGATAACCTAATCTCACCTAACTTGATGGGTGCATGTAGTTTGAAGAGTTTGAGATGGTGCCTGCTCCCTGCCCAAGAAAAAAAATATCTTTTCACACACGCAAAAGGTGATCTGAGGCAACGGAAGGAATACTTGCAATTTGTCTAACAACTGGTGCTTGCTCTGGGTAGCATCCCAACCCATCCTTCTCTAGCCACCTAAGTTTGGACCCATCCATATGCAAATCCCCTTTGACCCTGCTTCTCATGGGAACAGTCCAGCCCGACCAGCCAGACCAAATCCTCACTGAACTGGAAGCAACCTAGGACCAGTTTCGCCCTGATAATGGCTCATCAGTCAGGCTTAGCTTGGTTCCAGTGGCAGAGTGAGCACGGGACCCACATCTGTGCATACTCTTGCCACTTAGGGCAGTACAGGCTCACTGTGCCACTAGATAGATAGATAGATAGATAGATAGATAGATAGATAGATAGATATTCATTAATAAAACAAAGGATGAAGTAATGTTATAGTTAGGTATACTTATAATATCTTACTTTACATTAAAACATCTGAAACGTTATAGTTAGGTGAATATGTATTTTAACACACTACATATTAATCTTAAAAAAAAAACACTGAAATTCACCACTTATGCACAGTGTTGTCATTTCAGATGTTTCATTGGTGTTGTCAATGATGACATAAAGCATGTCATGAGTGATGTTGTATGTGACACTATAAGCAAGACATGGCAAGGGTACAAGCTACTCCTGTTAACTATTGTCAAAATCAGTGTTTTTTTTAAATTTAAAATGAAACATTGCATGGCCAATTTGGTGTTCACAGTGTGGGGTTGCACACAGGTACTGGCCACTGTGTCCTAGCCCCCATGGGCAGCCACAATACCATTTCTGGCGAACCCCCATGGTCTTGCAGTGCCCCAATGCCTGCCCTTATTTTGCAGCACTACCGCAAAATTAAATGGCCCTGTGCTGAGTGTCATGTAGTTGTGCGGCATTGCTGCACTGTGCAAACAAATCCTTGTTAATTTGACACAAGGGAGTTTCCCTCTAGGAATCCCCACCTCCACGGTGAAGAGTTCAGGGTACTCTGCCCCCTCATTCCTTATTTTGTTTGTTTTTAATGATATTAGGATAAAATCTCAGAGTCAAAAAATGGTAGCTGCAACTTTCTTCACATGTTGTGGCCAGCCATCGAGATCACGTGGTTTTAGCTTGCTGTACTCCACTGTAGTTCTACAGTGGTAATGAGCCTCTAAATAAAAATAGATTTAACGATGAATTTAAACTACTGAATGCATGCACACCAAATCATAAATAGCATGGTTTCTCAGTAAAGATCTAGCTTCCTGCTAAATTTGGTGTAATTCTATTCAGCCATTTTCGCCATTTTGGGGAAAACATGTTTTTGGACCCCCTCTTTTTCTGTGACTCGCTTGACAAATCACCCTGAAACTGACCGGGAAGAGTCTGAGGTTGATAAACCTGTTTTGTGGAAATTTTGTGAACATTTGTCAAACAGCACAAAAGTTATTACCAAACCAAAAAATGAATTTCCAAACCCGGCGACCAAACCTATAAAGTTGCGACCACCATTGTAATATATATATATTCACTGGGGAAAAAAAGAAATGTTAATGTGAAGTTAGATGCAGGTCTTCTAATAATAAAAAACTAACATTTAAAAACAAAAAAGCACTGAAAATCACCAGTTATACGTAACTGAACTAAGTCATAGCAGTGCTAGTTATCCTTGGGACATTTTTCCATTCTTGGCCTGACACCACTTCAATTCTTCCAGGTGCAGTTGAACAATATGTTCAGATGATAGAAACTAGATGGAATATTCCAATGCCCTGCCTCGTGGGTTTCCAATTTGTCTCGCTAAAAAGGCTAAAGGTGCTTCAAAATGTGGCAGTAAGGCTTCCCACAAAACATCCTGACGAGGCCGCAATTCACAAAACTCAGTAAGACCTTAACGACCAGTTGAATAAAGGATGCACTGTATATGAGGGCCATCAAACTTGTCAAGGACTGGCTTTTTACCAACTAAGGACTGCATTGAGAAGCCTACATCAGTCTGTCTGGTACAGTTTTTCATTACCAGGAGACGTACAGATGTCAGTGTACAGGAAATGTATTGCATAACACTAAAGTCAGAATTCTGAAATGTCCTTGAATGCAAACCCATGACCCTTTGACTGCTGACTTTGTACAAGCTATGGGCTCTCGCTGCATGACTGCCGAATGACTATAACAACATTTACAAAGCCTGGCTAAACAGAAGGCAGGGTGATGATAAGCAGCTACTTGGCATTTAGAAAGTCCCTCGGGGAGCTCGTTATCACAAACCCAGCCTAAGTATTTGCGACCAGACCAGCCGCCGATGTATACTCGATTTTGTTTTTAGATGCACAATTAGTGATTTTATTCATACAGAATCATAACATTAATATGCGAGTACAGGGTTTTACAGTATTGTTTCAGTACCTTCTTTCCTGATGTGATATTTGGAGTCAATTCCCTTGGGAACTGTTCATGCAGCGATCAACATATGGCCAGAAATGCTAGTAGATGTGATGCATTGTGTACCATTTCCTTTAATACCTCTGCGTTCTTTAAATATATCACCGCTGCAACAGACGGGGAATTAAAAAACATAGATGCCTTCAGAGGAGTGTGTTTCCAAGAGCAACAGAAGCAAAAATAGTTTTAACATAATCACGAGGAACACCCCATTGATTGATTTTCTCTTGAGAGGCCGTTTACAAGAAATCTCATTCCGGAACGAGGCAGCTAGAGCAATCAGTTCTCCGCTTCCAGGTACAGCCTTTTATGATAAAACAGGCCGGTTTTGACTAAGGCCACAGTGGCTGGATGCTAATTAAAAGAAATGAGGATAATTTAGACAATGACTCCTCAGAGTTTAACTCCATCAATTACCAGATTTATTTGACACTTGTTTTGTTGCAACACACTGGTAAACAACGTAGAGACGGCGAATAAAGACCTGGAGACTGAACAGCTGTTGTTCTGCGTGGTTATTTACTGTATTTCGAACATGTCGCCGGGTTGAGGGAAAATCCCACTGTCCATGTTCGACGCCAGCCTTCTGTACACAAAATGTCACGCGGCTCGGTGGCGCGAGGGGGATGCCTGGCACCTCAGGATTTTGGCAGACGGCTTAATGCAAGCAGCGGTGCTGTCAGTTCTCCATTTGTTTCTCAAAGGACAGTCACACTTACATGCGTTCTTGTCAAATTGTTGCATTTAATTTCAGCACCAGAATGTCAGAGCTGCCATTTATAAAAACAAAAAAAAAACAAGAGCTTTGCAGTATGAAGGTCCCTTTTAGAGACTGTCTTTGCAGTGTCATTTATCCGTCTAGGAACAGCAATTGTGTTTCTAGGCTGTCGCACACTTGGTCAGCTGGCCCTCCCTGCTGGAGAACTACTTTGCACATCAGACCGAGAATTCCGTATAACAGGAACGACAGAGAGCAAACACGAACAAATTCCCTTTGAAACATAGGTGGCCATTTAAATTGACATCACATTGTGCCACTCTCGGCTTAGAATGCAAAATTGTTGAGTGCTCTTGCACGATAATGCATCCGACAACCACTATAAAAAAACGAGTTGCGCTAACATGGATGCTTCACAATTTGACATTTAATTAGCTATCAAACTTCTTCCTATTTTGCATCTGGAGCAAGATTTGTTGACCTTCCGACAGCCTTGATAGACGTGCCACAAGCAAACTCGGATTTACATTGTTAAAAATTGTCATGCAGCAACATCAAAACTGTGCTCTGAAGTGCTGTGAATGAAATCATGATGGTCTGTAAGAGGGAGTCAGAAACACCGTTTTAAAACACTTATCCTGTGGAAATCATTGGTGTTTTTCAGCTTCTTGATGCAGACTAGACAGAAAGCCACAATGGAAAGCAAAGGGAAAAAAAAGCAGCATACTCTTTGAAAAGCTGATCACTTAGATCAATGCTATATTAACTGTATAAACTAAAAGATTGCCGATACTGGAACCCCATGCATTGCGCAAAGATTTGTGGGGTTTGGGTGGGGCAGTAATCCCTGCAAAAATTGCAACCTCATCTTACTCGCAGTTCACAGCTGCATTCCAATCAATCCTTTTTGATGCACTAAAAGTATTTCAGGAGAAAGACATGCAGAAGAACACTGAGAATGTTGTGGTCTGCACTGTGGATTAGCCAGCAGGCTCGGACTGGCCTATAGGGAAGTCAGACAGGGCCCGATGGGCAGGTCTGCCAGATCAGTGTATGGACTTTTTTTTAGCTGTTGTGAGTCAGTTGTATGGCAAGATGGGCCGGTTTTCACTGTTGATTTCCCTGATATTACCACTTTTGTTTTTTAGCTATCTGCTTTACGAATGGGGGCTACTTTTATTTTGGTGTCTGGGTTTGTTTTTTGTCCCAGTCTGGCCCTTGCAGCCAGACCTTTCACTGAAGTCTCAACAGAATGATCATTCGATCAGACAGGAATCAAATGCCTGCTTGCAGATGGCAACAGTGCTCCATTATGCTTCCTAAATGAAGCACGCCGTTCCATCACTTGACAGAAGCCATCCATGCCCACTGAATGAAATTCTCACAGGAAACTTGAAAAACAACTTCCCATTTATCGTCTAATAAAATTCATGCAATAATTTATTTTTGAGGCTTGTTTAGAGCTTCAACGTCACCTTGAGTCCACTTGAGAGCAATAGCCTACTATGCTACAATGCAACTGCAGAACCCATTGTGCCATCCAGTACAGCGGCAGTGTACACTCTGTAACCAGGCTGTGCAGTTTTAAACTGCAAATTCAATCTGTAAAAATAATCCCAATTTGGGCCTAGGCCTTCCTTTTAAATATTAATAGGTCACTCCAAAGTAGGCCGTAATTTCTCTAAGGCAGGGCATATGGTATTTAAAAGTAGACCTTGTAAACAGTGAATGTTAAACATGTATTTCCAGTGAAAAGGCCCCAAGAGCTATTTTCAATGTAGCAGGGTTGGCTGTTCCAAAGCAAAGCATTGGGATATAATATTACATTCAATAATGTTATATCCGCCTAAGAAACAGCTACAAATTTCACTCTTGGACTTTTTAAAATATGTATTGCAAGCCCAATTCACTGATAAAGTTGGATCTGTGGTAAATATTTTGGAAAAGATACATTTAGAAAGTTACCTTTTCCTTGATTAAACTCCTGCATGCCAATTTGGACGAGCACCACCTGTCACCTGGCAACTGAATAGCCCCCTTGACGAGATGTGAGCTTGCTCCCAGAGAAGGTACAAGATGCCTTGGGTGTGGGGCCAGCGTTGTTATACCCCTTGACAGGATTGCCTGTGGTCTGGGCCCAGGAACTTGATTAATATAAAAAATACCTACCCTGTCACAGG
This sequence comes from Calotriton arnoldi, assembly GCA_963921515.1. Lineage (NCBI taxonomy): Eukaryota > Metazoa > Chordata > Amphibia > Caudata > Salamandridae > Calotriton > Calotriton arnoldi. The sequence continues at coordinate 1,006,669 of CAWUFW010006275.1, forward strand.
CAGATGTAGCCAATACCTGGGCCTGCCGCTTCTCTTTGTTCCCCCATTCAGACAGACCTCATTCTCAGTGGGATGGGAGCTGCCCCCAAAATTTGTTTACAGTGACCACAAAGGAGGGATTGCTCATATCCTTGGCCACACCTCTGGGGTGGGCACAGGAGCTCTGCACTAGGAAAGAAAGATTCAGTCATCTTGTTTTTAGGTAGAGAGGGGTGCTGTGGGATTGTTTACAGTAGGGCATACAGAAAATGCTGCAAAAGTGGGTGGGGTTACCACTGGCAACTCGTATCCCATTGCTTGGAAATGGTCGAAAGTTTCTACCACCTACGGGTTAGTGCAAGGCATAAATGAAGCATCTTCTGTAATCTCCTCAGAACACTTTCTGGAACTGTGGAAGAACAGAAGACCTGCTATCTGTGACATGGGAAGAGCCAAGAAGACTGGACCTGCTCTCTCTCTTGTATCCGTGACAAAGAAGTGGACTACAAGGATCATAATGCCAACCTCCTATTTAAGCTAAAGGGATACAACAAGCTTCAAGAGGCCTTTCCTGCAACTTCTCAGCTCACCATTTCCAATGGGACCTGCCCAGGACCTTGCCGCTAGCCTCTGCTGGATTGACTCTTGACCCCCAAGTGCTGTCCCCTAGTGTCTGGACCATTGGCTGTTGTCAAAGTGTACTCCTCCTAACATATCCGAAATCTGCAACTTAAAAACTTTTCCTCTTTCAAGACTTCTGGAGGACCGGAATTAACCTGGCAAGTTGATCAAACAAAGGTGTATTGCCGCTCGACCAAAGATTCAGGTTGCTCCAGCTTGGAGGTTTTCTGCAACAGCAAATCCAATTCAGCAGGACTTCGCAGAGAAGGCATCTGGCCTCGTGGACCCCTCTTTGTCTACAGCCTGAAGTTTTGCACTGCTGGAAGAATCCAAGCTCCGAAAAAGTGACTAAGTCCGAACTTAGAAGTCTTGACTGGGCAAAGGAGCCAAACATATCTGGCAGTCGAGGGACCTTCCTTAGGTGTGAAATTCAGATTTCTGCTGCTCAGAGCTTTCCCGCCAAAAGGGAACAGCTTCACCAAGACCTTGTCCACTGTCTCTGATGATGTGGAACCCTCTTCAGATACACCCTATTGCCTTGCCCTGCTGAGGATTTTTGATTTCCATTTCAGAGACTTAGGGCCTGATTACGATGGCCATCGGATGAGCGTCCAACCGCCATTGCACAGGGAGGTGACTGTCCGACAATGAGTCGGCGGTCCCACCTGTCCTATCATGATAGTACCACCATGCAGGTTGTCGGAAAGTGACTTTTTCTTCTTTGGCTGGTGCTGTGGCCCAGGAAAAGTGCCACAGCAGAAGCTGCAGTAGTAAAAGGCACTTAGTTCACATCCATGCACCGTGATGGTGCATGGATATCTAGGGGGAGACTACAAGTGCCCCCCAGGCCACTTATCAGTGTCCGGAAAGGTAACGGGGGCCCTGCTTGGGGCCCCCAAAGTCCTTTTCTGGCTACCTTTCCATGGCGGTCAGAAGCCATGAAAAGGCCGTCGGAAAGGGACATCCTAATACCTACGGAGGTGACTGCGCCGGCACCGCCCTCATGATAGAAATAGGAGTCTGAACACTGCCCTGACAGGATCTTTGATCTGTCCCCCAGACCAGTGTGGTCTGACCGCACGCATCGTAATCTGACAGTCGAACCGATGGCCTGTCGGTGGAGGTCCCACTGACATCATAATGAGGGCTTAAGTCTGAAGGTAAAACATCCTACCAGGTCAAACCTGTTTGCTGTATCCGACTCACACTCCATCGTGGTTGGTCTTAATGTGCTAATTGGTATGGCCAAGTGCAATCTGAAGACGCTGAATGCTTTTGGTACTATTTTTTTATATTTCAAATTTAAAAATTCACAGCTCTGGTTTCCTTTATGGATATTTGTCATTTTGGTGTCATCCTATTTATTACAATATTCTCCATTTTTCTAAATTGATTTGGGATTTTTCTTCTGTTGTGTTTAGACCTTATTTCTGTTTTGGTACTGCATTCATTCTTTAAACATTGCCTCTAACTTCAGCCTGTCTGCTCTGTGCCATACCTAACAAGGGGTTGAACTCAAGATAATGTAGTAGGTTTAGTGGTTCACCCTAACAAGGATCGTAGTTATTTCTTTAGGTGGGTACCTAACCCATTAAACTAATACTCCAAGTTCTTACAGTAAGTATATAAAGTTAAGTAAGTTGTATTTACATTTGTAACCCCAGATCTCTTTATCTTGAAGATATAGATATTTTCAATGTACATAGATAGAAGTTTACAATAGTGATGGCATTCTTTCCTATATTTGTACCTTCGTTATACTCCATTAGTCAATCTCTGGCATCATAACTATTGTGTTCATACATCTGGGTGATCACTGCTAGTAATCCTGCAAGGTGTGGCATTACGGTGATTGTCTCTGATGTGGTCACTATTGCAACAATTGTCAAAGTCAAGAGCTCTGGACTATTGTCAATGAAGTAGCTCTCATTATAGAAAAGGTTGGAGACTCCTGATCATGTGAAGATTACAGTGTAGCACAAACACAGAGTGGTTCAACTGCCTCCCTATGTTTGTTTGAGGTGCCTATGAATGTTTGGCAAGGACCCTGAAGTGCTCCAGGAACTTATCTGTTGTCAAAGTCCGCACCGACACTCATGAAGGATTTCATGGACCCTATCAAGGATTAGAGACCGACTTTCCATGCCAATATAGTGCAGCCTTTGTTACACTGTGAATTCTCTCTGTGCATGAGCAGGGACCCTCATTCCTCCATTTGGGTAGGCTTGGAGTCTTACAGTGTTATTTTGTGGATGTTCTATACCCGCCCCCAAATCTTTCATTGGGAGGTGCACTGTCCATGGTCCTTGTTCTGCATGCAAGCTTTTTTAATGAAAAGCACCAGAATGTTCTATGTGTTTTCCTTAAATACATTGACCAGTTTATCTATGCTAATGTCAGCAGTCTACCATTGAAAATGGAGAAATGAGGGGCCCCTGAAAACAATAAGGATGCATGACAGGGGCCCCAAGAACACTATATGAATAGCCCACAAAAGTCTTTATTTATTTCATAAGCTAATAAAAACAGCAGTATGAGCAGTCCAATAACTAAAGCAGAGCACAAAATGGACACAAAAAAAAATCAATGCTTTATCCTACAAATATTTTTATTAGCTCTGAAATAAATATAGATCTAATATTTAACAATCCTTCTTGAATAAGCACATAACAATTCCATCCAGATAGGATAGTTTAACAAATTCATATAAAAAATTCATTTGCAAATTGATGTATACCAACTCCTACCCACCTCTAAGATACAGCCCAGAAATTTAACTAATCACCCACATTCATCCACATTCACTCAAATTCAACCAATTCAAAAGAACTCAACACCAGCAGGGTCTAGACAATAAAATAGACACAAGCAGTGTTTTTCAGCTTCCAGAAGTTTCCAATTTTTAGGAAGCATACCTTTTCAACTTACCATTAATGAATAACGTTTAGTAAACCTATCTTCACAGCTTATTATATAGCCAATGTCTTCATTTGTCTAACATAAACATAATCTGATATTTTGAATTTGTCAGAAAGCCTTCTGGTGCCAACGTACACTTTAGTGCATTGCCGTCAGCTGACGGTTTACCTTCCTCAGGGCACTGATATGCACAATAATCTTGACCTAAGGCTTTGGGCATCCGGGAGGGTGTGATAAACCTCAGTTGTAGAATATTGCTACCCGAAATAGTTCCAATTCTCAACAAGCTATTGATCTTCTAGGATCCCGTAATGGATTCTCTTTGCCTATGGAAAAGTGTGACAGAAGGGCATTATATATGTTCATAAGATATCCTACACTAGGCCAAACAATTCATAAGGACTGAGCTATATAGAGAAACATGGAATCCACAGCAATAACAGATATGCCCAAAGGGTTCTATCTTCAAGGCCTCATTTCGTATCCCGCGCTAAACCATGTCAACTTCAGAGAAGGCATTCTTACAAATACAAAGATTATTTTATATTAGGCAGAAGAAAGCATTGGCTGTATAATAAGTTGTGGAGCTATGATTACTAAACATTATTAATCAATGGAAAGTTGAAAAGCTATGCTTCCTAAAAATTGTAAAGTAATGGAGGATGGAACACATTGCCTATTTCTTTTTTTAATGTCTAGACCCTGATGATGTTGAGTTCTAATTAATTGGTTGAATTTGAGTGATTGTGGATGAATGTGATTGAATGGTTGAGTCTAGGGCTACATCTGAAGGGTGGGCAGTGGTTGGTATTTGTTACATTATGATATATTGGTGAAATATTTGTGGTTATTCAAAAAGAATTGTTAGGTATTGATTATATAAAAAAATCTGGTTTAATAAAAATGCATAGGATAGAGTATTCTTGATATTTTTGAAGTTTTTGGCTCTGCTTTAGTTATTGGACTGTCATTAATTGTTTTATTAGCACATGAAAGAAATAAGAGGTTGGTGGGTTACTTCAACAGCAGTCTATCTTTGCACACACGCAGTGACACTTACGGAAGGGAATGGACAACTAGCTACTATCCCATCTTCTACCAAATCAATGGAATCACGTCTATTCACACATTTCACTCAAGCGGAAGTTTTTCAAATCAAGCATGTGAGGATTTCTATCTGTCAAGGTTTTTTCTTCTATGGTTGTTGTTCTGTCTATGGATTTAAGGCTTCTGCTGTGGTCTAATACCTGCTGACCATGCACCAGTTCTGTGTGCATTGCTAAGGGATCCCAACTCTCACCTCTCAGTGCTGTAGGAATGTTCTGAATTTTCATAATTTTACCAAGGTACAAGTTATACATCTATAACTCATAAGTTAACTGTAGAGAATTTAGGTCCACGTCAGACAACTGACAAGCTACGTGGTTTACAGTAGGATAATGTGCCCACATGCAAATCCATCCTGTGACAATGGTGCTATATTGAAGGCTGTCAGTCTTGCTTCTATCATCTGAACATTATTATTATTATTGTTTCATATATAACTATGGTATCCAATGAGTACAATGAGCACAGTAAAAATGTCCATTTGAAGGATTTGTGGCCAACAATCAGTTGACGGGTGGAAAGAACTGGGCTGTGCGTAGACAAAGAAGCTCTTTGGTCTTTTCAACAGGACAGCTTGTGAAGCCTTCCAGGTCTGTTGCTCTGTGACATTTCCTGAGCAGCACTATTTTCTAGAATTACTTAAAAGTTTGGATGGGCAGTTATGGTTAACCTGAGGTGTGCTACATTTTTCGGAGAGCTCCTTGTTCCTGGAGAAGTCCTCTCATGCTATGTTTCACATGTTGGGCACCCTGGATGAGAAGAGGGTATGGACAACATTGACAACAAGTGGAAAAGGGGACTATTGGTATTAGAATTAATTTGACTACCAAAACCACCAATCAATTGAAAAGTAACACAAATCTTTAAGAAACCTTCACAGCCACAAGACCTTCAGAAGAAGCACTGGATTAAGAGGAAGGAACAAAGTACCTGAATGTTGTTGCTTAGGAGAATCCTTGCTTCCCCCTGTTCCCCCTGTAGAGAAAGAAAATCTGGCCTAGATTATCGCTCCTTTAGGGCCTCTTCCAAGAATCGAGAACGACAATTCCCCAAACTGATAAAAAGTGCCACCTGGATTTTCTGGCTACCTGGAACTCCTCCTAGTTCTGTTTAAAAGTGACATGGCATGAGTTATCAAATGTAAGGTCTGACTGTAGATGGTTTCACAATCCAAGCCTGTTTTCGTCCAGCTCTCTGAATAGAATTTCTTATAGAAGCCTCACCAGTGACTCATTATTTTTGTCCTTGTAAACTACAAGAGCTTTCAATTCGCATCTATGTCAAAGGTCACTATATGTCTTAGAATAGCATTTATCACAAGTTGCTTTGAAAAGAAATATATTGAAAATTCAGTACCAATTTCTATATATTTTTTTTTAATAAAAGTATAGTCAACACACAAACTTTGTGTATCAGAATAATGAAAACTATTATTGTTATCTTAGCAGCCATAATGTAAAACAAGATGGAAATTAGAAAGACACAAAACATGTAATATCGCACATCCATACTGTCTGCAATAATTAGACTAACGTCTACCTACTTTTATATCTATATTATCCTCAACCCTCTAAATATGGTATTGGCTGAAAGATTAGAACTTCTCATCACTACTTTATGCTAAGCTATGTATTATCCCTGCATACCTCTAAGAAGCTTTCAGGACTGCAGTTTGATATGACCTTTCAGGCATTCTCCCCAGTCTTCATGTCTGCCCCTCCCAAATTCTTAGGTCTATTTGTACCTTTCTGTCCAATGATTCTCCATGGAGAGGGAAGGGAGAGTCACCACACAGCTTTTTGCATCTGTATCACTATGTGAACCATGCCTCAGAGACACATCCAAAAATGAACATTTGTATCAAAGGATGCTTCCTTCCATATTAGCTCTGTACTCGCCAGAACAATCTTTCATTATTGCTCTCTATATGTAGCTTTCTGAATATCAGAATGGAAGATTTCCTCTTTGCTCCATTTCTGTTATTTTTATTAACGCAACAAACGTGAGCCTGTTTATAAGAGTATATGCTCTGTTAGTTGTTATTACAATTCAAATGATTAGTTTTCTAGGCCTTAAGCCTTTCACATGCACACTTTAAACAATAAGGCCCTCATTACGATGGTGGTCGGTCGGACCACCGACCACCATCGTATCGGGCAGGTGGCCCTCTGACAATGAGTCGGCAGTCCCACCCGGCCTATTATGATCAGACCACCATGCAGGCAGTCAGAAAGTGCTTTTTTCTACTGTGGCTTGTGCTGTGGCGCAGAAAAAGGGCCATAGCTTAAGCCACAGAAGAAAAAGCCACTTTGTGCACATCCTAGCACCGTAAACCAGGCACCATGTGGTGCCTGGCACACGGTGCATTGATATATTGGGGGGGCACTACATGTGCCCCCAGGGCCACATAGCAGTGGCCCACAGGGGCTGGGGCACTGCTTGGGACCCTCAAAGTCCGTTTCCGTCTGCCTTTTCATGGCAGTCGGACAGCCATGAAAAGGCAGTCAGAAAGGGACATCCTAATCCCTATGGCAGTGCCTGCTCAGGCACCACCTCCATTTTAGGGATAGGAGTCTGACCACTGCCCGACGGGATCTTGGATCCTGTCAGAGGCAGTGGTCCTACCCACGACCTCTGCAGTCCAATCAGCTGCATCGAAATGCAGCAGTCGGACCAATGTCCTGGATATCGGGTGGACCGCTATCGATGGCCTGTTGGTGGCGGTACGCCCCCCATTGTAATTAGGGCATTAGTGTAGCCATATCCATCATACAGTTAAAGCAAGTTTGTTTGTAACATGTCATCATAAATGGCACTACCATATATGCCACCCCTGTCTTATGTGATGATCGACAAGTAAACTCTGTCTTGTATGCTTTATTTATACTTAATAATGGCAAGCATTTTATTAAACATTTTCAGACATCCTAATTCATCTAAATATCTAACCCTCACTACATATAATATATTTATATGGTAATAAAAAGACTTCATTAGCTAAAAATAGCTGAATGGGTTTGCATTAGCACTCAGTGCTTCACACCATTTTGCTTGGTAGTTTTATTCTTCATTGGGAAAGTAGCGGAAACCCTGACTTTCAGTCTCCTTCAGGGAGACAACTCTCATTCAGAAGTGCTTGAATTGTCAAAAGATAAGCACATTCTTACTGTGGATTGTAAAGAAGCCATTTTTTCTGGGTTTGACTTGCTGACATTTTGAACACCTCCTTCAGTCTTCCGAGCCTATTTAGATTTTCATAGTCATGTTCATAAACAATGCAGTTGTACTTTGTGTCAAGATCAGGCCCAGTCTTGTGAAAAGTTAGAAAATATATGTCCTCTTGCATGTGAAGCAAACCCTTATTTTCCCTTAAATAATCCTAATATAATTGTACCCGCTTTTTTAATGTGTGTTGTTATGCCCATTCTGTTAGACACATAAAATCCAGTTCGGACCCCTCAATGAATGAAAGTGGATATGGTGTTTCTAAAATGGGTATTTGGTTTGCACTATTTGAAACTAGAGCTACATAATAATCACATTTTGATTCCAACACCAAATCTTGTTTGATAACAATAGAATTATTCTTGTTAATTTATTAAGTTTTGCACATAGGAGTTTGTTAGTATTTGGCCAACAGAATGTAGTTATCATTTCTTGTTCTGGCAGGTGTAGAGCATAACCACAGCATTCCTTCTGCTCATTCCCCGGCTCTAATTATGTGATCCATTTTTTAAGCGAGTAACAATTGTCTCTAAACCTCACAATGTGAGAACTATCTTCATTGTTTCTAAAATCTCTTGAGATTTTTGTTTGTGGTGATACCTTCCATTTGATAATATTTTCAACTGTAGTTGTGTTGCAATCATCATAAATATATTTATTTACATGCAAATGACATTTCTAAAAATGTGAATAGGGCATGTAGGAAGCATCCAAGGGGTGCAGTGTGGTGATGTTGGGGCAAAATATTGATTTAAAAATATTGGGAGGCAGAAATATTGGAAATTAAATTTTGTGATGTACAAAATACAGATTATTCTTCAAGTAATCATTTCATTGACTATGGAATTTCCCATGTATACTTTAAAATAGTTTCTTAGTTGCATGAACCATTCATCCTGGTTGAGTATGGTTAATGCATTGTGATATAGTGTTCTTCAATTCTTTCCTAAATTGGAGCAGTGTTGAGGCAATCCTGATGGAGACAGGAATGTTGTCCCAGTTCTCGGGTGCAAAGATAGAAATGGCCTGTTGTCTTGTTTGTTTCTTTTGTACACTTCTTAGTCTGCAATCTGATAGTGTCCTGGCTGTGGGTGTGCCAAGATCAACCAGAGATGGTGAGCTTGTCTGCATGATAAGCAGAGGTGCTCTTCGTGATAGCTTTGTAAATGATGCAGCTCATTTTGAAGATTATGTGAGCCTGCAAGTGGAGCCAAAAGAGTTCCATCAGGATGAGGATGATGTGATCCTATTTCTTCAGGCCCTGGATGAGACGTGCTACAGCATGTAGGAAGCCTCCAAGAGGTGCTAGTGTGGAGGTGTGAGGCCAAAATATTGATTTCAAAATATCGGATGCAAAAATATCGGAAATTAAATATTTGATACAAAAAATGCAGATTATTCTTCAAGTAAAAATGCATTCACTATGGAATTTCCCATGCATAATTTAAAATAGTTTCTTTGTTGGATGTACCATCAAAATTTCTTTTTGATAAAACATCCTTCTCCTAATACAATCATAGGTATTGTGATAAATCCAGTTAAGGTAATATTTCAAACTCTTATACCAAAATTGAACTGTACACTGAGTCTTACTTGCTGAGTATTTTTTGATGATCACATAAATTCTATATGTAAAATATTGAAATTTCATTTATGATTTTAATAGGACTCTGAGATCTTAGATTGTGTAAGAAAATCTGTAAAGTAACTACAGCTTTAAAGTGTTCCTGTTCATGCTTGCATATTCTAATGCATTTTCCAGATCATCAAATTCAATTGAAGCCATTGCCGAAACTGACTATAACTTCTTTATAAAAATCCTTAATTCATTATCTATTTCATCAAATGTTCTTTGTATATTTAATGCAACTATTTTTCTCATTTTTGGATAGTATCTGCAGCAGGTCTATTTGTTAAAGACATAGCGGTTAAGACAATTAAATATTGTTGTATTCAGTGTTTCTTTCAACCTTCAAGAAAAGCATAAACATATACATTTTCATGCAACATATTTATATATTGTCCTATAGTTTCCAATGAGAAGTCATTTACCCAGTCTTGACATAACTTACCAATACTGGAAGTGTCAATATGTATTTTGCTATACCTATGGTCTGGTTAATTAGCCAATTGACCTGTTACTACTTTAGCAAAGCAGTCATAACATTGATTTGTTTATAAATCCCATGCACAAGATTTCCTTGGGTCAAAAGATACATTTTATTAATGGTACCATAATTTGTCATTACCAGCATTTCATCCTTTTTTAATGTTTTCTCCCATTTTCAGTTTTGAGACGTGAGAATAATTGTAACTAGGTATGACCAATTCATTCACATCAGCGAAATCTGTACACGTTATTTACTGAATGTATTATTCAAAAATGTATAATGTTCTGGAAAATGACATGCTTGTAAAAATGTATCTGACCATTGAATCTGCCAAGTTTCTGTTCTCCATATCAATTGTATTGGCATTGTTGTATTCCAAGCTAAAACACTTTTTCACTATATTTTAAATTGGTTTAGAATGTTTCTTGTTTTGTGTTTTCACTTTATTACTGTTTGAGTGCTGCATAAATACTTTACACATTATTTCTGAGGTAAAGCCTGACTGTTTTCGTGCCAAACTGCTAGTGGGTTAATCACATGTTTATTTATTGACTTTTATGGTTCTCCCTGACAAGGATTGTGTTTATTAATTTAGTGGACTTCTAGCCCCTCTCAACTAATTTCTTCAATTCCTTACAAGTATGAACCACTTCTGCATTTGTGTCCCTGTAGCAGTGAACTATAGGCCAACTAGATGTCCTGCGGAGAGACTAACCAGTTCCTGAGTGCCAATGGAGAGCAGGAGTGTTTTAGTCTTCTTTACCGATAAGTTAGATAGAACCTTTTTTCTTTTTTGAGTTATTCTTCTAGGTCCAGAAATACTATGAGGAGGTGGTGGTGATATGCCATACTTCTGTGCACTAGACAGTGAGTGGAGGTTTTCCGATGCCCAATCCTGACTGCTTTCTCATAAAAACCCAGCCTCTTTTTACAGCACTCCTACCTTCCTTTACAGAAAATTTCTCTAGAGACCCATTTTCAAGACATTCACAGCCATCTTCCCACTGAAAGAGCCTGGAATTACCTTTCACACACACCCCTATATTAACTAGGGGCTGAATCTATTTAGCTAAGTTTGTTTCCTGTTTTTCCTCTTGCTTTTCTGGGCATAAGATTTACACTTCAAAGGAAGGACTATTGTGGCAGTCTTTTGTGTTGCCACCTGTTCCGAGACCCATACTGTTGACTCATCTTTTCTCAGTGGTCACCATTAACACCACTGTAGCCTTCCTACTCTCAGTTGCAGCTGCATTGTCCTCCAACAAGAAAGGAATAATGTCTTATATCTGAGATCTTTTAATATTGGACCCTCAATCTGAGACAGATGAGTCTCTTGGACACACAAGATGTGTGGCCTCCGATTATTCAGTTCCTCCCAAACAAGTTTCTGCTTTTGTAACAACTTCACTCCATTCATGTTCCATGATAAACTATGCAGCTGTTGCCCAGGACCTCTGCCTCTACTATCTGTTGCCATAACCACACATTATCCATGGGCTACTTCTCCTCGCAGCACAATAAGATATGCCAACTCCGAGAATCTTTTGTCAAATCAAGCGAAATATTTCACTTGCAGTGTAAGCAACCGTGCTCCAGGTTAAACTGTCACAAATAATACCCCAAATGCTCTGAAGAGTGGACACAATATCCGCTTGCCCACCCCTACACCCATCCTGTCGTGTAGTTCCTATAGTACCCCTGCAGGACCTGCGCGTTTGGATAACATATACTGCGGGCTTGGTGGCAGACTAGCTCTGAGCACCCCCACCGTATATGTTAGCCTAGTTTTGCATTAGCTAGCTCGCAGTGCCACTAGTGTCTCCTCTTATCGGGGAGAGATTAGTTTCTGGAAACCTTTGAACATGACAACCCTGATTCCCTCAGAATCGTGGAAACAATGTACTACCTTTTGCTCAGTCACTCATGCTCACTTATTCGGTTTGTCTCAGAGAGTTACACAGAATAAACAGTCAGGCATTTCTTTATTGAACAGTTATTCTAGTGTAAAATATATGTGCTGCGGTAACCAGCAGACAATAGCAGAGGTATATGATCAGCAGCACGATGAAAGCAAAGGGATAGAACAGTTCTACCATATTGCGATAATCATGAGTACATACATGAATATAAAAGCTTTATGCAAGTGCACGTACTCCTACGATGCCTACCTAGATGTACCTGTGTGTACCTAGCATATGTGTGTAGGTCTTAGAAGCTAAGAGCCAAGAATTCTACTAGGATTTAGTCGAACCCCCATAGCTGAATAGAGAGAGTGTGAGACCCCGTCCTGGTCTCGAGTTGGATACCCCGTCCGGGTTGTGTCAGACCACTGTCAGCTTGAGCGACTGCATGCAGGAGCCTCAGCGTCTCTGGTCAGTGTGTCAGCATGGAAGTCTCGGTTCCCTCTGGTTTACCGGGGCAAGATGTGGTGTATTTATACCTTAAAGAGTCTCGGTCCTCAGTATGGTTTGTATTGGACATGAGGAAGACGTCAGGGGTGAACTTTGTACATACATTATGCTGGTGGTGTATTCTTAGAAAGCCATGCATAATTAATGAGTACAGTGTTGGCCTGTGTTTGGAAGAACCCTGCTGCATTCAAAACCACAGGATAGATAACGTTCAGCCCTCAGAGCTCGTTGTGTACTAGCTGGGACCAATGTAGGTGAAAGATCATGCCTATATAAGGAATCATACTATAATAGGACATGTACAGTTGGGACCATAATTGGGCATATGCGGCTGTGAGAAGTTGGCCTGGCATATGCTGTCCACTAGTTATAGTGGGCACCTTGCACCAGTCCAAACGACCTTTATTGATGGTAGGTTAAAAGACAACCTTTAATGAAAGCTATCCTAGTGGTAGCTATGGAGAGCAGCCTTCAGGCTAAGTCTTGAAGGAGTGTTAAGCTGTTTGTTTTACCAGTATATAATCTCATGAATGACCAAATGAAAGGAGAACCACACCAGGTATATATATATAAAATATATGTATTTATTACTAAACACTACCCACTAGTCTCTTTATGAGGCTAGAGGTCGAAATACACAAGTTGCAAGTCAAATAACACAGTAAATTAGCACAATATACGATTAGCCCTAGGGGCGTACCAAACCATATATTGAGAAAGTGGTATAAGAACCACGACTTGACTAGACACAAGGCCTAGAGCCTGTAGAATCACTGGGACCCTGAGGAACCACCCAAGGTAGTGACACAGGGGACCCACCGGGGACGTGTGCAGTGTGTGAACACAGCCGCAAGCTCCATTAGCGTCTATGGGGAAAGTCGCGGTTAGAGTTTTAAAGTTTAGGGACACTTCGGAGTGGACTAGGAACAAACCCTTTTGGACTTAGAGGGTTCTAGGGCCAACACCCACGGTAGCACCGTAGTACTTTTGTTACCTCACCCAGGGAAGCAGGGTGCACAGGTGTCAATTGGTGTCGGGCCGCGCCGTCGTTTTCAATGGCCTCTGACTGGAAAGTGCTGCTGCCGGGAAGCTGCGAAGTGTCCGAAGAGATCCAAGCCTGGATCGAGGATGAGAAGAACCTGAAAGCAGAGGGGACAGAGTCTAGGTCACTAGCCAGTGACCAGGGGCACGATAGTCGAATGCCCACCGATGTCGGGTGCTTCAAGTTCGAAGAGGTGAAGATGGTCTCTGCAGCCACGAGGACCAGGAGGCGTCGACGACAACCAGGAGCTGGAATCGAGCTGTGCCACAAAGGTAGAAGCTGACTGTCGTGTCGGTGCCCGGATTGGACCCAACAAGCCTTGGTAACAGCAACCCACGCAGAAAAAGAACAATGGCTTCGGAGTGGACCAGCGAGGTCTGAGGGACTCCCCAAGCAAGGGAGAGTCAGGGAAGGCCTGGAGCAACCAGGGAGGCCCATTGAAATCAAAGATGTCCTTCAGTAGGACCCACAAGTCGACAGACAAGGGATCGCAAAGGGACCTCAAGCGGAATCACGAGATGGCGGCCCACGGGTCACTCGGAGGGGCCAGGCCGGCAATATTCAGTGGATTTACTGCTCGCAATCAGGGCTACAAATAACTCAAAGCACAGCCTCTAGGATTGACCAGAAGCTTATGCACTTGCAAATGTGCACGGTGTCCAGGGGTTCCGGTTCCACGGTACCAACGAGGTCTACGGGTCTCAGCTTTGCTGGGGACTCGGGTCAGCCTCTGGAAAGTCTGGAAATCTACCTTCTGGGTTGCAGGGTTGTTGGCATCTGGCGGGAGCTTCGGAGATGCAGACCGGACAGATGCATCTTTGGTGCCTGCCAAGCAGGGGAATAATTCCTTTACTCCAAGGGAGATTCTTCAGTCATCTGGCGTTTAACAGATCGTCAAAGGTCCAGGATTCAGTTTCAGAGTTTCATCCAGGGATATCTAAAGTCCTGTTGCCAGGGGTTCCTTACTTATACCCAAGGAAGGGGTTGGACTAACTCAGGGGACCCACCTATGGGAGGGTTTGGAAAGAGGGGTGGCTACACCCATTTCCTTTGTCCAGTTTCGCGCCAGAGCAGGGGCTGGCAGCCCCTGCAACCGGTTTGAACTGGGGTATGCACAGGGACACCAAATGTGCCCCCAGTGCAGGACTTCAAAGCACCAGAGAGTGCTCCCGCCCAGCCCAAATACACTAAAGCCTGTCTGGGAGGTGGTAACACCTCCCTGCGACAGGAAACCTATTGTCCAGGCCTCCCCTGCCGGAGTTTCGGTCAGCAGTGGGAGGCCAGACTCGTGTCTGTGGCTGCAGCATCCATTTTGTGATGCCAGGGCTCTGTTTAGCTGATACCGGGTATGCCGGTGCTGTCATGTCTCTCCCTCTAGAAGGGTGGGATCATACTCCCACACCAGGAACTGGTGTGGGGGTATGATTCCAAGGTGTTTGACACCAAACACGACATGTTTCCGTGCAACCATCCCAAAGTTAGCATTTACCGTTTAGATATAATGCACTTAAGAGTATATGGTCAGGCTGCACTCACAGACAACCCCGGAGGATAGGTTCTGAAGGCTGCAGAGGGGCTCTGCTCAGGCATGGGCACCCTCTCACATAAAACCAAGCACCCTGCCTTCAGGATTGATAAGGCCTGCCATAGGGGTGACTGATAGGTGTATATGTGCAGTGATAGGGTGAGATATAGTGAACCTATATCTCAGTAAGGGGTGCATGCACCACCTCACTCAGGTTGCTGTAGCAGTGCTGTGGTGTCATTTTGGAGGGCCTCCCAGGGGTGGCATAATATATGCTGCAGCCCCTGGTAGGCCTCTGGGGTACCTATGCCCTGGGTACATAGTGTACCATATACTAGGGACTTATAAGGGCACCCCAGAATCCAATCTGAAGTGTACCTAAGGCACATGGAATCCATTTTAGAGAGGAAGCAGCTAGGCTGGGGTCCTGGATAGCAGGGCCCCAGCCAGACTAAAGTCGAAAACAGTGAAACATCAGCAAAAAGTGGGGGTAACCAT
Organism: Calotriton arnoldi; assembly: GCA_963921515.1. Lineage (NCBI taxonomy): Eukaryota > Metazoa > Chordata > Amphibia > Caudata > Salamandridae > Calotriton > Calotriton arnoldi. The sequence goes on from CAWUFW010006275.1 coordinate 1,022,107, forward strand.
AAAAAGCAGATCCTACTCTCCTACACAACCCCCCCCCCAAACGCAGGGACATTAAACTAACCTTGACCAGTTGAGTCTTCATGTTCTAAGTGGAAATATCTGGAGAGTCCATCTGCATTGGCATGGCTACTCCCAGGTCTATGTTCCACTGTATAGTCCATCCCCTGTAGGGAAATGGACCACCTCAAAAGTTTGGGGTTTTCACCCTTCATCTGTTTTAGCCATAAGAGGGGCATATGGTCTGTCTGAACTAGGAAGTGAGTGCCAAACAAGTATGGCCTCAGCTTCTTCAGAGCCCAAACCACAGCAAAGGCCTCCCTCTCAATGGCTGACCAACGTTTCTCTCTGGGGGTCAGCCTTCTGCTAATAAAAGCTACTGGCTGATCCTGACCTTCATCATTCAACTGTGACAGTACAGCCCCTACCCCCAACTCAGATGCATCTGTTTGGACAATGAACTTTTTGGAGTAATCAGGACTTTGTAGAATGGGAGCATTGCACATGGCCTGCTTCAGGTCATCAAATGCCTTTTGACAGCTGACTGTCCACTGAACCTTTTTGGCATTCTCTTAGAGGTTAAGTCATTCAGGGGTGTCACTATAGATCCATACCCCTTGACAAATCTTCTGTAGTACCCAGTCAGGCCTAAGAAGGCTCTCACCTGAGTCTGGGTAGTTGGAGCAACCCAGTCCATGATGGTCTGGATTTTGCTCTGCAATGGTTGAACCTGGCCTCCACCCACAAGGTGGCCCAGGTACACAACCTGACTCTGCCCTATCTGGCACTTAGTAGCCTTGATAGTTAGGCCTGCTTTCTGCAGGGCCTCCAAAACATTTCTGAGGTGGACCAGGTGATCCTCCGAGGTGGAGCTAAAGACAGCAATATCATCTAGATATGCTGCACTATAGGCTTCCAGACCTGTAAGGACTGTATTCACCAACCTCTGAAAAGTGGCAGGTGCATTCTTCAAACCAAAGGGCATCACCACAAATTGATAATGCCCACTAGGGGTAGAAAATGCGGTTTTTAGCTTTGCATCATCAGCTAGTCTGATCTGCAAGTAGCCAGCTGTCAAGTCAAATGTGCTCAGAAACTTGGCTGAGGCCAAAGTATCTATAAGCTCATCTGCCCTTGGGATGGGCATCAGTCCTAGTGACTGCATTGAGACCCCTGTAGTCTACACAAAACCTCATCTCTCTCTTACCACCCTGGGTGTGAGGCTTGGGTACCAAGACTACTGGACTAGCCCAAGGGCTGTCTGAGGGTTCAATGACTCCCAAATCCAACATCTTTTGGACCTCTGTCCTGATACAATTCCTGACATGATCAGGCTGCCTGTAGATTTTATTCTTGACAGGCAGACTGTCCCCAGTGTCCACTTCATGAGTGCACCAGGTAGTCTGACTAGGTGTCAGGGAGAACATATGCCTGAACTGGCTGAGAACTTTTCTGCAGTCAGTTTGTTGCTGGATAGTGAGGCTGCCTGCCAAAGCTACATCATCATTCAACTGTGACAGTACAGCCTCTACCCCCAACTCAGATGCATCTGTTTGGACAATGAACTTTTTGGAGTAATCAGGACTTTGTAGAATGGGAGCAGTGCACATGGCCTGCTTCAGGTCATCAAATGCCTTTTGACAGCTGACTGTCCACTGAACCTTTTTTGGCATTCTCTTAGAGGTTAAGTCATTGAGGGGTGTCACTATAGATCCATACCCCTTGACAAATCTTCTGTAGTACCCAGTCAGGCCTAAGAAGTCTCTCACCTGAGTCTGGGTAGTTGGAGCAACCCAGTACATGATGGTCTGGATTTTGCTCTTCAATGGTTGAACCTGGCCTCCACCCACAAGGTGGCCCAGGTACACAACCTGACTTTGCCCTATCTGGCACTTAGTAGCCTTGATAGTTAGGCCTGCTTTCTGCAGGGCCTCCAAAACATTTCTGAGGTAGACCAGGTGTTCCTCCCAGGTGGAGCTAAAGACAGCAATATCATCTAGATATGCTGCACTATAGGCTTCCAGACCTGTAAGGACTGTATTCACCAACCTCTGAAAATTGGCAGGTGCATTCTTCAAACCAAAGGGCATCACCACAAATTGATAATGCCCACTAGGGGTAGAAAATGCGGTTTTTGGCTTTGCATCATCAGCTAGTCTGATCTGCCAGTAGCCAGCTGTCAAGTCAAATGTGCTCAGAAACTTGGCTGAGGCCAAAGTATCTATAAGCTCATCTGCACTTGGGATGGGATGGGCATCAGTCCTAGTGACTGCATTGAGACCCCTGTAGTCTACACAAAACCTCATCTCTCTCTTACCACCCTGGGTGTGAGGCTTGGGTACCAAGACTACTGGACTACCCCAAGGGCTGTCTGAGGGTTCAATGACTCCCAAATCCAACATCTTTTGGACCTCTGTCCTGATACAATCCCTGACATGATCAGGCTGCCTGTAGATTTTATTCTTGACAGGCAGACTGTCCCCAGTGTCCACTTCATGAGTGCACCGGGTAGTCTGACTAGGTGTCAGGGAGAACATATGCCTGAACTGGCTGAGAACTTTTCTGCAGTCAGTTTGTTGCTGGAGAGTGAGGCTGCCTGCCAAGGCTACATCGTCTACTGATCCATCATCAGGGTTCTGAGAGAGCAGGTCAGGGAGTGGATCACTCTCTTCCTCCTGTCCCTCATCAGTAGCCATGAGCAAGCCCATATCTGCCCTGTTGACATGAAGTACCCTGTGGGGACTCCTGGGAGTTCCAAGGTCCACCAAGTAGGTAACCTATCCCTTCTGTTCAACAATTGTATGGGGGCCACTCCACTTGTCTTGGAGAGCTGCTGGGGCCACTGGCTCCAACACCCACACCTTCTGTCCTGGCTGGTACACAGTCAGCACAGCCTTTTGGTCATGCCAGGTCTTTTGTAATTCCTGGCTAGCCTCAAGGTTTTTGGTTGCCTTTTTCATGTACTCTGCCATCCTGGAGCGGAGACCAAGTACATAGTCCACTATGTCCTTTTTAGGGGGTTTGAGAGGTAACTCCCATCCCTCCTTCACCAGACACAATGGGCCCCTAACAGGATGGCCAAACAAAAGTTCAAAAGGGCTGTAACCAACCCCCTTTTGAGGCACCTCCCTGTAGGCAAATAAAAGGCAGGGCAAAAGGACGTCCCATCTCCGCCTAAGCTTCTCTGGGAGACCTTTGATCATGCCCTTCAAGGTTTTGTTGAATCTCTCAACTAAACCATTGCATTGTGGGTGATATGGTGTGGTGAATTTATAATTCACTCCACACTCCTTCCACATTGCAGTCAAGTAACCAGACATGAAGTTTGCATCTCTGTCTGTTACTACCTCCTTAGGAAAACCCACCCTTGAGAATACTCCCAAGAGGGCCCTTGCCACCACAGGAGCTGTGGTGGTCCTAAGTGGAATAGCTTCTGGGTACCTAGTGGCATGGTCCACCACCACCAGGATAAATCTGTGCCCAGAGGCTGTCTGAGGATCCATAGGACCAACTATGTCAATCCCCACTCTTTCAAAGGGGACCCCCACCACAGGTAGTGGTATCAGGGGGGCCTTTGTGGTTCCACCTGCCTTCCCACTGGCTTGACAGGTGACACAGGAGCGACACAACTCCTTGGTGTCTTCAGACATGTGGGGCCAATGAAAGTGAGGGACAATTCTGTCCCAGGTCTTGTTTTGGCCCAGGTGACCTGCTAGGGGAATATCATGGGCTAGTGTTAATAGGAAGCCCCTAAACTTCAGAGTTATTACCAACCTCCTGGTGGCACCAGGCTTGGGGTCTCTTCTCTCTGAGTATAGCAGTCCATCATCCCAATAGACCTTATGGGATCCACTAGCATTCCCAGCAGCCTCAGCAGCAGCCTGCTGTCTGAGGGGTTCAAGAGAGGGGCAGCTCAGCTGCTCCTGGCTCAGATCTGCCCTGGAAGGGCCCACTGTCCCAAAGAACTCAACCTGATCAGGTTCAAGCTCCTCTGGGACAGTTCCTTCTTCAGGACTAAGATCATCTCCCTCAAGAGACTGATCTGCACTCTGAGTCAGGGGGGGAGGCACTGCCTTTACCCTGCTGCTCCTCCTCTTGGGAGGCACCTGGTCCATTATTCCAGAATCCAGGGCCTGTTCAGTGTTTGACATTTTGGCCTGTGACCTGGTCACAGCAAAAACATGTGCAGGGATCCCCAGCATTTCTGCATGGGTCCTGAGTAGGGGTGGGCGGAATTTGCGTAGTCGCGCTACGCAAAGCTCTGCGAAACGGTAACAAATCTCAGCGAGCACGCAAAAGTTCAGCGAACACGCAGAATTGCTTGTTCCGCCCTTTCGCGATGCTTTTTTCCTGTTCGCGAATGCTGTTTGCGTGCTCGGGGAGAAATATCTCGCGAACGCGCATTTTGAAAGCGCGAACAAGCAAAAAACTCTGCGAAGCCGCGGATCACGGAATTTTTGGCAATTTCGCGTTTTCCGCAGAACGCAAAATTACCCAAATTACGCAAATTCTGCGAGCGGAACGGAATTTACAACCCAGGCCTAGTCCTGAGCTCCACTTCTGCCCAAGCTGAAGTTTCTAGATCATTGCCAAGCAAGCATTCAACAGGGAGGTCTGCACTTACCACAACTTTCTTGAGGCCAGTTACCCTTCCCCAGGAGAAATTAACAACTGCCAAGGAATGGTCAGTCCTGACATTGCTAGCATTGGTCACTTGGTACATCTCACCAAGTATAATCTGCTCAGGAGCCACAAGATCTTTTGTCACCATTGTGACACTTGCTCCTGTGTCCCTGAATGCCAAAGCCTCTCTTCCATTGATTAAAGGCTGCTGTCTGTATTTGCCCAGATTACTGGGACTCACATATAAGGAGGCCATATCCATGCCTCCATCACAGATCAGCATAGCCTGAGTTGGCACTCTGACTAGGCCAGAGCCCACCTCAGATCCCAGGGTTAACCCTACTACACCCTTACTTGGGACACCACCATTTGTATCTGCACTAGGGGGAACAGTTGCCTTAGGGGCAATGGTGGCTGGAGTTGAGTCTTTGGACTTTGTACAGTCACTTGTCCAATGGGTTTTCTGCTTACAGATTTTACACCATGGTTTCTTCTGGCCTTTACCTTTGTTAGATTGGGACTCCCCCAGATGAAGATTTTTGGGGACCTTGAGAAGACTTCTGGTCTTTACCCTTTTCCCCACCCTTGTCAGAGTTCTTAGAATCTTGCTTCTTGGGGTCACCACCTTGGTTCTGAACCTTCTGCTTCACCCTGGTTTTGACCCATTTGTCTGTCTTCTTTCCCAATTCTTGGGGAGAGGTCATATCAGAGTCCACCAGGTACTGATGCAACAGCTGATTTTGACAATTATTAAGGATCTGCTCCCTCATAATTAAGCTGTACAATCCTTTGAAATCACACACCTTGCTGCCAAGCAACCAGCCCTCCAGAGCCTTAGTAGCACAATCTACAAAGTCCACCCAGTCCTGTGTCTGTGCCTTTTGGGTATCTCTGAACTTTAACCTGTATTGTTCAGTGGTTAGGCCAAACCCCTCTATCAGTGCACTCTTCAGGACCTGGTAATCATCAGCATCCTCTTCTCTTACAGTGAGGAGTTTGTCTCTACCTTTGTCTGCAAAGGAGAGCCACAAGATTGCTGCCCACTGCTCCTGGGGGACCCTCTGAACTTTACAGGCCCTTTCCAGTGCAGTAATCTATTTGTGGATGTCATCCCCACTCTGGTAGGGAGGGACAATCTTGCTCAGGTTTCTATGGTCATAAGACCTTTCCCTACCACTAGGGAAGTTGCCGCCACCATGGGACTCTAGTCCCATCTTTTTTCTTGCTCTGTGAAGCTCTAGGGACTCCCTATCTAAAGCTACCTGCTCTCTTCTGATTCTCAGCTGAGCTTCTTCATACTTGAGCAGTCTCTCTTTCCTCTCATGAGAGGGTTCCCTCCTATGAGAGGAAACAGAGGTCCCTATTGAGGTGTCAGAATGGATAGACTCCTGAGAAGGAGATCTTGCCCTTCTAGGCACACTCAACTCTTCCTGGTACGACAAAGAGGAGGCCATTCTGGTCATCTTCCTCATCTGCAGGAGGAGCTGGATTTTCCAGGGTAAGATCATTGTCATCTTCCTGGCCAGCTTCAGAGGTTAGGTCATGGGATTCTTCACCCCTTTGCCCTTCCTCATTTACTGCCCCACCCTCTCTGCCTACCCCTTCAGACCCTGAGGCCTTCTTGAGATCATCCAACAGCAGTGCCTCTATGAGGCGTTGGGTGTTTGCAGTTTTTCCTGTCTTCAACTTCCTAGTACTACACAATGCTTTCAATTCCAAGAACTGGAGGTTGTCATACTTGGATGGTGGAAGCCCTTGGGCTTCTGGCAGGGACCCACTGGCTCCTGGCTTTGAAGACAGTGAGGTGTGGTGTATGCACTACCTACTCTAGTGTGGCCTACTAACCTCTCTTGAGTTGTAGAAAGGATGTGCTAAGCCCTTGACACACAACTCTAAGTTCAGTAGAACTTACTGTAACCTTAAGCTTGAATTATATGTACCTCAGGTACCTTTTAGTGGTTTTCAGTTAGTCACTCACTTGAGATTATCTGGTAAAACAAAGGCAAGCTTGAATCCAACCGCTGCACACCAATGTGAGAAGTTGGCCTGGCATATGCTGTCCACTAGCTATAGTGGGCACCTTGCACCAGTCCAAATGACCTTTATTGATGGTAGGTTAAAAGACAACCTTTAATGAAAGCTATCCTAGTGGTAGCTATGGAGAGCAGCCTTCAGGCTAAGTCTTGAAGGAGTGTTAAGCTGTTTGTTTTACCAGTCTATAATCTCATGAATGACCAAATGAAAGGAGAACCACACCAGGTATATATATAAAATATATGTATTTATTACTAAACACTACCCACTAGTCTCTTTATGAGGCTAGAGGTCGAAATACACAAGTTACAAGTCAAATAACACAGTAAATTAGCACAATATACGATTAGCCCTAGGGGCGTACCAAACCATATATTAAGAAAGTGGTATAAGAACCACGACTTGACTAGACACAAGGCCTAGAGCCTGTAGAATCGCTGGGACCCCAAGGAACCACCCAAGGTAGTGACACAGGTGACCCACGGGGGATGTGTGCAGTGTGTGAACACAGCCGCGAGCTCCGTTAGCGTCTATGGGGAAAGTCGCGGTTAGAGTTTTAAAGTTTAGGGACACTTCGGAGTGGACTAGGAACAAACCCTTTTGGACTTAGAGGGTTCTAGGGCCAACACCCACGGGAGCACGTAGTACTCTTGTTACCTCACCCAGGGAAGCCGGGTGCACAGGTGTCAAATGGTGTCGGGCCGCGCCGTCGTTTTCAATGGCCCCTGACTGGAAAGTGCTGCTGCCGGGAAGCTGCGAAGTGTCCGAAGAGATCCAAGCCTGGATCGAGGATGAGAAGAACCTGAAAGCAGAGGGGACAGAGTCTAGGTCACTAGCCAGTGACCAGGGGCACGATAGTCGAATGCCCACCGATGTCGGGTGCTTCAAGTTCGAAGAGGTGAAGATTGTCTCTGCAGCCATGAGGACCAGGAGGCGTCGACGACAACCAGGAGCTGGAATATAACTGTCCCACAAAGGTAGAAGCTGACTGCAGTATCGGTGCCCAGATTGGACCCAACAAGCCTTGGTAATAGCAACCCACGCAGAAAAGAAACAATGGCTTCGGAGTAGACCAGCGAGGTTCAAGGGACTCCCCAAGCAAGGGAGAGTCAGGGCAGGCCTGGAGCAACCAGGGAGGCCTGTTGAAATCAAAGATGTCCTTCTGTGGGACCCACAAGTCGACGGACAAGGGATCGCGAAGGGACCTCAAGCAGAATCACGAGATGGCGGCCCACGGGTCACTCGGAGTAGCCAGGCCAGCAATCTTCGGTGGATTCACTGCTCGCGGTCAGGGCTACAAATATCCCAAAGCACAGCCTCTAGAATTGACCAGAAGCTTATGCACTTGCAAATGTGCACGGTGTCCAGGGGTTCCGGTTCCACAGTACCCACGAGGTCTACAGGTCTCAGCTTTGCTGGGGACTCGGGTCAGCCTCTGGGAAAACTGAAAATCTACCCTTTGGGTTGCAGGGTTGTCGGTGTCCGGCAGGAGCTTCGGAGATGCAGACCGGACAGATGCGTCTTTGGTGCCTGCCAAGCAGGGGAGTAACTCCTTTACTCCAAGGGAGATTCTTCAGTCATCTGGCGTTTAACAGATCATCGAAGGTCCAGGATTCAGTTTCAGAGTTTCGTCCAGGGATATCTAAAGTCCTGTTGCCAGGGGTTCCTTACTTATACCCAAGGAAGGGGTTGGACTAACTCAGGGGACCCACCTATGGGAGGGTTTGGAAAGAGGAGTGGCTACACCCATTTCCTTTGTCCAGTTTTGCGCCAGAGCAGGGGATGGCAGCCCCTGCAACCGGTTTGAACTGGGGTATACACAGGGATACCAAATGTGCCCCCAGTGCAGGACTTCAAAGCACCAGAGAGTGCTCCCGCCCAGCCCCAATACACTAAAGCCTGTCTGGGAGGTGGTAACACCTCCCTGCGACAGGAAACCTATTGTCCAGGCCTCCCCTGCCGGAGTTTCGGTCAGCAGTGGGAGGCCAGACTCGTGTCTGTGGCTGCAGCATCCATTTTGTGATGCCAGGGCTCTGTTTAGCTGGTACCGGGTGTGCCGGTGCTGTCATGTTTCTCCCTCTAGAAGGGTGGGATCCTACTCCCACACCAGGAATTGGTGTGGGGGTATGATTCCAAGGTGTTTGACACCAAACACGACATGTTTCCGTGCAGCCATCCCAAAGTTAGCATGTACCGTTTAGATATAATGCACTTAAGAGTATATGGTCAGGCTGCACTCACAGACAACCCCGGAGGATAGGTTCTGAAGGCTGCAGAGGGGCTCTGCTCAGGCATGGGCACCCTCTCACATAAAATCAAGCACCCTGCCTTCAGGATTGATAAGGCCTGCCATAGGGGTGACTGATAAGTGTATATGTGCAGTGATAGGGTGAGATATAGTGAACCTATATCTCAGTAAGGGGTGCATGCACCACCTCACTCAGGCTGCTGTAGCAGTCCTGTGGTGTCATTTTGGAGGGCCTCCCAGGGGTGGCATACTATATGCTGCAGCCCCTGGTAGGCCTCTGGGGTACCTATGCCCTGGGTACATAGTGTACCATATACTAGGGACTTATAAGGGCACCCCAGAATCCAATCTGAAGTGTACCTAAGGCACATGGAATCCATTTTAGAGAGGAAGCAGCTAGGCTGGGGTCCTGGATAGCAGGGCCCCAGCCAGACTAAAGTCGAAAACAGTGAAACATCAGCAAAAAGTGGGGGTAACCATAAGAAGCAGATCCTACTCTCCTACAGCGGCCATGACCATAATTGGGCAAGTACGAATATGACCATTTTAGGGTAAATATGAATACGTCCATTTTAGGGCATGTACGAACGGATCTACATTAGGGCATCTATGCAGGATATAACACCCACTCCACTTCCGAACTGGATAATAAATGACCATACTTAAAATCTGGGCAATTTAAAAACATTTTAAAAGCAAGTAAAAACATGGTTCTAAAAAATCGTTAAAAATTTTGGTGCTTAAAAAAAAAAAAATGTTTAAATTCAGCTTTTTCTAGTTGCCACTTAAAAAGTCAATATCGTCTCTCTATAGAAGTTGTATTACCATAAGCAGGAGAAGGCCATACTTTTCTTAAGCAAAAGTGTCAATGTAAGAAAACGTTCCAAATTTAGATCGCTTTATTTGGAAACGAGTGAAGAAGCCGAATTCTTTCCCAGGACACGATGAGCCAATTCAAGATTACGCGTCCTGGCTGGGAAGCTCAATATTAACGGTGTCAGCTGCTGTAGATGACAAATCCTACGCCTCACAGAGAACGTCAATCGCACATAGATGGAATGTAGTACTGGCAACAGTCGGTGCTGCAGCAGCTTGTGCGGCAGTTGTTACCTGGGTGCCTGTGGAGGAGTCACCTAACCCAGCAGGAGCGAACGGCACCTGTGGATTCTCCAGGAATGCATTCATCAGAATTGGAAGCTGCTGGGGACAACGCAGAGCATGGGCCTTTATGGGGTCCAGCATCGTATCCGTGTCCGGAGGCGCATCTGATGGAAATGTTAGACAAAGATCCAACGTGCATTCTTCTCCGCAGAACAGGCATCGAAGCACAGGTAAGATGCAGTCTATTCAGACTGGTCTAAATGATAGAAACCAGGAGGCACTGAGTTCTCGTAGGCAAGAAATGCCCAGAAGTTGTACCATGCGTTCACGGTATTTCCGCTCCAGGAGCGTGTTCACCATTTCCTCGGGAAGTAGGCCGTCCATTGCGTAGCAGCAATATTACAATCAGGATTCCTGCGATTAGGAACAGGATGAGCGGGAATCCTCCAAATACGCTTCCCAATACGGAATGTATAAAATTTGGGATTACTCCAAGGACTGTCTGAAAGGTGCTTAACAGTCCGGACCCTATGGTCTTAAATAGGTGTACAATTCCGCTCGTATCAGACATATAGAAGATACGTCCCACTATTTCTGCGAAATGAATGGGGCAGTTTGTACGTATGAGTGCCTGTATCTCGGTTGAGGTCCTTGGAACTTGAAGTTCATAGGTTTCTCGTGCGGAGGTTAAGGGCACGGGTTGCTGTAAAAGCATGGCTTTCAATCTGCTCAGAGTATTTGCCTGCCTGCCTTTGCTCAAGGCAATATTGAAACTAAAACGCAGTGACCGGCAGAGTTATTTGGCCATGAACGAGCCATTCTGTTGATGGTGATTCGGCTACAGTGAATGGTAACCTTTCCAGTTTCTCAATACGCAGCATTGTATATTTGGCTCCCCTTTGTGCCATTTCTGTCTGTTTATCAGTTAGATTGTATTCTGAAAACAGAGACGTGGTGTTTATAAAACGCCATGGCACATAGCCTGCACGCAAAGATTGCAGCGTCCAGCTTAACATCATAATAGAACGTAGCTGAGATTGCCCGTGTTGTAACAAGGCCAGATCCTGTTCTAATATGTTGATTGCCGAGGACACAATGTTGCCTAAAGAGTAAATCCTGGAGGTCAAAGTAGTTAACCCATTATCCACCACTGCTAATGCTTTTTCTAAGTTAATACAGTCAATTTCTCGTATTCTTTCTGTGGCCTCTTGTTGGGGATATTTTCCAGTTTTCATTATAGTAGGCATAAAGACCTGCATATATGAAACGTTTCTGACGCTGTTTCTTGGGTCCCAGTAGAAAATCTCTAAGATCCATGTCAGGTGTGAGTAAGGTCAAGTGGTGCTTTACTTCTGTCAGTGTTGAGGTCTCTAGCCAATCAAGGCACAACTTTCCAACACTATACGATGTCACTACCCCTGGGTGATGTCTTTGTACATAGCGTGGATCTGGCCTATGGATACTATACCCTCTGGTTGTATTCATAAATCTCTGTTGACATTTGTTTGTGTCAATGGGCCAAACCAGCCATTCTGTCCAATCAGGATCTGATCTGTTGTACTGGAAAATGGCATCTAATCCTACCCCTTGTGTAGTTGAGTTCTGCCCCCACCCATCTGTGATGGTGTTGGAAACCCGGTGTGTTCATTTCCTTGCCTTTGGCTAATCCAAGACAGGATGTCTGTTGCACAGTTTCGTTCAGAAATAAAATCTGCTGCGGGATGATGCACGCTCTAAAAAGTGCTTCTATTCCCTGGACTTGCCAGTCCCTAGAACCCCAGATAGATTTGGAATCTATCATGTCTTTCCATAGATCGAAACCCTGTTTAGACAACTGGTTCAAAAAGGATGCAGAGTAAATATGTTTGGTGTTTGTTAACATAATTTTCTGAGCTGAAGTGTTCTCCATTTTATAATAAAATGACGTTGGGTTGGATATGTTAAACCCTGAGAAATATGTGAATTTCTGTGCAAATGCTTGTGAACTACCTTTTGGAGGTGTTGGGCAGTGTTCCCACTGGTGGTATTCAAATACATTTCTAGGTGTTATAGACTTGTATAAGAAACGATCACCAAAATGTTGGTAACAGTACAATGTATCATAGTCTGAAGTACCTTCTAACATTTCATTGTTCGGAAATGCTGCAGTTTTTTCTAAATCAGACATCAGCATTTACGGTTTCAGTGTCCCAATCATCAGAAAATGTACTGGAGGTAATGAAATCACTTAAAGAAATTTAAATACATGTTTTAGTTTTAAAAGTTCAGTCAGACCTAATATATCATAATCAATCTTGTCCCATACTATACCATCCGGTATAGGAACTGCTGTGATGTTCACTGAAGACAAGTCTCTTGGTTCACGATGTGAAGACTGGTGTGGTTTTAAAATCAAATTGACTCTTTGGGCTGTAGAGCTTGGCTGGAGGTATCGTCCATTAATAAGCATACTAAAAGTTATTATTAAACCTAGCCAGAAAATGAAAAATAAAATCCCAGTGATATACCATAGTTCTATCCAAGGTGACACCAGGTAAGTCTTTCTAAAAAAGTTCAAACAGTCAATGAGTTTCTGTTGGAGTGATTTTTTGGCTGGCGTCGTTTTTGGCTCGCTTGGATCCAGTGAAAACGTATCAAAGTTCATGAAATAGCTAGAAGCAGTTCGATCAATTGTTGGAATTGCATCAGGATTTGTTGAAATCGGATTTTGCTCTTGGCGAGGCATGTTGATGTAGATGTCTGTATTACGTCTGATTGCAACTTGGTTGTTAGGTTGATTTTCATTTTGAAGATGAATTTCTTGTTGAAGTGGAACAAGTTCCATAGCATTGTTGCTTAGTCCTTCATTCCGTACAGGTGGCTCTTCAAACGTGATGAGTCTTTCTGTTTGGACTTTTTGGATTGTAGCAAGAGGAGCGCGTCAGCTACTGTGGAGTCCACGAGGCCTACTGTTTAGTATTGGCCACATAGTGTGGTTTGATTAAGTCAATTGAGACGAATCTTTTCTCCTTTTTTCCGGCAAGAGGTGGCAGAAGTACAGTTCTTGTGCCATGGATTGCAAGGACCGGTACAGGCTTTCTGTAGGATGACCCAAATTCTTTTTTGTCAGCAATCTTCTCTCTGACCAGATCCCCGATCTTTGGGATCCAGATAGGTCTTGCCGTTACTGCCTTGACTTCCTCAGTGGCGGCCTGTTTCTGGAGCACGTTACTTTGTTGTGTCCTGGATTCATTTAGATCCTGTAAAACAGCCAAACAATCATGGATATCAAATGGTTTTTCATCCGCCACTGTGCCTTCACAATCAAGATCAGGTACCCACATTATTGTCCCAAATAGGACCTCGTAAGGAGTGACACCTCCTAGAGAGCTTCTTGGCTGGTTATTGAGCGCGCTGTACCCCATAAAGGTGATCGACCCATCTACCGCCCTTGCCTAATACCGTAGCTGTTAAAGATTGCTTTAAGTCTTGGTTTTTCCTCTCCACAACAGAATTTCCCTCGGCATGGTACGGAGAGGAGTACCGCAATGCTACGCCCATTCCTTCCATGGCCTCTTTGTAAGCCCGAGAGCTAAACGCCGGACCACGGTCAGAATGTAACGTGCCAACTGCGTATGTGCCGATAAAGACTCGCAAATCTTTTATAACAGTTCGAGCGTCAGCCGAGCGCTGAGGCCAAGCCTTGAGGAAACTTGAGCTGGACGCGCACGAACGGACAACCTAATGCTGTCTAACAATGGTATCTGTACTGTACGTGTTGTGGTGGACCCATTCATCTGCTTGCAGATGTCGCAGTTCCAGACGTAGTCTCTAATCAGCCTTCTCATCACAGGCCACCAGTAGCGTTCTTTTAACAAAGCAACAGTCTCCTTAAGTCCGTTATGTACAGAACCTGTTCCTTCATGTGCTGCCACAATTAAGCCTAGCCTACGATCCATATTTGGTATTACTATATCCCCCACTCCAGGAATCTGAGCATATGGAATGTTTTGTGGATCTAACTTGTAGGAGTACTTGAGTGGAAATGTTTTAGGTACTGCTGTGCTGCCTTTGCGTGAAGCATTGACAGCTACCATTTTCTCGCCGTCTACCCTCGTCTTTGAACGAGTAACTGCAGCTACGGCGGCTGTGCGAACAGCCCCTTTTGCGGCTTCATCAGCCAATGAATTCCCTTCAACGTGAACGCCATCACGCTGATGACTCAGTGTATGTATCACGTGAGCCCTTGGTAGTTTGTTTCTCAACTCCACTACCTGTTCCCATAGCATTTTATGCTTTATTGTGCCACCTTTTGCATCTTTGAACCCGTTTTGTTCCCAATGATGTAGATATTCATTGTACGACTGTACACAGTAAAAGGAATCACACACAATAAGTGTGGGCAATTCGTGATCCGTATTTATAAGTGCCAGTATGTGTTTTGAGTTCTGCCAACTGTGCCGTGCAGTCTCCTAGAGATTGCATTTTTGTGCAACTTGGATGGAACTTGCCATCACGCATGCAACCTTTAACAATCGCACACGCTGCGCTGTAAACTTGCTTGCTTCCTGTGGCTGGTTGAGCAGAACCGTCAGTGTAAATAATGTATTCATACTGATCTAGAGGCAAAATTTCATTTGGTAGAGGATATTCTTGTTCGTATTGCAGGAATGCTTGAATTTTTAAACTTGGATCAAATCTGTATTCAACATCCGTTGCAGTAAGAGAATTAGCCCATTGTATCCATCTTGGATGTAAGGCTTTAGCATTTGGAATGCTTGCTTTTGTAACAGCTTCTAAAGCTGGTACTGGGATCACGACAATAATGTGCTTTCCCTGAGCCAGAGCTCTTTCTCTTGCTACAGCGGTCTGAACTGCTGTAAGGATTTTTTCTGTTGAAGTGAAACGCATTTCTGCGTTTGTACACAGGTGTGATTTGAATGCGATTGGTACTGTTTCACCTTCATTAAAAGTTAAATAAGTGTACCCGCATTGACCCGCTATCACTTGGATCCCTAAGTTCTGTGCGTTTACGCATGTCTCTAAATGTTTAGAAGCTATCATGTCTTCCTGTAGGGAACGCAGAATATTTGTATGTTCCTGTGTCCATTGTCTAACTGAAAAGTCAGGGTTTATTAAATCGTAGAAAGCTTTTACTCTTTCTGCGTAATCCAAAATGTATGTTCGACCAAAATTTAGGAATCCCAGAATTGATTGTAAATTCTTTAATGATTTTGGAGGTTGGAGCAGCGCACACTTTTCTAAAAAGTTAGCTGCCAGGCTTTTCCCTCACTTGACAGCTCGTATCCTAAAAACAGGACATTGAGGTGGGCAATTTTTGATTTTTGAAATTTAATTTATAGCCCTCAGAGGCGAATCCCATAATAATGGTGCTCACCCTGGTCAAATGCCTCTAGAAGTTTTATGGTGACTGCCCTTCTGAAATTTGGTGCAATTTGTATTGCTTCTTCAGGGTCTTCTTCTAAACCAAAGAGGTTTGTTGTAACTCTCCCTGTTGCGCTTGTTTCGTCCACCATTTTTAATTGGAAGAAGGGAGATTAAAGAGTTTTTAAGATAAGGTGTAAGTGCACAATTGTAGGAACTAAATATCCTTCAAGCTTGAGTAACCAACAGCCAATAAATAGTATTCTCGTACTACTCAGCTGCGGTGGATTTAGTGCCCACCCACTCCAGACGTCTCTGGGGTTTTGTGAGTAGGTTCTCTGAGAATAGCACGACTGAACTACTCAGATTCTACTGTCAAATAAGTACCAAACCAACGTTGGCGGCGCCATGTCGTGTAGTTCCTATAGTACCCCTGCAGGACCTGCGCGTTTGGATAACATATACTGCGTGCTTGGTGGCAGACTAGCTCTGAGCACCCCCACCGTATATGTTAGCCTAGTTTTGCATTAGCTAACTCGCAGTGGCACTAGTGTCTCCTCTTATCAGGGAGAGATTAGTTTCTGGCAACCTTAGAACATGACAACCCTGATTCCCTCAGAATCATGGAAACAATGTACTACCTTTCGCTCAGTCACTCGTGCTCACTTATTCGGTTTGTCTCAGAGAGTTACACAGAATAAACAGTTGGGCGTTTCAATAAGTATTTATTGAACAGTTGTTATTCTAGTGTAAAATATATGTGCTGCGGTAACCAGCAGACAATAGCAGAGATATATGATCAGCAGTACGATAAAAGCAAAGGGATAGAACAGTTCTACCATATTGCGATAATCATGAGTACATACATGAATATAAAAGAATTATGCAAGTGCGCGTACTCCTACGATGCCTACCTAGATGTACCTAGCATATGTGTGTAGGTCTTAGAAGCTAAGAGCCAAGAATCCTCCTAGGATTTAGTCGAACCCCCATACCTGAATAGAGAGAGAGTGGGACCCCGTCCTGGTCTCGAGTTAGACACCCCGTCTGGGTTGTGTCAGACCACTGTCAGCTAGAGCGACTGCATGCAGGAGCCTCAGCGTCTCTGGTCAGTGTGTCAGCATGGAAGTCTCGGTTCCCTCTGGTTTACCGGGGCAAGATGTGGTGTATTTATACCCTAAAGAGTCTCAGTCCTCAGTATGGTTTGTATTGGACATGAGGAAGACGTCAGGGGTGAACTTTGTACATACATTATGCTTGTGGTGTATTCTTAGAAAGCCATGCATAATTAATGTGTACAGTGTGGGCCTGTGTTTGGAAGAACCCTGCTGCATTCAAAACCACAGGATAGATAACGTTCAGCCCTCAGAGCTCGTTGTGTACTAGCTGGGACCAATGTAGGTGAAAGATCATGCCTATATAAGGAATCATACTATAATAGGACATGTACAGTTGGGACCATAATTGGGCATATGCGGCCATGACCATAATTGGGCAAGTACGAATATGACCATTTTAGGGTAAATATGAATACGTCCATTTTAGGGCATGTACGAACGGATCTACATTAGGGCATCTATGCGGGATATAACAATCCCTGACTCCCATACGGGTGAGCCCACCCCCCATGTCAAGTCCCAAGCACTAGGGGCCCAATGCCAACCTGGATTGTGGTTCAGAACCAGCCCACCACCGAAATGACCCGAGGCCCAGCCCCCCTTGCCCAAGAGTCCCATCAAGACAGCAACCAACCAAGGAAAAAGAAAAGTACAGAGAGAGCGCCCCCTCCCCCCACAGCCACCCAAGAATCCAAAGCTAAGACAAAAGGCAAGAAGGAGGGTAAAGTGCGAGCACCCCAACAGATAGAGCATACCGTAAAAGGAAGGGGAAAAAAAAAGAAACCCTAATCATCAACCCAACTCACACCCCACCAAGAGAACAGCAAACCCCTTAACCCTTCAATCAATAAGCCAAAGAAATATCCAGCCCTAATACCCATAAGAAACTACTCCCAGTCCAGTTGAAGGCCAAGTGCTTTAGCAAATAAGGATAAGAAAGACAACAGAACAAGCACCCCTCCAGCCAAAAATATACCAGATTCAAAAGAAGAGAGGGTCATCACCCAAACCCCGGTTGTCACTTGGGTAAGAGTTCCTGTATTTTATGACCATCATAACAATAAAAAGTCTGGCCATCTTTCCAAATCTGTAGGTTTGCAGGCTTCATAAGAGAAATAGTGGCCCCCAGCTTCTGAAGCACCGGAATGGACTCACGCAGCTGCCAACGCCTCATGACTGTTTGATGACAAAAGTCTGAGCGAACAAAAAAAATCAATGCCACATGCTTTGGCCGGCAGCTTAGGAGTTGCTGCCTGAAAAACCTCTTGTCGAAGGATGAAGTTCTCAATATAAATCAGTATGGCCTGAGTGTATCGGGAGGGTTTACTAGGATGATGGAAGGGGAAACGATGAGCCTGCTGTATCACGCAATATATATCCCAGTCACTCAAAGCTGGAAATGCTTCTTGAAACAAACCAACTACGAAGCCACGGGGTCATCACCTTCTGCCCCAACGTGACCTGTTTTCCAAGTCCTCCACCCAGGAGGACAAGGTGGTTATCTGCTGCTCCTGCTGAGCCACCACCAGGCTGTTGGATTCCACTGCCTTTTGAAGGGCTTCCACAACCCCCAACCGTGACTGAATAATGTCCATATTTTGTTTATAGTTTGTGAAGAACCACTTGAGTCTTAAGGTGGGCGACCATCATTGCCATTGAGTCCCTATGAAAATCCTCTCTGCGCTGCAAAAAGACATGATAAATGGCCCCTAGCGTGGGGGAGTCCTGTGTCGAGGCAGCAGGTGGAGATTCAGAGGAGGGTGCTGGATCTTCAGATCCAGATGGTACAACCAGGGACAATACACCCTGGGTAGAATGGTCCATAGGCGTCAACTCGGTTCCATCCGGATCCCATAAAAGCTCATCTTCCACCTCCAGAGGTGCAACTGGATTGATTAGACCTTGATTAAACACTGCAGTCATGCGACCCTCTGAAGAATCCATGGACAGGCCATCTCCCTTACTCCTGCTTAGGGGAATAGAAGTGAAAGGGGCGAAGTGCTCAGGCATAACCTTGGAAGGACCATTATGAATATTAGAGGCCAGTACTGTATGGGTTGCCTGCTCCAGATCTTCATCCAGGTTGCTGTACAAGAGAGAGCTGAAAATGAAAAAAAAGCTTCAGGACCGCGCTCCCTCGTTGCAGCCATCTCCCCGCTGCCTGGGAAGAGAAACTGAGCAGCCGGAAAAGATTGTGATCTGACTGACTGTAACTGGGAGACCACCGAAGACTCTACACCGCGAGTCTCCGGGACCCAGACCACCGGAGGATCCTGATGAGGAGGTACAATAAGAATCTAAGGAGCCAACTTGTCATTGCCAGATGTAGTTTCAATAGCACGGAGGAGAAAGGTTGTGACTGCCAATAAGGGCACCAGTCCTCCATCCTGACAGGGCTCACTAGTGCAGTGGATATGGATGGGCTCACTGTTCAAAACGCATCCATTGGATGCGAGGTACTGGACTGTCCCTCCCTGGTCCGACTGAACCTAATCCAGTGGTGTCTCACGGTGCTTTCTCAATTTGAGATGTCTCCACAGCGGCCAAAACAGGGGAGTCTTCTACACTCTCCTGACCTCTAGGGGGAGAGTTGGGTGGACCCATGACCAGCTTCTTCCCCTTGAGCGCACTGCAGGTATTTATATTGCCATCCCCCACCATACCAGGCAGCAAATGCTTCTTCTCCAGCTTCGGGAGAAATGGGAGCTGTGAGGGGCATCTGTCAAAAGTTGCCCACCCTTCCTCAGGGCACCCTTTGCAGTAATCCTGGCCCAAATCCTCCTTGCAACACAGGCAGCACGCAAAGCCTTCCTCCTCTGAAACTCCAACTTACTTGTCGACAGGCAGGGTTCAAACCTTTCAGCCCTCAACAATGTATCCAGCAAAGGGGCAGACAAATAGAGAAGCAGAGCCTGGAAGGAGAAGCCTACAACAAAGTGGCAACTACCATTGATATTCACCTTCCTAAGAGCTGCGAGCGGCCCCAGACCCCATTCACAGGACCAACACCAGCCAGCCTCACCAAAAGCAGAGGAATTGAAAATCCATGCTCTCTCGGATCGAGTTGCTGCCCGCAACCAACCAGCATCTGACAAGACCCATCTGCACTCTTCCATCAGCGGACAACAGTCACCACATCTGCCGCTTCCAGCTCTCTCTCCCGCTGGCAGCCAGAGCGGTAACTAGGAAGCCTCCGAGGAAGCCACAGAGGACCTGCGAACCATCTGTGGGGCCCATAAAAATAAGGTAAGTAATCAGGCGGGGGACCAGGGGCACCCATCTCAGTCTAAGCACCCCATAAAAGGACTCCCAGGCTCAAGGACACCGGACCGCAACACCTGCTCAGCCACGAGCCACCATCTTACACAATACTTGCATTATGCGACCCGCTACTAAGCACACCATTAAAGGGCTCACAGGCTCGAGGCCGCCAGGCCGCAGCACTGGCTCATCTACAAGCTGTCATCTTGCACAATGCTTGCATTATCCAACATATTTTGAGAATATTGAGGAAATGGGGCGGATTTTGTCATTTTGGGTAAAAAATAGATCTAGCTCCAATAACATTCACCAAATTAGGGGTGAGAATGGCCTTTTAGTTGCGGATCCCGTCCTAGTGTGTGAATTTTTTCGCCGGTTTTATCAGAACCTCTATAGGGAGAATTGTCTCTCTTCCGCTGAGGATATCTCTCTATTTACTCAGGGGTATTTGGACTGCCAGGAAACTCCTTCCCAGTGGTCTAAGTTAAAGGTACCTATCACTCTTACTGAGATTCTAGGGGCCATTAGCTCCTTGG
Organism: Calotriton arnoldi; assembly: GCA_963921515.1. Taxonomy (NCBI): domain Eukaryota; kingdom Metazoa; phylum Chordata; class Amphibia; order Caudata; family Salamandridae; genus Calotriton; species Calotriton arnoldi. The sequence goes on from CAWUFW010006275.1 coordinate 1,042,389, forward strand.
CTAGCAGGAAGGTGTCGGCTCCTAACCAGATACCATCTGAATTCTACATCACCTTTTCACAGATTTTGTCCCCAGTGTTAAGGAATCTTTTTAATTTGTTTGATTCTTTGGATAACTTCGCTGAGTCTTGAAGTGAGACAAATATTGTGGTCTTTCCAAAAAAGGGAAAGGATCCCACTTCTTGTGGGCGATACCATCCTATGTCTTTAATTAACTCTGATTCTAAACCCTATACTCGCATTCATGCTAATCGGCTCGCAATTGGTGGACCCAAACCAGCATGGTTTTATTTTGGGCCGTGATACATGTTAACACAGCAATTGGTAGGTCTGTTGGTATGATTTGTTTGGACACTGAGAAGGCCTTTGATCGGGTCTCTCACCCCTTCCTCTTGAGGTAATGGAGTGTGCTGGTTTAGGTTCCATATATATTTCTAGGGTTTGGCGTCTTTACCTGGGTCTTAAGGCAAGAATACACAGCGTAGGCCTTTTATCAGACCCTATTGCTATTCTCCGCGTTACCAGGCAAGGATGCCCTCTCTCTCTCCGCAGTTGTTTCACTCTATATTGAACCGTTTATTTAATCTCTTAAACTGTTTGAGGGGTTACAGCTTTTGAGGCTTCACCGATATGAAGTTAGAATTCTGGCTTACGCGGATGACATCGCGGTTTTGACACCAGCTCCGATTGGTGATTTAAAGGCAGTGATGGTAGCAGCCCAAACATTTGGGGAGGTTGCTGGCTTCAAGTTGAACTCTGAAGGACTCCGATTTTATCTAATGTAGCTCCACCTGTCCAGAATCAGAGGTGGGTACAGTCCCTGGTCTACCTTGGTGGTCAGCTTAAAACTTAACATTGCTGATATTTTTTAGCATAACTATGGGAAGGTGTGGAATCGTCTGCATTTAGGGCTTATAGGTCGCTGTAATATTATAAAGATGACTATCTTTATTTTTTCCATAGTATTCAAATCTTTCTTCCTACGGCCGTTTTTGTTGGAGTGCAGGCACTAAGGCAGAAGTTTATGTGGGCCTATCATAAACCTCGATGTCGTATTCAGTCTTTACAGCAGTCCAAGGAAGATGGGGGTATCACTTCCTATTCTCAGGTATTATTTTTTGGCGTCATTTTTTACACTTCTCCGGTCAGTGCTGGTGCGGTTGCCCTGGCGACTGGCTAACATGTTTTCACAGTTTTTCCCGTTGGGTGAATTGATTGTCCCTGTTCCGGTATTGTCAACACAATGTGCTTTAAGCATACTAGCTTTAAGACTCTAAACATTTGTAATCACTTCTGGTGCTCTTTTAAGAGATTATGTCTGGCTATTACCCCATTTAATTTGCTTACCTATTTGGTTATAACCCTAATTTTCCTAATGGCATTTATGATGGGTTCTGGGAGATATGGGGATGGGTTAATCTTCTGACCTTAGGACACATTTTGAGGGTGATGTGTTTTCATTTAGCAGTTTACAGCAGCAGATTTCCCTTCCATCTATGTTTTTCTTTAGATAGTTACAGTTGCGGCATTCTATTTTTAGTCTTAATGTATAGGACCTGAGGTGCAGTGATAATTCTGGCTTGCATCTTAATAGGAAAACTCCTTGCAAGAGAAATATCGGGTTTGTCTACAAATCAAGTTATACGGCATCACATAATCTAGCTGAGGATTGGTTCCAGCAGAGGGCCAAAAAGTGGAGTTCTTGGCTCAGAAGTTACTGCGGCCAATCTTTGGAATAGCAATGTGATGTCTCATTTACTTTTGAATGCATCTCAGATTAAGTTACATCACCTTAAATGTATTAATAATTGATGCCATACTTCGCATCATCTTTATATTATGAAGCTATGGCCTGATGACCGATGTTTTTGTTGTGGGTTGGCGGGGGCTAATGCAGTCCATGACTTTGCATCCTGCCTGTGCTACAACTGTTTTGGCAATTTGTCTTTGGTGAATTGGGTGGCATATCTAATGCAGCAGTTTCTGCTGACCCAAAGCTTATTTTGCTGGGGTATCGACCAGCTATTCCCACCCCCATTTAGCAGGAGTATATTTATTTTCCATCACGTTAGTTAGGCTGGGTTTAGCATGATTCTGGCTTGCCAGTGAGCCACCAGATCCATGGTTCTGGTGGCGGGAATTTTTTCACATGAGTAAGCTAGAGATGGTGCTAATTGACAATGACCTATGGAGGAAATGGCTGGGTCAGATTTGAGATCCCATTTGGGGCTGGTTGGCCGAGATGGCTGTCTCCCAGGGCTGGTCTGCCTTTACTTGAGCTTTGGGTTTTATTTTGCTTGTCCAAGGTGCTCTTCTTTTCCTAGGTATTATGTCACATGTTTATTCTCATGTAGTTATTTTGTCGGTTATTTCTTAATTTGCTTATACTGAATATGCTATGTACTTTTCCCCAGTGCTTGGGAATTGGTTGCTCCTCCCTGTTTAAAATGAATAGCAAATAAAAAAAAAAAGAACCCATTCCTGTTTGTTTACAAGTTAGAGGGGGGGGGACTTAAATATTCGATAAAAGTAGATTTTCAGAATGGCAAAGCATTTTTTCTTGAAAACTAGAATTGTGATACTGTGCACTCAAGAATCTGTGCATGAGCAAATTGATCATGTTTAAACTAGGAGTGTGTGCTGTCCTGAAAATGGACCTGGCTGTGTCCGTGAAAATATTGCTTTGATCAAGAGAACCAACGGTTAACTAGATTCAGAACATCCAACAAAGGACAGCTCGTGGGCTGAGTTTCCTACAAAGTAATACAAAGTTAATTCATATGTTACGTTGTTTATTTGTGACATAAACCAACAAGTTTTGGTAAACACAAGTCATACAGCTTTTAATCCATATTTGATGCTCGCAAAGAGAGGAACAAGATGATTGTTGAGTACTGCACAAAGAGGTTTGTTGATGTAACCCAATGCATTTCGGATGGTAACACCCTTCATCAGGGGTAAGTGTAAGAGGATAAACAGAAAAACGAGTTTCCAACAGTTGTTTGATATAAGGCTCATATATTCAAATGAGACCAAGTGGGGTGATGCTTATTGTGCAATAAAAAGAGGAGTCAACCTCTGGCCCATTTCTTGCACCAACTTCCTATTGCCTTACTGGAAAGCTATATAAGTCAATTGGATATATCAAATTTCAGAGTGCAAGGGGCCGGGGAAAAACACTGGGACAGTGAATAGCAATATCATTGGGCGCAGCTATGAGTCCATAAAGGCAACAGGAAAACAACTGGGGGAAACACTGCATACTATTCAGTTCCTATCACGTTGCTCATCCCATGGTGTTCCACAGAGGTGTTCAGCAATGTCACAGTGCACAGGCATAATTCCAGAAAAACTACAAAATATGTAATCCCTTTCACCTTTGTTTTTTTCAGTGATAATATATTGTATATGTATATTTATGTAGTTATTCATACTCTCAATTATTTTTGACATTGCCCAAAAATATTTTTCGTCTGTTTTTAAGATCTTGGCCAAATTACAGCAAACATTATTTGCTGAAATGACTGGTCTACGTTCTTGCCATCTCCATGACTTAATCAAATTCTTAATTTGTAAAAGAATAAGGGCCTGAGTACGAGTACGGAGTCCTGGGAAAAGCAGGCAGAAATCGCGGCGGTGCCGATGCCGATTCCGATTCCGACCTGCCCTTCCTAAAAGCATTTCATGGTGGGGACCCCGCCATGAAATGCTTGGCAGAAAGGCATGGAAATGGGCCCCCAAATCTGCCCACAGGGGGGGTGTGTGTAGGGAGCACTTGATGTGTCCTCCTAAAAGTGCAGGGCTGTGCGTGTACTGTGTGGAATGCATGACATGGTGCCTGCCACACCGTGCACAAATGTGCTGTAGGCGCTGTCACAAAGGAAGTATGCTGTTTAGGCTCTCCTATGAGCCTAACATACCTGCCGCCGTGACACTGCTGCTGCTGCTCCACCCACCCGCCCTGGATTCAACTCGGAATCCAGCGGGCGGGTTCACCATGGGCATGGTGGTCTTCCTTGGACCGCCGCTGTGGCGGTCCTACAGGAAGACCGCCAACTTGCAATAAAACCCTAAGTGCTGTCCCCAAAGTTTTATTTCTAAAGCGTGCGGCCAATGCTAGGAAAGGTCAGGACACTGAATACAAGCCTGTGGAGTCCTGATTGCACCTCATGCCTTTCGAATCCACTGTCGGAGACTCCCAACCTCTTTATCTCATTCTTCAAGTTCTTTATCATTCCCGCTTTCTCCCTTTTTCAATGTTCTTCCGTCCTTATCTCCCTTCTTCCTTGCCCCCTTTTGTGTTTTTCTCTCTCTTCCTCTGGATCAAAGTTTGTTGGGACAAATAAGGGCCAGTCTCCAAAAATGAGTGCTGGTGGGCCCTACCTGTAACCACCAGCTCAAATTAACCACTGGAGATCAGTTTATTTGAGAAGTCTTTGGACAAAACTGAGGACAAATATCCTTACTCACCTGACGACAACAAAGCATTTAAGCGTATGTTTTAAATAATCGCAATGTAAAAATAAAACCAACAAGATGAAAACATTCTGTTTCATTCTCTTATTCTAGCCTGCACCACAGGTGTTTTTTGAAATCTGCCACTGGTTTCATATTCGTGACACAATAAACGTCACTGTATATTCCACAATATTTTATCTTTCCCCATAAGAACTACCTGAAAATTGGTGACTTTTTTTTTTAGGATTCTTAGAAGCCAGTGTCGCGTGACTAACATTCCCTTCCACCTATGGAGAAAGACCTGCTGGGCTTTCTTTCTGCATGAACATGTTATTCAGCCCTTCCTAGCGTGAGCCTGCTGAGAATGCTAATAGCGCTGCAGATTTTCAAATAGACCACACAGCCGCGAACACGTCAAAAACTGAGTATCCTGTAATCCCGAGGAGATTACTGCACATTGTGTGCAAATTCAGTATTACCACGGACTCCAAAATCTCAATACAGGTTGCCGAATCCTGTGAGAATTGCCTTGTGCTGATTTGCACGTTCCTGGCATTCCAATTACGCATTTTAATAATTTCTGTGAAAGATGTATTCCCTTCTAGACAAGGTGCTAGACACATGCATTGCTTTAATTTGAAACGACAGTTTAGATTCATGTGGGACTCGTTCTTGCCTTTTTTTAAAAGCTAATATGTATATAGTGCTCATTGAAATAGACAGATGGGTATTTTAGCACATCCCTGTTTCATTTCTGCGCGTTGAGCCATCCTTCATCTCGTATTTGTCACCTGGCTCCATCTGTCAATATTAACACCTGCACCAGCATTGATCCGCTAACATATGCCAGCTGTAATTCTCTCCCTCAGGGTCTTCAATGCAACGCGGAGTGTGTCAAGATCTATAAACTTGCTGCTAATTACCAAGGATTGATGTCATGTATCCTAACCCCGTTTCACGTTCTGACCTGCAAAAATGGCCTGGCGATCTGCTCAGTGTGATAGTTCTACAAGTTTAGAAAAAAACGTATTGTAATAACACAGTTTAACAGCGTTAGTCTAACGCTGTTAAGCTTTGATATTGCAATACGTATTTTTCTAAACTTGCATTGTGTGTGCGAATTCAAAGCTATTGAAATGCATTTACCTTGATAAATGTTACATATTTGCCAAGATGGCTCAGTGAGATATACGCTCACTACTGAAATATGCCGTGGTCATCGGCAGAGCCTTCTCCTATTTCTAAATTGGAGGCAGGATTAAATTGGTAATGGTACCACCTGTTATTGAAATCACTTTGAAGTGACATTAGTGTGGTATAACTCCCAATTGCAAAAAACAGTTATTTTGATTTCTCTTGAAGTACAGTTTGTGTGGTTAAGGTGAAATATGTGTCTAGTTAATACCTTTAGAGTTGGCGACGTTTGATGAATCTTCACAAAACTTTCCAAAAAAGTTAATCCACCTCAGCACCTTTCTCGAAAGTTTGGGGTAATCGGTCAGGCAGGAGTTGAGAAAAAGGGGTTGTCTCAAAATGCACATTCCTATTGCAATTTCTACAGGGAATTTTAGGCACTGCTACAAACAACACGACTGAGCAGAATTACACCAGATTTGGCAGGAAGTTAGACCTATACTCAAAGTATGATTTTTGTGATCTAGTGTAAATCCTTTCAGCAGTTTTTGGGAAATTAAGGTTCAAAATTAATAGATATCTGGATGATTGGATTTACAGGTGTACCGTGGGTGTCCTGCAGACACACAACTTCGATTAATAGACTGATTTAATTAGCCAAAGTGGCTTTGTTTCCTATCGCCCCCTCGCTCCTATTGGAGCGAGAGGCTCCAGTGAGTCCTGCAGAAACTTGCACTGATTGGCTGGCCATAACTAGGGGTGGAGGTAACTTGAGTAATTCAGCACAGTGTAATCATACGTAATTACCTAAAAATTCCACAAGATTATGCATAATTATGCAAAAAGAGTAATTGTGCATTTTGGGCTATTTCTTAAATCAAAAATACCAATTTGTGCCCAAAATGGGCATGATAATATATTTTGCACTAAGAAATAGTGCTAATTGTGCTGCTGGGGTAGAACTTCCCCCTACTTACTCCCAGCATCTAGTGCTATATTCATAGCAGAAAATGCACCCTTGCATCTAAAATAGGTGTGAAGATGCATTTTACATTAAGAAATTGTGCTAAATGCAGTACAACACAAATAGCGAGCACATGCGGCTGCTTGTGGTTGATAAATGTGCTCTTGGGGCTAGGATTGTTTGCCCCCGAATTACTCTTAACTATGCGAGCAGGCTTAATTGTGTTATCGGTAATTCTGCATCAAACAGTAGCGTGGAATTGCCCAAAATACTCCTATTACACTAGCGTAATTAAAATTACACCCGCAGCCAGCCGTAACATGAAGTAAAATGCTGTGGCTGCCATTACAGGATACGGGGACTCAGTCCAGTTAGACTGAAAATGAAAATAATCAGGTATAAGGGGGAAGGGTAGTGATACTCTGATCCCCTGGACCCTGTGTGTGGGGTGGTCTCTCTGACCCTTGCCCAACCCCCCTGGTAAAAATTTTAAATAAATAAATTGGGGGTTGCCCCGATCCTGCTGGACTGCGGCGGCTTGGGGCCTCGCCATCAATCAATCAATCAATCAATCAATCAATCAATCACAGAATTTGTAAAGCGCACTACTTACCCGCGAGGGTCTCAAGGCGCTAGGGAAAAAAAGGGGGGGGGGTGCTGCTACTGGTCGAACAACCAGGTCTTGAGTAGCCTCCTGAAGGTCAGCAGGTCTTGGGTCTGTCGTAGGCTTAGTGGAAGGGTGTTCCAGGTCTTGGCGGCGAGGTGGGAGAAGGATCTGCCGCCGGTGGTAGTTCTTCGAATACGAGGGACGGTGGTGAGGGAGAGGTCACTTCGCCGTCTTATATAATATCACTGATGACATTCTATTACATCATTGTTAACATCACTGATGACATCCTAAATTACATCATTGATGACAGCACTGATGGTGAGTTATAGTTACTTCAATTAATTTGGTGAATTTTTGTGTTTTTTTAGTTTCAAATGTTACGTTTAAACTGACATTTTCACCTATAACCTCACTTTAACCTTTGATTATTTCAGTTAATTTCAATTTTTTTAAGGTGAAGTAACATAATATTACCATGCCAAACTATAACTTCCTTTTACCCATCGGTCAACATTTTAGATGAAGAAAAATGTGGTATTTGTGCTTATATTGAAACATTTTCTTTTGGCCGATTGAATGTATGAAATTCTGCTAGAAAAATGCTGCTGGTTTTTGCTTTGGCTTTGGCAGGCTGTAGGACAGTATGACTTCCCGCTTGACTCCCAAGAGAGCTTAAATTTAACAAGAAAAGAGCCAAAGTGAGTGATGAAATGAAGCATCAGTAGTGCCATTTCAATTATAGCATTATTACCTGTCCCTTCTTCGTACTATAGTTCATACTTCTGCATGGATCACTGAAGTATGAAGTGGTTCTTTTGAAGGAAATGTATTTCTGGCTTTATGACTGAGTGGACAGTGTGATTTCGATTCTCGCTGACAGCACTGCAGTGGTGACAGAGGCTTGAATGACGAAAAAACATGTATCTAACTAAGACTAATGACCATGGCCTCCTTGGGGAAGGATATGTGTGATAATCCAATAATGTTGTTGCAGGCACAGCACTTGCAAGGCAGCGTATTTTCTCTTTCGAAAATCTATCATTTTTAGCACGGCCATTTAACTCCTATAAGTGAAAAGATGGTCGCTCTTTTAATTTGTATTATAGCAAAATCCTATTATCCGCCAGGGTTCTATATGCCAAAAAGGAACTTTAATATCACAATGTAGACCATTTTCAAATACAGTTTAGTGCTGATTTGAAAATCTTTGGCCGCTCCACATTTACAGTTCAGGTAAAATGTAGCATTTAATATGCCACATTTCTTTTTGATAAAATTGAGTCACGCATATTAATATTTTATATTTAGTTGAAATTGATAGTAGTCACAATGATTAATATGATTAGTCCCCTAAGAACTACAAAACATCTCATCATAACACTGACTTGATCTGAATGGCTGGGGCACAAGTCAATGTGGCATTATATACTTTGCCACACTTACATGTCCTTCTTGCTGCATGTCAGTTAAATCCTTCTGTGTGAAGCTGGGGACTGCATACCTCTAATCTTTCTTTTTGCTATTACTATGAAGTTTATGTCCACAATCGTGTGATGAGTACATGCCTCAACTACATTCATTGCCATCCAATGTTTTATAAGGGGTGTAAGGGTTAGGTCAAACATAGGCAAGTTGATAGAAATAGTTGGAGAGAATTTGTAGGAAATATTTTGGGGCAGGGCAATTCAAGACAGGTTTTTGTTGAGGTGTGGTCAAAAGTAATAAATGCAGTATTTTTATTTATTTATTCGATCAATAGCATGATCATACACAAGACAAAAAAATCACAATACATGCATAAATTCAACAGTAAAAATACATACAAAGTGTTAAAAAAATAAAACACCATTCAAGCAGTCACGAATAACACAAAAATAGATTTACAAGTTTATCACATGTTCGTTGATTAAAAGAGAATTGTGTTTTTTTTGTAAAAATATAAAATAGATAAAATACAATTTAAAAGAGAGGGAGCTATAACATTTATCCTAGGACGTTGTTTATACTGGAATTTATATGACCACTTTAGACCTCTGCCACCAGGTATAGAGAAGATATCTAGATACGGTAAAAACAAGCCATTTAGTCGTATCAGAGCTAAATACACGAAGAGCATCTGAGGGGCAAGAGAATGACCACAGCCGACATGCAGGAATAATCCATGTTTTCCTCAGATTAGCATATGCAAGACAGAAAAAATCAAAGTGTTCAATAGTTTCTGTAGTCGAGTTACAACATGGACACATAGGGGTAGTGGTAGTATTCTCCCACCTACTTCTCATAGCATTCAAGGGTAAAGTGCCAAATCGAAATTGTATATAAAGTACTCGTGCTTGGGGTGGTTCTACATCATCCATATAAGTATCAAAGACAAAACAACTTTTTATATTAAAAAACTTGTAGTTAAGGTGCCGTGTGGCCTATACTCAGTACCAAGAGAATCAATACATTTCCAGTACATTATTTTTAGATGTAGTGACATTTTTTTTGTAATAGACTGAGAGTCATCCCACATATACCCCAGCCCCAACTTAAAGAACCACTCTTTGACTTTTCCAAACCATTGCAAGAGACCTGATTCCCTTTGAAGGATTAATAGTTCCTCCACAGGCATCCTTTACTGGTACTTGAGTTTTGCTAGTCCAAAGTCTAATCCAAAACATGAGCACCTTCAATACAGCAAAATGGGAGATGGACTTTAAACCAAGGTCAAAGTGTAAGGGTAATATAGGTGTATTCTTTGGGAGATTTAAAAGAGCTCTTAAAAATTAGTTTTCAGTAACTTCTAGTTGGTTAATATGCTCCAATCCACACAATTCAGCCCCATATAGAGCTGCCCCCAAACCTTTGGCCCTATGTATTTCTAATATGGGGGAGATTGGGCGGAAAGCTGAACGTTTGACTCTTTTTACAATTGCACAGTCCACATGCTGAAGAGTCAAGACACTTTTCTGGATTTGGAAAGTCCATGCAAGGTTGTCACTGATTCTGACGCTGAAATAGTCAAAGTCCTTGACCTGTTCTAATAGTTGTGCATCGAGCCTCACTATCCCCTTAGTGAAGTTATAAGGATTAAAAACCATAAACTTTGTTTTCGAACAATTAATTTCAAGGCCCCGGACTTTACAGGCTGTCGCAAATTTGTTTAACACATTCTGAATTCACATTGGGGTTTTTTATATAAGCAACGTATCGTCAGCAAATAAAAGGGACGGTATTAGCTTGCCTCCCAGTTTAGGGGGGTCACCTCCACAATCATTCAACTCTCTTATGAGGGCATTCATGTACAAAGTGAACATAGTTGGAGCCAGCTCACACCCCTGGCGCACTCTTTTCATGATCAGTATGTTGTCTGTCAGACTCCCATCGTGGTTCCACCTGACTTTAGCATAATTTCACAATGTAAATGAATCAGTAGTTGGAGTAAGCCAGGGGGGAGTCCCATGTCCCTCAAAACAGACCAGAGCCTAGGGCGATCAATGGAATCGAATGCCGTTTTGAGGTCGACAAATACTACATAAAGGTGGCCCTTCTTAAACTTGACCTCTTTCCATATTAACAAAAGAAAACGGAACACCTGATCTAGGGTGCTTGTGGAGGCTCTAAACCCTGCCTGCAAATGCGAGAGTATGCTATTGTCCTCTATCCAGTTGTGGAGATGTGATAAAATAATTTTGCTGAAAATTTTCTGGGACACATCTATAAGGCTGATGGGCCTATAATTTGCAGGGTCCCCTTTTTCCCCTTTCTTAAATAGGGGGATTATTTCGGCACCCTTCTTGGTTGCCGGAATATCTCCTCCACGTGTAATAGCATTGAAAACTAGATGAAGCAAAGGGCCCCATATTTTAGGTTCAGATTTGTATAGATCTCCCGGTAGTCAATCTAGCCCGGGGGCTTTCCCAGTTTGTAGTGAGCTAATTGCATTCATGGTCTCCATTCCCTACTGTACGTAGACTGGTGTTGGAATAGTAAATCTTACTACTCCTAAGTCCAGCGCCCTCCAGCGCAAGTCGTTGTAACGACTTGCGTTGTAAAAACTGCGATGTTACATACCGCGATCATTTTGATCGCGTTGTAACATCACATATTCATAGGTGGCCAGAATTGTATCATCATTTGTATTTGCATAACTCATACTCGCTAAAGTATGAGCCACCTCTTTGTAGATTATGGGGAGGAGCTTACCATCAGTAACTACATTTGCCCACTTGACTCTCCTATTGTTGTTGGTCGTTACAACAGGTGCCTTCACTTGATTTAACTGGGGCTGTAAAACAGGGAGCCCAAAAAGACTTAAGAGCAATGCAGGATGGTCATATCATTAACTTGTGGCCAAAGATCAAGATCTACCATAATGAAATCAATTCTGCTTTTAACATTCCCCGTCTTAAAGGTATAATCTGCTTTAGAATTAATCTGCTTTAGAATCTGAGTGTGTCCTCCCATTGCATGCACGCAGCCCATAAGCAAGAGTAAACGACAAAACTTGCTGTCCAATGCAGGTACATCTTTTCAGGGCTGGGATCTGAAGCCTTTTGATGCCTCTTACTTCTTCGTCCTCCTGTACTATTTCCTGGACATACTCTATAGGCTCGTATGTTGTATTAAAATCGCCAGCTAAAATAATGGGGTACTCATTTTTGGCAGTTTCAAGAAACTCTGTAAGCGTTGCCATAGTCTCAGAAGGCTTATTGGGGCTTTTGAACCGATTGTATATATTAATTAACCAAACATGGATATCCCCTTTTAACGAGACCAAGTCAATACCAAGGATCTCCTGCGAGTCTATGTTTAAGCGCTTGATTTTACAGGCAAGTGTCGTCTTGACCCAAATCAGCATCCCTCCCGCAGGTCTACCAGAAGATGACTGTCTTGCTTCTATACTAAACGTTGAGAAGCCCACCCTGTAAATCTGATCTGTTGATCATGTTTCTTGGAAGAGACAAATATGGCAATTATCCATTAGTCTACCCTATTCTGGATCATTAAGTTTAGACCGTACCCCTGCAATAGTCCAAGAAATAATATTCCACTGCGAATCTACGATAGGTCTTTCCTGCAGTGGGTGTCTTATTTGGGAGCTAACTCTTAGTGGGTCTAAGGTGGAAACTTTATTTACAGGTTGTGATTCACTCTTCCTTTAGGGCTTGAGTATGTTTGAGTCTCTACAGGAATGCCGGCCTGGGGTATGTCCCGGGCCGCCATAAAGACGGTATTACTAGGCTTTAGTCAATCTAATTTATCCAATTCGGTTAGTACTTCTTATCTATTGCTAATTACCAAGGGATATTGCTCTTTCCTCAACTGCTTATTCTGTGTTAATCGGGTTTTTTGTGTGGTAACTGGGCCACAAGGTTTGAGGTGTCTGTAGAAGAATCCTTGCGGCATGATGCTTATCCCATGCTCATGGCCCCATCTGGAATGATTTCTCACGCTCCTAATTAAGGTACCTGCAAGGTCTGGATTTCGACAGTTTATCACGATGCAATCTCCATGAGTGTAGTTACTTAGCGGGCCCACCCAGCTTACTCTTCTGACCAACAGAATGTCATTGTAGCTGGAATTTTTGTACTGTGAGTTTTGGGGTAGCCAATAACATACCTTATTTTTTAGTTGGCCTGTGTTTTCTTGTGAACTACCCTGGAGCGGGAGGACATTGGTTAAAATTGCAACATATGGAGCTAGTGGAGAAGGCTGTTTCCTGGACATATAGAACGATAATTAATAACAAGCCAGACACTTTGCAGAAGCTGCAGGCGAAATGGGAGTCAGAGATGGGTGTGATGGAAGACTTAGATTGGGAAGTGGCGTTGATGCATCCTCGAGAGGTGGCCATTAAGTCCAGGCTCCGACTGATTCAATTCAAGTATCTGCATAGAGCATATTATGACAGAGTGCGACTGCACCGCATAGGGAGGGCGGAAACACCTGATTGCTTGCGCTGTAGGGCGTCTGAAGGTACATTCTTTCATACAGTGTGGGACTGTTCCAAGATTCAATTGTTTTGGGCCACCCTGTTGGAAGAGCTGGGCACTGTCCTGGGAGAGACGATTCCACTTAGTCCCCTGTTTGTTCTGCTGGGAATATCCACTGACATTGACCTCCCCAAACCAAAGTTAACCCTACTTCAACTAGGATTAGTGGTGGCAAAACGCGACTTGGCTAAGGCATGGGGGGCAGTGGCGAACCCATCTCTGATTGAATGGAAAAAAAGCATGGATATGTATATGTTGGGGGAAAAGACGACTTATAAAGCACGGGGTTGTCCCAAAAAGTTTTGGAAAATATGGAAACCATGGCTCACACATTATGGACTCTCGCTCTCTGATTCACAATGATCTCCTATGGTGGGTGTACGGGTTGCGAGACAGGAAGGGGCCCATAATGATGTACAAGTATATGGTACAGTTATTTGATTGTCCACCACTGTCATTCGTGTATGCTGCTGACGTCACATTGAATATGCTACCACGTTTTGCTGCTGAACAATGTCTTTGTAATGTAATTAAGAAAATGTCAAACATTTTTTTTTTTTTTAAATTGCAATATATGGGCAGCATTCTGGCGGAAGGTTTAGTCTTACCTCATTTGATTGATCGTGTAGATGGGCCACATCATTTATCTGACAGAAAGGCTGTCTCGATGGTTCATTACCATTTGCATTAGTTTTAGGGTTCTGAGTTTTAGACCTAGATCTACCGCCGGCATGCTCGCTCCCAATTGTTTGATTAATTTGAGTTTGTGCTCCATTTTTGGATTGGTCTTTCCCCAAACCAAGCCCAACAACCCCAGAGATGTCTGCAGGAGCTGATTGTTGGCTTTTATTATTGTGATTCCCCATCCTATTATGGAGACCTACAGGGCCTTGTGTTCCCCCAGACTGTGACAGACCGGGTATGATGCTCTGTCATTGCCTACCCCATCCAGAAGACAGACATGCAACAGATTTCATTAAGTGTCCTACATTGACCTCAAGCTTGTCAAGTCTATGCTGTATAGGTAAGAGATTCTTGGATAGTAAATTTTCAAACCGAATAATTATAGAGTCTAGGTCTTGAAAGAGTGGGGCTGTGGTGACTGCTGAAGCATATTGCGGTTCTTGCACAGTCGCTGATACAGGATGAGTGCTACTAGCCCCTTGTGATAGTTCCTGCAGCTTTTTCTTAGACCTAGTCCTTGCATCCGTTAAGGGTTCCAAATGTTTCAGCTTTTTCCTCCTTTTGGCGGATGGACCTGGTGACGAGGAGACTTGATGCGGTGTAAGAGACTTCACTGTAGATAATGGTGGTTCAACTGATGGTTCAACTGGTATATGTGTGCTTTCAGGATTTCCGGAATCAATGTCCGCAGACACCCTTTGTGTGCAAGCTCTTGACTCAGAGTAGTAAGGGAACTACCCCCTAGATATAACCGCCTTTTGACTATCTGAATTTCCTTATCTATAGCTGTGGTAGCCTTTGTCAGGAAGCTGTCAAGTGTAGAATTCTGGAGGATCTTAGGAGTCCCCTCCCTATTACCCAATTGCTTCCCTTTAGCCATTTTTCAGGGCACAGATATTTTGCAAGTAAAGAGTCACAGCCACAGGTATGGAGATGACTTACTGTGCAGAAGAAACTCATGCTTTCTTCTTAAGATCGAATCACATCGTCAAGCAGCTCACACAGAAAACGCAGAACCAAGAGAGTGGGCCCAGCCCAGCCTCTTCCGGCCTCTGACGGGTGCGCCCCGGGAGCCCCAAGCGTTCATATGCGCCTCCGGGCGCGGTTACGGGCGTCGGCGCCTCCTGGCGCTGTGAAGCTTGGGGCTTGAAGTCCCCCAACGGTGAAAGGCTGGCTGGCTGGCGGTGGTGTAAACGGGCTCCCGCACCGCGGGAGCCCCGAACGTTCTTATACGCCTCCGGGCACGGTTACGGGCGTCGGCGCCTCCTGGCGCTGTGAACCTTGGGGCTTGAAGTCCCCCAACGGTGAAAGGCTGGCTGGTGGTGGTGTAAACGGGCTCCCGCACCGAGGGAGCACCGAGCGTTCTTATGCGCCTCTGGGCGCGGTTACGGGCGTCGGCGCCTCCTGGCGCTGTGAACCTTGGTGCTTGAAGTCCCCCAATTGTGAAAGGCTCGCTGGCTGGCAGTGGTGTAAACGGGCTCCCGTGCTGCGGGAGCCCCGAGCCTTCTTATGCGCCTTTGGGCGCGGTTACGGGCGTCAGCGCCTCCTGGCGCTGTGAACCTTGGGGCTTGAAGTCCCCCAATTGTGAAAGGCTGGTTGGCTGGCGATGGCATAAACAGGCTCCCGTGCCGCGGGAGCCCCGAGCATTCTTATGCGCCTCCGTGCACGGTTATGGACGTCGGCGCCTCCTGGCGCTGTGAACCTTGGGGCTTGAAGTCCCCCAACGGTGAAAGGCTGGCTGGCTGGCGGTGGTGTAAACGGTATACAGTATGCATTCACAAAATGATCAGCAGTATCAACTGCCCCAAGAGAAATTCCACTCTTCCATAAGAGCAGTTTCTGCCTGATCCTTCAAACATAAATTTGTGTTTGGTACGTTAGTGAGATGCTTTTTTCTAAGAAATGTAAACACAAGAAGAAGATTGGAACTGGAATCGGAATATTGCCAAATATCTCCGGACCCCTGGTATTTTAATTTTAAGCAAAATACAAAAGTATGTTTAGTCTATTCTACAGTGGATCGCTTCATTAAGCAATGAATTGTTAATATGCTATAGACTATTCTGTTGCTGCATGGGTATGTTATGTTTTAGTCCATTTCTGACCCTGGGTACAGTTCGACTTGGTGCTGGTTTTGTAGCTTGATATGCTTTGAGATGGAGTTGAATAAGAATGGTGTACGCCTGACGAAGGTCCAGCAATAAGTGGGATTAGAGATATGCTCGAGGCAGGAACATTTGTACTATCATTAATCTATTAATCAGGCTGTGAGATGTCCTCAATTTAAGATACACACACCACCTATCCCTAAACAGGAAGAGAGGCTTACCTCGCTGGGTGCTGAGACTCAGGGTCATATTTACAAGCACCTATCACCACCACAACATCACTTTCAGTGACGTTGTGATGGCTATAGGGGCTTCGCCTTATTTACAAGGCAGCGTTAAGCCACTTAACGTGGTTTATCGCTGCCTTGTAAACAAGGCACAGTTTCACGCTGTACTTAACATAAAAAGGGAGGGCAATGGGTGTTGCGGTGGGCGTTCCACCGCAACACCCATTGATTTTGATGCTGCCCCCTATTTACAAGGGTGGCGTAAATAGGAGGCAGCTCCAAAATTAAGACCAGGGAAAACCTGATCTAAAACAGGCGAAACGAGGAGAAATGCTTTATTTCTCCTCGTTATTGCTGTTTCCATGTGTGCTGCGTAGTGCAGCACACATAGAAACAGAAAATTGCCATTGATTGTTTATGTGCAGAAAGGTAACCCTTCCTGCACATAAACAATCCAAATAAAAAAATCACGTTTTGCAACCTCTATGTGTGTTGCATTAAGCAGCACGCTTAAAAGTTACAAGAGGTCACTTAATGATTGTTTATGAGCAGGAAGGGAGATCTTCCTGTACATAAACAATCCTTCCCATCAAAGCAAGTACGCTTGCACTATGGTGCAAGGGTGCCTGCGTTGGTGCTAGGCTGCTAAGTTTAGCTCCAGCACAGGGGGAAACGCAGGGCTGCACCATATTGTTGTAAATATGGTGCAGCCCTACGTTTCAGAAGTGGCGGAGTGCGACGTTAAGCCAGGAAGGCTCACGCCACACTCCGTCACTTCGCTGTAAATATGCCCCACAATTTCCGAAGTCTAAGAAACTTTCACTCTCACCTGCAAAATTATGTCTGCTCTGTATTTCAATCGCTGCTGTGACTTCCTTTGGTTCAGCTTGTTTTTAGAATTTGCAATCACTAGGGTCATTGAGGGTAACACACGTTTGGCAGCAGGAGTACGCTTAATTTCAGAGTGGTGTATTTCCAATCGGGTAGTAATCAAGACTGGCACTTTGGCAAATATTTGAGCTATTCTATGGTTAACGTAACTACAATGTATTGTGTGATGGTTGTTATATTCAGGAGTGATGTGGATTTCATGATCATTTCATCACTGTAAATGATGCAGAACGTTTAAAGGCATGGGTCATGCATACTTTGCTGTGTTGTGTTGTGCTACTGTTTGTGCTTTTTGCATTTTATGCCTTTTCTTTATCATTTCTACTGTAAATGTTTGTATTTCCTGAGATTTCTTTTTAGTGGTCTGTATTTATAATGACTCATAAACATGGATGGAAAATCATTATGATAATGCAATTGTCATCTTTGTGTTGTAACATACCCTGATTCACCAGTATTCCATCTCACTTGAGGTAGCCCTTGATTGCTCATCTACACATGCCCACAGGAAAAGGGAGGCTTTGGTGGCCAGCATTGCATTGCAAGCCATGTACCTAGTGTGCTGTCTGTAGAGATTACTAGCCCTCTCACAGTTGATGCATAGTTGTCCATAGTACTCGAGAAGTAAGGAAACACCCGAGGTTTTTCCATTGTTAAGTGGCAATTAATCAAGACTCTATGCAAGACTGTTGTCTATTTGATGTTGTCAAGGGGCCTCTTAGCAAGTGCGGGTCATTGCAAGTGCTGGTTTTTAATGTGAAGTGACAGAAAGTGATGACTGAAAGAGATTATGATTGTTTCCCATAGGATTTGGTTGTCTTGTTAGATATTTTTGATCAGTGGTCAAAGTGTTTTATACCCTGCACTGATAGCATGAGATATCATTTTAGTTCCTAGCCTCCTCCAAGATGAAGGTTGAGGACACCTATCAAGTGCTTGCAGTAAACGTGCCCATGTTCACCCAAGTCACCTTAAAGATACACAATCACAATTATGCTTTACTACATGTTCAATTAAATGTTGATGCAGCTGTATGTCACAGTACTAGTGTCTATATAGTTCCCCCTTCCTCCACTTGGAGGAGTGGAGAAAATTCTGATCCTTGTTCAAATGGGAGTTTGCTCAGGGATCAGAAATATCTAGCACTGCAATAAAGTGGCAATAATTTTCCCCTGACTAATGTTGTCAGGAAAGACCTGATGAATTGTATTGGTATGAAATTGGCCATAAGAAAGGAAATTTCCCGAACCAAAGTTAAATTACACAAACATTATAAATTCTAAAATTATAGTTGTACCTTACATTTATAATTTACCCACCAGTTTCAAATTACTATAATTTTATTTATTATTTCTATACAAACCAAAGTTAAACTACATGAACTATAATTCGTGCATTTACGATGCATTGCTGATAACCTTTAATATTACATCTTTTATACTCCGTGAAATCATAGCATTTATAACTACACTTGTATGACATCTCAAATGGCATAATTAGTGAGAATACTGTGCATGGTAGATTGGTGAGGTATAGTTCATGTTGTCTGGCTAGCGAGTTGAAAACACTGTGTAAGAGGGTTATGAGTTACAATAATTTGAAAGTAGTGTGTAAATTCTAAATGAAGTTATAACAAAAAATTTAGGATTTCTAATGTCTGTGTAGTTTACATTTTGGTTTGTATAGCAAGAGAGAATAAATAAAGTTTTCCTAATTATATATAACTAAGTTTCTTTATTCATAAATATAAATACATATATATATGTATATATATATTTATATATGTGTGTGTGTATATGTGTGACATGTATATATATATGTATATATATATGTGTATATATACATTATATATATATTAACGCTCCTTTTTCTTTCCGTTCTCTGTCAAGAAAGAGCACTCATGGGGGTGAATTGCCATCCGTTTATTTTGGAGCAAACAGACCCGTTTCGGCTCGTGCCTTCTTCCAATGTTTAACAAGTGCGCCAGAAAATGGTGTTTATATCAAAATACAGAGTTTGTCACATGATGTTGCTCGACATGAACAACGGACTGATTAATACTTTGTATATGCAGTCGCCATATTGCCGCGTTGTCATATTCACGTAGTTTCTTATTTAAATTCATTACACCGTATGACTTGCACAATTATCTCACTATTCAATTTTTGCCGTATATCGGCGTGTAATTGACCAAAATGCCATGATCATTTTACAAAATAAATGGTCTGTGGGAATGTTGAGATTTAACACATGATAAACCAAATGGTCATAAACACCAACAATAGACTGTTCATTTATGACCGCCATTTTAACGCGGTATCCTATTTACATAATATCAAGTTCTCATCGTACATCTGCTGCATTCTGCCGTGTATCGGCATATCCTCCACATTATTATCCCAACAGATTATTACCATTTCTCGGCATACTAAGGTTACCAAATGGTGACTGCCCGAATAAATTAATATTACATTCCAATATTCTCTGTCAAAATAAAATTGCATATATCCCGCCGTGTATTGGCCTATTAATCCTACTGTGCCCCCAACGCATTAACCATAACTAATTTCTTAACTTTTTCTTGATGAAACACCTTTTACATATACGGATCAATAGTATTCTCAAATGAATTCATTCTCATTTTCTAAATGGCTGATTCTACAACCCAGTTCAGTTCAGAAAAGCTTTATTCGGTTATAAAAAAACAACCATAAAAGCGAATGTACA
Source organism: Calotriton arnoldi (assembly GCA_963921515.1). Lineage (NCBI taxonomy): Eukaryota > Metazoa > Chordata > Amphibia > Caudata > Salamandridae > Calotriton > Calotriton arnoldi. The sequence goes on from CAWUFW010006275.1 coordinate 1,062,169, forward strand.
TACACATTTATATAATGACATCCATTTTCTAAAGGAAGTTTACTTTAATATAATTCAAGAATACAAAAAATTTAATTCCATTAAAATACTTTAAAAAACCATGCTTTTCCGTACATAAATTGACTTTAAAATGAACATTGCTACAGAAAAACAAATATCCGGCTCTTTAAGTGTAAACATTAAACTCATAGCTGCATTAAAAGTTGTAACATTATATTTCTTGAACAATGGTTTTAAATATACAAATCTAAAATTAGAATACAATTCACAAAAAAGTAGAAAGTGCGGAGTGCTTTGCTTTGTGCGATTGTCACACGGGCATGGAGTGGCTGGGTACTGTTTCATTTCTGGAAACGCCACTAAATGGTGTACAAGGCCCAGTCTCATCCTTGTCAATAAAAATCGATGGGACGATCTTGTTACTAGTGTCAAATAACTTTGATACCCAAAGGTGTCTATATGCAGTTGGTATTGCTGGTAGGTGGATTGTAACTCCACTTGTCTCATCCTATCCTCCTTGCTTTGTGCCAAAAATATATACCTCATCTCTTGTTTGGAAAAATCTAAGACCTCCATTGGGTTATCCAGGGTTCTTATCTTAAATAGTTCACTAGTGGTGTTTACTATATATTTTATCCAAGGGATCTTGAGACAGTTATCCAATCGCATACAGTCCTTGATTATTATTTGTGTAAACAGGGTTTCTTCTTTCGCCCAGATTGACCTCCAAAACAAAAGAGGTCTTAATGCAATCAGATCTGTCAAATATTCAATTCCTGTTTCCCGATGAACCAACTCTGTAGACGCTGATTTAGGGAGGCATAATAATTTTTTAAGAAGATATTTTCCTCTGTTTTTAAATCTGGACAAGGGTAACTACCCCATAGTCCTGCTCCATATAATGCAATGGAGGCACATCGAGCTTTATAAATATCAATCATATCTTTAATGCGTCGGTCTCCTAATTTGGCAGCAAATCTAAAAACCCCATATATACTTTTGGTCATTTTCATTTGTACATTAGTTATTTCAGATGACCACTTACCATTAGCAGAAAAGGATATCCCTAGGTAACAAAAGGTATCAACTTGTTCCACTCTTGTTTCCTCTATAAATTTTTTTTATTTTATTAGGTTTTTTCCCACAGACCATAATATATGTTTTGGCTTTATTTATTAACATCTTTCTCCCCTTAATAAAATCAGTAAACCCATTCAGTAATCGTTGTAGGCCTAGCGGGGTCCGAGATAGGAGCACTGCATTGTCTGCATAAAGCAGTACTGGTATATTCTGTCTATCTACTTGTGGAGCATCCACCGGTATTAGTTTAAGGATTGCGTCTACTTCATTAATAAATAGAATAAAAAGTAATGGCGCTAAGACACAGCCTTGGCGGATCCCGCGTTTGACCTTAAAATTCGGGGTACAAGCACACTGATGACCATACCGAACTCTACTTGATAATTTTTCATACAGTCTAGCAAGAAAGTAGATAATAGACTCCGGGGCCCCTAGGTTGAGTAAAACTGGCCATAACAAAGTATGATCCACAAGGTCAAAAGCGCTGCTCAAATCAGCAAAACATAAGTAAAGTCCCCCTTGTTTTGCTCGTGTATATTTTCCAATTAAAAGTTCCAAATTAAGACACTGTTCCAACGTACCCAGCCCCTTTCTAAAACCATACTGTGATTTAGCTAAAATATCGTTTTCCCTGACCCATTCGTCCAATCTTACCAGAAGAACCCTACTCATAACCTTCACTGAAGAATCCAGTAGGGAGATCGGTCGGTAATTTCTAGCATCCGATTTGTCTCCTTTTTGTAAACTGGAATTATAACAGATTGACCCCACGACCTCGGGGGCCTTCTGTTACTGCTGCATTAAAAACTCTCGTGAGTATCGGACCCCATAATTTTGGTACTGATTTATAAACATCTATGGGTACCCCATCCGGGCCTGGTGCTTTGCCCCCTTTACTTCCTCTAATGCCTAACTCTACCTCGCTAAGTGTGATATTTAGCGGGATAGTAGGCCATTTTGCATAATCTGTGGGCCCGTCTAGCGGTTCGTTACATGGATTAAAAATATTAGAAAAGTGTGTCACCCATTCTTCACAATTTACATGGCAAAAGTTTCTGAGTACGAATCTTCTTTCAGGAACGTTGAATTAACAGTATCCCAAAATAACTTATTGTTGGATGTCGCAGCTGCCATAGAAAGGTTCCCCAGGCTTCCTCTTGTAATTCCTTCCTCCTTAATTTTAATGCTATTTTATAGTCCAATCTTAAATTCTTCACTAACACTTTGTCCCTTGGTCTATTAGTGAGTGCTACTTTTAGCATATTCAGTGAGTTAGTACAAGAATGGTTAAACCAGCCCATCTTCTGCTTTTGTGTCCCCTTTACCTGGATGGTAAAACACTTGTCAATAAAAACATTAATTCTGCAAAAATTAGTTAACATCAATGTTGGTTCCACCTCAACTGCAAGACTATCGAATATCTCCTTATCACATCCTAGGATAATCTTTTTAAAATAGTGTTAGAATTCGAACCTTTCCATCTAATCCTTGTACCATTAGGTCTACACAATGCAATATTATCAACAGCAGTTTGATCGGTTACAATTGTTTTACCCCACACATTCAAAAACATTGTGATACAATTATGATCACTAAGTAAAAGTTCAACTATAGAGGGAGTAGAACATAAGTGTAGAATATTTGCCGATACTAAGATGTGGTCAATAGTAGTGTTAGCATTTCTTCCAATAAAAGTAGGTATCCTATCTCCATTCTCATTTTGCCCACTCTGCATCACTTCAAGGTCATACTTCACCATGACCTGGTTTAGGGTGGTACCATAAATGTTGTGAGGGAAGTGTAAAAGATCATCCCCTACATCATTCCTATACCCACAGACTTTTGTCATAGACTGAGCGCAGGTTGAAATATTAAAATCCCCAAGCCATAGAATAGCAAAATTAACATTTACAGTTGTGACCAGCTTCTCTATTTCTTTTTCTATGTCAGTAATTACAATGTGTCGTGATGAGTCAAATAAATTATTATAAAAATTAATCAATAAAACATCCCGATCATCATTGTGGTGCAACCATAATAGCTGGGAATAAGAATCCACATTAATAACCTTTTTACTACCACCGGTAATTTGTTTGACAGAAGTATTAACAATCCACCTTTTGCTCTTCCGGCCATTGAGGGTTTAGCCAATAAGTTATAAGAAGTGAACCCTTCAATGTAAATGGGGGCAGTACTCCAAGTTTCTTGAAGGCAGAGAATGTCAAGTTTGCTAACAAAATCCGACCAACCCCTGTATACAACTTATTTCCCAAACCAGCTATGTTCCATGTGGCAATTGTATAACCCCTCTCTGTTGGGTTCTCCCCGCCATTAGTGGATCGTTCATTTATATACATATCAGAGTCGCCCTCAATATTAATTAGATTTGATGGTAACAAGTTTATAGCTGATTCCATAAAATGCCCTTTATTTTCTTCTGGGAGGATCCCTTGTGTAGCTACATTTTCTGTATATATTGTACAACACTCATGCAATCCAATACCCTCAAGGCACGCCATTGACATAGTTAAATTAGATGTTGAGGGTGTTAACTCACTTTCTAATTTGGATCCTACCCCCATTGGGTCCTTTCCTTGCTGACCCTTCTGTCTTTCCTCCCCACACCACCTCATCCCTATTGTTTGTCAATCATTTGCATCCAGGGAGCTAAGTGGTAAAAATCTGTTAAAAGTGGGTAAAGCCCATTGTGAATATGCCGCCCTTGCTGGATATACTTTCCAGTGCTCCTCATCTCTTACTCTAATATATGCCGGACTTAAGTGGCTATAAAAAAAACCTAATGGTAGCAGCGATATACCAGGATCGTTGAGATTGTTAGGGACCCCTCTCTCTAAGGAAGTCCTAGCCCAATCCGGTTTTCTAAAATTAATAATAATACAGTCTCCCTGTAATAACTTTCTTTGGGATCCAATCCAATTTACCCGCCGGGTTAGGAGAATCTGTTCCGCTTTTTCCACGGGGTACCCACAGTGCTTACCTAACCAATTAATCACTTTATTTTTTAAAGCTTGGTCCGTCTCTTTTTGGCCTAGCTCTAGTTGAGGTACATTTACCATAACTGCAACATATGGGCAACACTCTGGAGGTAGATTAATAGGTATTTCTGATCTTCCACTTCTTTCCCTATTCCCTTTTAGTTCTTCTGGGGTCTTAATCTGCTCTACTCCATCTAATCTTTCTCCTCTTTTGGTGCATTATTGATTACTCCTATTCACTATCTTCCTTGAGCCCGTTTGTGGCTGGTCATCATTTGAATTAGATACAGCCTCATTACTTCCTTCATTACAGTTCCCAGCTGGTAATTTGGGGCACATTATACCCTGTTCATCTTGATTTAATGTGCCCCCTTGGGCATCATTTATGTTCACCCTTTGGATTCTACAACCCTTCATTTGCTTAGCCTGCATTTACTTCTTTAGTCTCCCAGATGTATTGTCAGTTCTTCACCACTTTTCATCCCTTTAGGTGTTTTTGTTTGTAAATCAATTATATATCTTGATTCTAGCCTTCGGAGTCTAGTGATCCTGTCACCCCCTCTCACATTGGGCAACACATGGTCTGCCAAAGTAACGTAATAGATCCCTATTACTTTGATGTTTATCGGCAAAATGCCTGGCCACTGGATACGTGGCATCCTTCTTGGCTATAGCCCGCATGTGTTCAAGAATTCGAATTTTAGTAGGGTGAATCGTGCTCCCTTTATACCTCAGTCCACATGGACATATTAGGCAATACACTGCATAATCAGTGTGGCACGTAAGAAACCTGTTTATTACCTTATGTTCCTTCAAACCTGGTATACTGTATGTAAGTGTTCTTTTGCTGGCTATGCACGCCTTACATTCACCGCACGGGAAAAACCCCCTCATCTCTTTCAAAGTTCCCATGCTGGTAGACTTCTTCTCCAGGTGACTATGTAATAAACGGTCCCTTAATGACCATGCTCTTTTGAAGGTTATCTGGGGAGTAGCGGGTATGTCTGCGCCTATGACCCCATCCGTCTTGAGGATGTGCCAATTTTTCCTTAGTATTGTCCTAAGTTGAATCGCGTCTTCCGAAAACGTCGTTATCATTCTAAACTGTGCTATGTTTTCTTCCTTGCTCTTTTTTTCTTTCCCATCCAACAGCCATTGTCTAGGAATATTTTCCACCCTACTCAATGTTGTTTTTATTTGGCCTTCCTCATAGCCTCGCATTTTTAATCTGTCGAAGCTGCCTTTTACTGCAAGCTCAAAGTCACTATCCTTAGTACTGTTTCTTTTTAATCTTAAAAATTCCCCATAGGGAATACTCTTGATCAGCCTGGGAGGGTGACTACTTTTAGCATGCAGGATTGAGTTTCCTGCAGTAGGCTTACGGTACAGTGACATATTTAATTTGCTCTCAGCTACACTGACTTTTAAGTCTAAGAAGTTGACTGTTTTTGAACTTACATCCCCTGTGAATTGCAAGTTTATGTCATTGTGGTTCAAATGTGCAATGAATTCTATTGCCAATTCTGTGGACCCACTCCATACTATACTCAAATCATCAATATATTGATACCAAGATATTACATTAGTCATCCATGAACCATTGTCCGGTGACCCGGACACCTGCTTCTCCCACCAGCCCAAAAACAAGTTTGCGTAACTGGGGGCGAAGCAGGTGCCCATCGCTGACCCAGAAATTTGCCTATAGTGGTCCTCTTCAAACAAAAAGATGTTATTTGTCAGACAGAATTCAGTGAATTGTAACAGCATCTAATTACGCTCAACAAATTTTAGTGATCTTTTTGACAAAAAATAATTCACAGCCTGTAAGCCATGTTCATGGCTAATACATGTATACAAGCTTGTGATGTCCAAAACAATCAATTTATAGCTATGGTCCCAATGTAGTGCTTCCATGTGACAGGGAAAATCCTTTGAATCTTTAATATACAACGGTAACTCAGTCATGAATTTGAATAGGAAATAATCAATAAATATAGATAAATGCTCAGTCAAGCTGCCCTGTGAGGACATAATTGGTCTTCCAGGCGGATGTTCGCAGTTGTTCTGAATTTTAGGAATGTGGTAAAAAGTTGGAATAGTTGGATTTAAGCACCTGAGAAAAAGGTATTCATCAATTTGTCTTACCAAGTTTTTATCAACTGATGGTATTGCATTATGCTTTCATGGTAAGCCTCTTTAGTTATTCTCTCGTAGCAAGTTCTATCCGAAAGTTGCCGTTGGGCTTCTGCACAATATTGTTCTCTGGTTTGAAGAACAATATTCCCTCCTTTGTCTGAGGGTTTACATACGATTGACGCATCATTTTGAAAATTGATTAGGGCTTCTTGTTGCTCTTTCATTACATTGTGTTTCTGTCTTTTAGTTGACTTGGTTCTTAGTTTGAGGAGATCCTTGTTAACAGCTTCTGCGAATATATCTATCGCATCTGTCGGCAATTGAGGTAGAAACTACAATGTTGGCTTAAAGGGACTTGACTCCTTCTCTTGTTCTATCCCCAGTCTGATAGTCCTTTCCATAATATCTGATATTTGGATTACATCATCATTGTTTTCAGTTCTCAATGCCTCCATATCCTCCAAAGCTGCTAAATCTTCTCCTGTTAAAGCATCAGTTGCCGTTTGTTTCCTTTGTGATTTTCCCAATTTGTTAGTATTTGATTTTAATTTAAAATACTTGTGTAACTTCAACTTCCTTGTCATTTTAAAAAGATCTATTCGGGTCTGAGTATATTCCAACCTATTGAAGGGGCAAAATGTAAGACCCAACCTTAACACCGATTCCTCATTGGTTGTCAATTTCCTGGGTGTTAGGTTTATTATGGTAAGATTTTCTACTTCCATTTGTTGCCTCTCTTGCCGCGTGTTACTCGTGGAGACATATTTGTTCCTTCGGTTCCAGCCGCCCCTTCTTGTTTTTCGGCTTTTCTCTCTGGTGGTTTGCTTTTGCCTCCTCTCAGCCACGTTTGGTGCATAAGTCGAAATTCCTCCTGAAAAGGAGTCTTCTTTTGTTGTTCCATTGAGGTACTAGCACTTTCTTCCTCTGAGGATTCATTGCCAGTCACATCCGATTCTGATGTTTCCACCCGTTCTGTAATAGGTGTTGTCTTTTTTTCTGACAGTTCCCTTCTTGGTCCATCAAATTTTTTAGCAAAAGTTAGTATTCGACCTTGTGCGTAATCACGCTCATCTCTTTCAAATTTTTCTTGCTTTCTTTGCTTTATTTTTAATTCATACTTAATTAAGCGCTTCTTCATTTGTTCCCTTAATTCCTCCAATTTTGTTTTAACCTCATCCTTTTCAATTTCACTTTCCAACTTCTCTATCTCCTGCAAGGTTTTGTCTCTGTCACTCCAGGCAAACTTTACTAGTATCACTAGCATGCCTTTGCTAGATTGGGCTGTGTGCTCCGCCCATTCTTCTAACAACTGCGGGTCAGGGTTCTCATATGCAGGGATAGTATATATCCGTAGTCCCCTTGGGATCCGGTCTACATCGATGTAGCTCTGTAGGGAGGTTGCCTCCCACCACTTTCTCATCTCGGGTTCATATAATCTCTCAAGTGCAGCGAACTTTGATGCCAAACTCGTCGTGGTTGCAGAGCTTCTGCTTTTTTGTACTTGCTCTGATGATGAATTCTTTTTAAAATATCCAATGCCGCTTCGCGGCGCGCTGATACGTTAAACATAATAATGCTCCAATTTGAATTACTTAAATGGTTGCTGTTATTTACACCCCCTCGTCCTTTCGCTGATCTGCACACAGACTTGCAGTTTGTATGTAAAACCACTTACCGGCGATGTCGCATCAGCCCTCTGTGCGTCCTCCGACCCACTGGTTACAGAGCTTCAAAGCCGGCAGTCCTTCGGCGACGGTGCTTCCGGATAATCAATTGCCGCTCCGTTACACCTTACAGGAGCTCTCCCAGATGGGTGCTGTGATCGCGGAGGTGTGTCCGCGGAAATATTAACGCTCCTTTTTCTTTCCGTTTTCTGTCAAGAAAGAGCACTCACGGGGTGAATTGCCACCCGTTTATTTTGGAGCAAACAGACGAGTTTCGGCTTGTTCCTTCTTATATACTGCAAAAGTTGAATAGTGAGATAATTGCGCAAGTCATACGGTGTAATGAATTTAAATAAGAAATTACGTGAATATGACACCGCGGCAATATGGCGACTGCATATACAAAGTATTAATCAGTCCGTTGTTCATGTCGAGCAACATCATGTGACAAACTCTGTATTTTGATATAAACACCATTTTCTGGGGCGCTTGTTAAACATTGGAAGAAGGCACAAGCTGAAACGTGTCTGTTTGCTCCAAAATAAACAGATGGCAATTCACCCCCATGAGTGCTCTTTCTTGACAGAAAACAGAAAGAAAAAGGAGCGTTAATATTTCCGCGGACACACCTCCGCGATCACAGCACTCCGTCCAGGAGTGCTCCTGTAAGGTGTAACGGAGCGGCAATATATATATATATATATATATATATATATATATATATATATGTAAATATGTATATATATATATGTAAATATATATATATATGTATATATATATATATATATATGTAAATATATATCACCTACTAGTTATAGTTAGGACCTCTTTCTATTCAAAAAGCGTTTTTTGTTTTCCCAATAACTTTGGCGTTGATTGATGAATCTTCACGAAATTTTCAAAACTAGTGGGGCGCACCGGTCAGCTCCTGTCTTGAAAGTTTCGGGGTGATTCGTCAAGCGGGGCTGAGAAAAAAGGGGGGTCCCAAAACGCGTTTTCCCCATGTAATTTTCCATAGGAAACTTTAGACAAAGCTACAGCCCGAACTGCAGAACGGAATTACACCAAATTTGGCAAAAAGGTAGGTCTTGGTTCAGAAAGAGCCCTTTTCATTAAATGGTGTAAATCCGTTCAGTAGTTCCTGAAAAATTTAAAAAAGAAAAAGTTTCGATATCTGAGCACCGAGGAGGGTTCGCGAACGCTCCCGGGCACGAGCTTCACTCTGATTGGCTGCCAACACTCCAAACCAGGAAGTGTTGGCAGCCATCTTGTGACTCGGTAGAACCGAGTCACAAGAAAAAGGGTGAAACAAAGTGAAAAATGAAGACAAGGGGGCAGGGTAGAAACACCCATACCACCTAGGCCTGCTCAGGGGGTCCCACAAGGACCCCCAGGTCAAAAAAAGCATTTTTTTTAAAAAACCAAATCAGCCGAATTTGAGCTGGGGTCGCGAATCCGGGCGAGAACATTTTAAAAACGAGCGCGGACTCCGCGCTTCGTTATTGTTAAGCCTCCGGGTGGGCCAGGTCCCGGGGGCATGCCCAAATTATATTGCGGGGGCCCACGGGGGGTCCCCATAGCTCTGGGGACCACCACCTCCCCGGGGCTTTATTGATGATTTGCAGGGAGCAAGCAGCCCCTCACGCAGCCCCGGGGACCACCACCTCCCCGGGGCTCTTATTTAAAAAAAAATAAGTGTGTGTGAGGGAGCTCGAGCCCTCCCCCACACACCCCAGGGACCACCACCTCCCCGGGGCTTTGTCAATTAAACGCGGGGGCACGCGGCCCCCAGGAGCCCCGGGGACCACCACCTCCCCGGGGCTCTGTTTATTCTTTTTTTTAAATGTGCGTGGGGGGCTCGAGCCCCCCCACATGCCCCGGGGACCACCACATCCCCGGGGCACCAAATATTCAAATTTGGGGGTCCGTAACTGACCCCCGGCCCTGGGGACCACCACCTCCCCGGGGCTTTGCAAACATGGGGAGGCGGGCCGCGCGGCCCCCCTCCTGGAGCCGTTGATGGCCCTGGGGACCGCCACCCCCCAGGGCCAGATCCTGCAATATCCTGGGTGCCATCCCTGGGACATTGCTGTTTGCTATGGCAGGGCGGGGTGCTCCCGCCCTGCCATAGCAAACTCCTGCTTTGCTTCATTGAAGCGAGAGCAGGGAAACCTGCTCTCGCTTCAATGAAGCAAAGCAGAATTGCTTTTGAGCAAGGGGAGTTGCAAGTTAGCAGCTCCCCTTTCTCAAAAGCAATGCCGGCTCCCGCAGGAGGCTGGGAGCCGGCAGGGACCATGGGGGCATTGGGGCTCCCCCCACGGTCCACAACGGAGAAGCCAGGCCCCGGGGGATGGTGTCCCTGGGCCCAGAAGTGGCCCGGGAGGGGGGCCAAGCGGCCCCCTCCCAAAAAATAAATAAAATAAAAAGGCTGGCCAGGCCCCCCTCCCCTATAATTAAAAAGATTTTTTTGAAAACAAAACACGGAAAGGCCGGCACCGGGAATGGGGTCCCGGGGCCATAATTGGCCTGAGGAGGGGGGCCACGCGGCCCCTCCTCCCAAAAAATAAATAAAATAAAAATGCTGGCCAGGCCCTGGGGTATGGGGTCCCCGGGGCCATAATTGGCCTCTGGAGGTGGGCCACGCGGTCCCCCTCCCCCAATTTTTTTTTTTTTTAAAAGGCTGCCGGGGGATGGGGTCCCTGGGGCCAAAAGTGGCCCAGGGAAGGGGGGCCACGCAGCCCCCCTCCCATAACAGACAAAAAGAAAAAAAAGGAACCGGCAACTCGACGGAGGCCCCGCCCCCTCCCTGCAGCACTCTGCAAACGCGCCCCCTGGTGCGTTCTAAGTTGGGGGATTAAGTCCCCTTGAATACTGGGGGTCCCTGCTGGAGACTGCCAGGAATGTATTTACTTTGATGTAGGTTGCTGGAACACCTTTCCTCGAAGTATGCACACATATATAGAAATTCACATCTGTACAGGTGTGAGATGAAAGGTAAGGACTCGCATCACTAAGAGGGCCAATGCTTCTTGTAAACCCATTTGGCAAGGTACATTGGATACTTGATTTTGTCCACAGACTTGATGCTGCAGTATGGATAATCTTTCATAGATGGTAACATTTTAGACTCTGAGAAGTTCCAAAAATACCATACAACGCCCCTTGATAGCGTAAGGTGGAATTGATTACAGTTGAGTAGTGACCTATCATTCTTGAGACAGAAAAGTGATGTAAAAATTTAGCCTCTTGGCTGCTAAACATTTCCCCCAACCAGTGCTAAGCCCTTTTTTGAAAGTTTTGGTTAGTTTGTGCTTACAGCTTAATGATTTGTTTTTCCCAAAAAGGTAGCCATGCCAAACTTACATCTTTTTTCAAACATCTTGTGGATTTAGAAGATGCCCATGCCCTGTAGATTGCAACGGAGGGAACTGAAAAAATAGCCAAAATATGGCAAATTTTGTTTTTGGGGGAAGAATGGGGGAAAGTTCTGTGCAAGAAAACATATATTTTTTTCTGAAACTTTTATCAAGAAAAGTTTCCCAATTTGCCAATTTTCAGGAACAAGCGGATTTGAATAAAAAAATCTAATTTCTTACTATAGTTTTTGCATTTTTTTAATAGGTTGTCCATTTTTCCTAATTTTGACATTTCAAGCTATCTGCCGTTTATGGTGGAAGTAGGTGTCAAACCCATGGAAACAATTGGAAAGTTATACATTTCTGAAAAATAGACAACATTCTTATTTTACAAGGGGTCATTTGTGGAGATCTCTCAATGTTTTCCCAAATAAACTGATTGTTGAAATAAAAAATAACGACAAGGAGTAGGAAAAAGCATCCATTTGTGACAATATTTTAATCTGTGATTTTTTTTTTGTCTCAATGGCCAAGTTAAAAAGCAATATACTGTTATGTCCAAAAGACCCATCTAGTCGCCGTCATGTATAGGTTTGTAGGTTCTCCAAAAACATGCAGTACCCTGAGCCAACATCTGAGCTGCACCTTAAAATTATTATTATTATTGTGTACCAACTATAGAGCAATTCATATGGTAAAATATAATGAATGGGTATCAAGAACACCTATATACTGAGTTTAGGACCAGTAGTTATAAGTACAACTCTGAATTTGGTTATCAATACCATCATGTGATCCTCACAAAGGACTCTCATTGTTCATGGTTTAATCCATTCCTGTTGTGGGCACTAGGCTCACCACACAGGCTCTGTAGCTTTTTTTATTGGGACAAGTGGGGGAACACTCTGTGGAAGGAATTTTGTGGCTTACTGGAGATTCTAAAAGATTTCATCGCAGAAGTGTATGGAAAATGCATGCTTTTAGGCAATGTTTGAGGTTTGCAGGTCATTGTGAGTAAGAAAACATTATGGGTTCCAAATAAGGCACATCACCCTGAACTCTCCTGTATGTTTAGTTTTTCGAAAATGTCTGAGATTGATGGGTTTCTGTGGGTGATGGCCGACCCAGAGCCTAAATATACCAGCCATTCAGTGTGGCACGTAGTAAGAAATTGGTTTTTCCCCTTACTCTGCTGGCCCATTTGCAAAACCAATGCCAAGAAGAAGCAACCTCTACTCTAACTTGCCATAGGTATTCAGATGAGTTAGTCCCCAGGTGAGCAGAAAGACTATTGCGGCTTTAAGGTTGGGAGTGGAGCCTGATATCAGGAAGGGCCAGACTCCACCCAATGCTTTTATAAAAGATATTCCTGCCATCCAGTGGGATTTCTCTTCCTCTGTGGGGAAAAATCCTCTGTCCACATGTGGGGGACAGAAAGATTGGAAAGTCTCTTTTTGGATAAGGGTATGGCCCAATGGCAGAGTGAGATGCCACCACTCGTTTTTTTTGTTCAAATGTAATATTGCAGGAGTCTAGTGGGCTTTCTATCCTCCCTTCCCCAAGGGAGCAGAATAGAGGCAAACCCTAATCGGGACAAACCTCTTCTGTGCCTCCCAGGAGGTGAATATACTCTATTGCCACTTCTGGATCGTCTTATCGCCCGATGCCAGAGTGGGCAGTCCCCAACCCTTTGTTTATTTTTGCACCATTTTTAATTCACTAGTCACGGTTTCTCCAACCTTTTCTGTAATACGAGCTACTTATGTTCATTGAAAATCATTGCGAGCTACTAATATAATCATGGTTTTTCTAGTGACGACATCATACAAAACCACATTGATGGCCATGCATGCAAGATTATGAGCCCCGGTGCATCAGGCAGGGTTGACAGCAGTAATGTAAAAAATGCTTTATAGGTTTGGAATGTCTCTTCATTGGTACAAGACAGACATAGCTGTAGTGAACAAAGTTTGTATTAAGTCTCCGCAACACAGCATGATTTATCACTCAAAGATCAGCTTAAAAATATAACGTAACATAACATGTATTTGTGAAGTACACATTCATCCTGAAGGGTATCTTTGAGCTGAAATAACAATGTTTATTCTAACCCAAGTCAACGATTAGAATTGTTGAATTCAATATTTAACCTTTTTCCTCCAAACTTCCACTTGTGAGTCCTGAAAACAGAAACATTATCATCTTGAAAACATGCTTTTCAATCTTGTTATAAGTATATTAATTCAACCAAGCAAACAATTCTAATTTAGAAGGCTCACTGGAGAGCTACCAACATGCAGCTGGAGAGCTACCAGTAGCTCACAGGCTACTCGTTGGAGAACTCACAACTTAATAGGTGTCCCTTCAGAAAAAATATACTACTCGATCCTCCAGGGATAGAGGAGGCATGGGGGTTCCCAAATGTGTGATGGTAAGTCTCTCAAGTGCAGATTGCTGAGAGAGTCTGATATGTGACCAGCCCGTTGCTACGGGTGGGAAGGGAAAAAGACCCTTTTCTTTATATAGCCCTCACTCACTCTAGTAGTGACATGCTTCATCATCGGGCTCACCCCAACTCTAAATAAAGGTCATTGGAAAAGCCTGCCCTAGTGTCTACTGAGTTTTCTGTTCTCAGGGGCAAATTCAAAGAAAACATCTTAACTACCCCCAGGCGCAATAGAAAGAGGTTATTGCCCTCTGGGGGCGGTGACCTGACCCAGTGCCAAGTTAGGATACACCCACGCCTTTTTTTGCCTCAATATAAAATCCACTGTATAATGGGCTTTTTGACTCCCCAAGGGGGGCAAACCCTCCATCTGCCCTACTGGGAGGCAGAAGAGGTTGCTAATTTTGGAGGGTTACGTCCATTTGGGCATCTCCATCCTTTTGTGTTGTTTTTGTTACTGTTTCCCTGGAATCTGGTGGACAGACTACCACCTGTAGAAAGTGCAGATTGGGGGAAAACCCCAATCTGCCTCCTACGGAGGGCATTAAGACTGTATTGCCCCTTTTTTTGGGGTGGGGCGTGCCCTACGTCTTGGGTGTGCCCCTCCCCTTTTTCCTGGGAATTAAATCCCTGGCATCGAGTGGGCATTCTATCCCTGGGGGGCAGACAACCCAATTTACCTCCAAGAGGAGCAGAAAGACAGTAGTGTTTTTCTTTTGTTGTTTCTTTGATGTCTAGTGGGCTTTCACTCACCCTCCAGGACAGAAAGACTGCTTTGTCTACAATTGGGGTGGGCACGGCCCTATGCCATTGTGAACCACCCCATCCCTTTGTGTTTTTTTGTAAATATATCCCAGGCATTTAGCAAGCTTTCTACCCCAATCTGCTTCTCAGAAGGGACAGAAAAACTGCATTGCCCCCTTTTGGGGTAGTACATGTTTTTTTCCAAGAATTTGCTTGCTGTTTAGTGGGCTTCTGCTCGCATTGGGGGACAGATTGAAGGGAAATCCCAAATCTACCTACTGCGGGGCAGAAAGTCTGAGGTCAGGGTGAGCCGCAACCCCCCCTTTGTGTTTTTCATAAATATATCTCCAGCATCTAGCAAGCGTTCTTTCCCATCTCAAGCATTTTGGGGATAAACTCCAGAAGGGGGCAGAAAGACTTCTATGCCCCATTTTGAGGTGGGGGCATTTCTCTATCAATGGTGGGCGAATCTATTCATTTGTTATTTTACAAAGATTTTACCTAGTGTCTGTTGGGCATTCTGCCATCTGCTCGGGGTGGGCAGAAAGACTGAAAATACTAGGGATGTTGGAATGAGCACCTGCCCTTGACCAAATTACTTCACCCCCATCAGAAAATCCCTGGTGTCTAGTGTAAGCACCAGGCAATCCCATCCTACTGTGATCGTCTGGTGCTTTGTAGGGTAAGAGATGTATTGCTGGAAAGCTGAGTTTATTGCACAATTCACTGCCACATATAGAAAGAAATGACAAGAGTTGAAATGGATAGTGTATCTAGGAGGGCAATCTAGTAGCCTCAAGAAGACAAGACTTTGTACTGTAGAGTAGAGAACGCTAATATAAAGATATTGTTACATATATAAAATATTAATAGCTTGTAGATATTGTGACCGTAGCTGTGTGGGTGTCTGTTATGGCCGTCCTTTGTAGTGTGGAGCCTATGGATTCATTGCTTTCATGTAATTGTTTTATTTAAATAGACCATCAGCATTAAGTTTTACATTTCTGTGTTTTTATTGAATTTTCTATTTTTTGCACTTAATCTCTCTTAATTAAACAAAGTTTGTGCATGTGATATTTATCCTTGCTCTTACCTCGTGAAGAAATTTTTGTACGTTTTTGTTATAGGATTAATCAATATTAATCATTATCACACCTAATAGGTGATGTACTGAACCACTAACATGATTGTCTAACTTTGTTGTGACAGAAATGACTTGTCAATGTTTCAATTATTGCTAATTTTGCAATTAACATAATAGTCAGTTTTGCAGAAGATATAGACATATTCACCAATCTCACCCAGTAAATTGGTTTGCATTGGGTTAATAGAGTCTCTATCATGCTTGTCATTATAATCAGAGAAATGAAAGAATATTTGTTTCTCAGATGTGGACATGCAAGCATGTACCCTTGGGACACAATTCACATCTACAAATTGAAGAGAAGCTAGAGCAAGCTATTGCTAAATGTATAAAGATTCATGTTAATGATATTTGTTTTTGATACCTAAGAGTTCACAAATTTCTATGTAACTGAAGTTTCATTAGTGAGAGTCATTTACAGCTGTGATGGAATACATTGAGGGGGAATAAAATGAATATAATTTGCATTTATTTTTGTTGGCTTATTAATAATACAGGTTTTCCATTTTCCCATTTTGCCGGTCGTTCTCCAACACAAACTCTGAATGAGTCAATATATAAAAACAGTATACTTTTGGAAAATGGCAAATCCATGTGATTTGTTATGAACCTCAGTTAGTATCTCACACTACTATTGCTGTCCAACATTATATCATTAAATCTGCAATAAATTGGAAAATCTTTGCTCTGACTTTCATTATTACACTCTTATCTTTTTCTTCTCTTGCCGTCTCTTGCCCACACCCATCCGGTAAATGCAAATCAAACACTGACAGGAGTATACTTCTAAGCATCATTTTAATTACTTTTAACAATAAAAATAAAGTAGACTAGAAACATCACTATCTGCCTTATTTTCAGAATGATCCGCTTCATACCAATTGTAGCTATCTGTAATGTAACGTTTGTGGGACAGCCAGTAGATATCTCTGAGAACTATGTGACATTAATTACCCCACACGTAAAAAATGTTTATGCATTTTATTATAGTAAAACGTGAACCTGCCAACAGGAAGGAGGTGAGTATACAAAGAATGTGTTTGGTATGGTAAGAACACACAATAACCTAATCAGATAGACAAAATAAGGTGGACCCCGTGATGTGTGAATTCTGATGTCTAATAAAGATATTCCCTGGTCTGCCTTATCAGTGACAGACATCAAAACGTATACTTTCAAAAATATCAGTGTTAAAGGTAAAACAAATATATACATTAGCTATATTGGAAAGTGAGAATGACCTCAAAGATCGGATGCAAGCTTTATTAACAGAGTAGAAAAAAAGTTAAATGCTTATCATGTACATTTCAAAACTGAATAATATGCATTCAAAGTTAAAACTAGGTTCAAACCATTTTAAAGAATAAGTCAAACTACCAGGCCATTATTACGTAAGATAGAAGGCCAGTGATAGTCAATGGGAAATAAGGTAAAATCATAAATGAAATGATCTTCTGTTTGGAATTTTTATGAAAGTCTAGGTAATATGCAAAAGATAGGTGCCCTAATCAAGTCATGTGACTTTGCATTTAGTCTCTGGTAGGGATTGTAAATTGCGATTCTCCTATTACCATGACCAGAGAATCTGGATTTCATTACAAGATCGGAGGCTACCATAATGCATTATACTTTTAATGCAACTTCAAGCAGCCATTTTAAAGTTTATACATCACAAAGCAAAGCTCTAGAATACTCATAGGTTACAATGGCAACAAGGCTAGATAGATCTGCCTCTTTTAAACGCAATGAAAAACAAAGTTCAACTAATATGAAAAAAGAAAAACTTCTTCTTTAGAAACTGATGAATTCCAAAGGAACAAGAAATCGCGAAGCCGAGACTTGCTTGGAGGGAAGAGGAGGAAATCTTTAAACTCCAGGTCTGATCGTGCATCTTGAGGAGGAACCATTTAAGTTAAATTATCTGAAAAAGAATAAAATATTAAATATTTGCACTAATAAGCCCTATGTAAGAAGGGGAGAATATTGAGGATAATAAATAGTGCATTAATAAAGCATAATACAAAAAAATAACTGAGTTGTTTCCTCATTAAACATTTTATTTTTATTTTTTTTATTCTAATCTTCAAACAAATGCAATAAAGTAAAATATTAACATGCTGGCTTAAGAGTCCACTCCCGGGATGGGAGGGTTGGGATAATCTTAGTCTCCGTGTCCTTAATGAAATCCAGATTCTCTGGTCATGGTAAAAGGAGAATCGCAATTTCATTACAAGACCGGAGGCTACCATTATGCATGTTGGTAGTCAAGTAAAACTACATCAGACATGTGTTCAACAGGTTTGCAGTAATGTTTCGCAAAAGTATAGGAACTGGACCAGTCGGCCGCCTTAAGAATATCATCTAACTTACCTCCTTTCCAAAAAGATTGGCTGGCCATAGCGCCTCTTAAAGAATGTGTTGGAAATCTTTGGAGGTCAATGCCTGCCATTTGCATAGCTAGTTTAACCCATCTAGCGATAGAGGAAGAAGAGACATGTTTGAAGGGTTTATCAAAGGAAATAAGAAGCTGGTTTACACCAGCGGTGTGATGTTTGTTCATCCTTGCATCATACTCCTTCATACAATCTACCACGCACAACTTTTTGCAAGCATCGAATCTTGGGTAAAAAAAATCATGTCAGACATGGTTTTTGTTCTTTTGATAATTTCAAATCTGACACCGAAGGCGTCATAAGATCTATTAGTTATTTCCAGTGCTTTGACATCCGATACCCTCCGACAGGATATTAGACAAAGGAGAGAAGCTAGTTTAATAGAGAGTTTTTTATTATCCAGCAGGTTATTTTGGGGCCAGTTACAAAATAGGTCAAGTAATAATTTCACATCCCATAGTGTTTCGTATTTAGGCTTAGGTGGTCTTTCAAGCCTAATGCTTTTCATAATTCTACATATTATTGAATTTTTACCAATAGATCTATAGGTAAGACCCCTTTCAAATTGTTCAACAAGAAAGTCGGCTACATGCACGATAGGAGCCTCCACGGAATCCAGGTTCCTTTCCAAGCACCAACGAACCCATCTTTTCCAGATGCCGTTGTATCTATAGTGTGTACCGGGGGCCCAGGATTCTTGGAGGAGAGAAGAAGCCTGTGCCGAAAGGTCAGAGATATCATTGGCTCGCCTGACACTTTCGAGGCAAGAAGGTTCAAAGTCCTGCTCTGGAGTAGGGGGTCTTCCAAACCGTCTACGTCTCTTAGGAGGCCTGGTGAAGCTGGGAGTAGAAAGGGTATTTCGTAAGCTAATTCCAAGGTCGTTGGAAACCAAGGTTGGGACGGCCAAAGGGTGCTATTAGGATTACTGAACATTGTTCCATTCTCAACTTCTGCAGGGCGCGCTGGATCATTGCAAAGGGGGGAAATGCATATCCCCGAATCCCTTTCCAAGGTTGAAGAAAGGCATTCACTGCCAGAGCACCCGGGTCTGGAATCCAGCGGAAGTAGTTGTGTAGTTGGGACGTCAGCCTGCTCGCAAAGAGGTCTACTTCTAAGGGACCCCAAAGGTAATCTAGTCTTCTGAAGACGTTTGTGTTCAGTTTCCAGTCGGTGTGATCTACTAGGAATCTGGAATTCCAATCCGCACAAATATTGTTTTTTCCTGGAAGGTATTCTGCTCTTAACGATATTTTGTGTTCCAGGCAAACAGCTTTTTTGCTAGGTTGGAGAGGTCTGGTGACTTTGTGACCCCTACGCGATTTATGTAGGCTACAGCTGACATGTTGTCCATCTTGAGAATGACTGACCTGCCCTGAAGGGATTGCTTGAAACTCATTAGGGCATAAAGCCCGGCGGATAACTCAAAAAAATGTATGTGGTGCATACTCTCCAAATAGGACCATAAGCCTCCCGTGTTCTGATTCTGAAAGCAAGCACCCCAGCCATGAAGGCTGGCGTCTGATTCCAGGACAAATTCTGGGGAAATGCCAAATATGGCTTTGCCATCCCAAGCGTCCAGATTTTCTAACCACCAGGTCAGTTCTGTCTTGGCTTCTGTGTCTAGGCAAATTTTTTCTCCGTACCATAGACCAGATCGAAGGGCTCTGCCCTTCAGCCTCTGGAGGGCCCGATAGTGTAAAGGACCTGAGAAAATAGCTTGGATGGACGATGAGAGGAAACCCAGGAGTCTGGCTAGTTCTCTTAAGGTTAACAGATCGAGTTTCAGAACATGACGTATCTCTTTTCGAATCTTGGTTATCTTTTTCGGTGGAAGTAACAGCATAGACTTCACGGTGTCTACTGTGAAGCTCAGGAACTCTAGAGACTTCGAGGGAGTCATGATCAATTTTTCTCTATTTATAAAAAAACCTGCACTCTCTATTAAGCTTACGGTAGTATTCAAGTCTTTCAGAATTTGAGAGTGATCTTGAGACATGAGGAGAATGTCATCTAGATAAATTATAAGGCGGATACCCCTTTCTCTCAAGACTGAGGCGATGGCCCTCATAACTTTGGTGAAGCACCAGGGGGCAGAGGATAGACCAAAGGGAAGGGCTTGGAACTGGTATAGGTGATTGTTCCAAGCAAATTGGAGGAAGGACTGGGATTCTTGCGCCATTGGATTTGTAAAGTAGGCATCCTTTAGGTCTAATTTCACTAACCAGTCTTTCTCTAAAAGCATGTCCCTGAGGAGATGGATGCCTTCCATCTTGAAATGTCTGTAGGTGAGAGATTTGTTCAGTTCTCTGAGATTTATTACCGGTCTCCACCCTTTGTCCTTCTTCTCCACCAGGAAAATATTGCTCAGGAAGTTCAGCGCTCCCAGGGGACCTCTACAATTGCTCCCTTCTCTAACATAGAGTTTAGTTCCTCTGCCACAATAGACCGTTGTTCTTGGGTCAGGTTTAACACTTTTGGTGTTGTAACTTGTTTGGGTTTTTTCTATAAAATCTATTTTGAAACCTTGAACAGTCTCTAGAACCCAAGGATCTTGTTTAATTTGTTTCCAGCTGTGTAAAAAGTGTTTTAGGCGACCCCCCACTTTTCTTGTTGAAAAGTAAGGATGAGGTGAAAAGGTACTTACTTGAAGTGTTGGAGGAGTTTTGACCTCTGGCCCTGAAGCCTCTTGAGTGGAAGGGTCTTCCTCGTTGAGGGTAGAAGGAGGGATTGGTCTGGTAGGGACGACCAAAACCCCGTTGCCTGAAAAGGGGTCTTTGGTAGGGACGGCCGGTAGAGCGACCCCTTCTGCCGGCCCTGGCAAAAACACTAGGGTTAAAAACTCTATACATGTTACTTTGTGCCTTATCCAGAGCAGTGAATGTTGCCACCTATTTGCCTAGTCCCTTGATCATATCCTCCCCAAAAAGCAGTCCGTTTGGATTGACAGAGGGTTCCTTTTCGGCCATGTCACAAAGTTTAGGTTCAATTTTAAATAAGACAAGTTTCCTTCATTCGGTATTTATTGCTGCATTAGCGTTGCCGAGGAGGATTAGTGTCCTCTGGCTCTATCCCCTCAATAAGTCGATGTTTGGGGAAGAGCCGTTAATGTGGCTCTCTTCAATTAAATCAATCAATCTGCACAAGGGACCTAGCATGTCGAGCATGCGGTCTTGGCAAGTTTTGAGGGAGCGCTCAATCCCCTTCCTAGGGTCTTTGCCCAGTTTAAATAAGAACATAATAAGTTCAGGGTCAAGATTTGGAGTGAGACAAATTTTATCTTGGACCATGGGTCTTGGGCATTCAGCTTTTAGGATATTTCTTGTGTCTCTTTCAAGGGGGTTTCTTATCCACCGCTTGATAAACTTGGCCACGTGGTTCTGAGGCCACCATTGGGAACTCCTAGGATGTTGAATGTTATAGGGGGAGAACATCTCCCCACCTGAGGGATCAATGATTATTTCCTTAGAGGAAGAGGGGAGTTCATCCTCTGAGAGAGCAAAATTGGGATCATTTTCATCTTGGTCCAGGTCAAGGATATATTCATCCAAGGACTCAGTTGTTCCTTGATCATCATCAATTAAATAGGGGTCAGATAGAGCACTTGGGTAAAGTGAGCCGCTTAGGGCATCCAGATAGGTTGTGCCGCTATGGACACCTTATGTTTTTGGGGCGCGTAGGCCTCCCTTAGTGTTTGAGGCGCTTAGTCTTCCTTTAAGGTGTGAGGTGCGTAAGCCTTCCAATAGGTACAAGGTGCTTGGACCTCCCAGTGTGCTCAATGTGCTCTCCCTTTCTAAATTGTTGCTTTTTCTTGACCCTTTTGCCCTCACATTTACTAAAGTCCTCAATGTGCCCTCCTTGGAGAGTAGTGGGGTTGTTAGTTTCAGGTAGGGGTCTCTTACCCACAACAATTAGGCTCATTGTTTCCCTCATGCATGAGCGCATCTCTTTTTGTATTTGTTTTTTAATAAGCTCCTCATTAGGGTTGGGAGTAGGAGCCTGAGCTTGTGAATCATCTGATTCAACGTCGGACATAATAAGTGGTTGAACCACAAAGGGTTAAGTCCTTAAAAAGGTGTTAACACCAATAAACTCCCAGGTAAGGGACTTAAAAAATAGGTATTTAGGTAATTAATAAAGTAAATATATGCCCCAAGTGCTGTGATCGCTTGATTAATAAGTATAGACTGCCCTGATATTGATTAAAACAATATATTTACCTATTGTTATAATAGGGGTAAAAATTGCCCTGAAAATATTAAGGTAGTAAGCTAACCTGTTTATAGGTTAATTAGAAGAAGGAGGGGCAGTTTAGCGTTGTAAATAAACACTCCAAAACAATAGAAAAGGACTCAGCTGATCGCTCGCGTCCCAACCGTCAGGAAAAAGGTTGAAAATGGACAGCGCAAGCGATCAGCTGCTTGTGTATGCGTTGCTAGGCAACGTGGTGGAAACACTGTAAGTAGAGGCCTCATGGGACCACCCTGACATTCGTGGGGGAGCGTAGCGCGTCATCCAGTGCCTGCCAAGGGTCTCTCCTCTACAACAGGAGAGACCCCTTGGCTGCAAGGGTGAGGCAAAGCGGAAATAAAGTCCAGGACGGGCCGGGAGAGAAGACGGAGTGAGCCGGAGGGCTCCGAGCAAATAACTATCTCGGCGTCGCTCACACTCCATAAATTGAAGTGCGAGGGAGGGCCGCGCCCAAGCTGCAATGAGTGTTAACTCTTGCGGCCATAAGAAAAAGCTGTGAGCCCGAATAAGATAAAAGCGGGCAAGGAGGAGCGACGTTTCTCTTCCAGAAAAGTCGCAGAAGTGTCCGTCGAAGAGCTGAAAGCTCCAAGGTACGTTTAAAACCTTAAAAGGTGCCAAAAAATAAAACAACAGCATATAATGGTAGATAAGGAATGATCACAGCATACTATAGCATATATTAAGATCAACAGCAATACAGATGGTCAAAGAGAAGGCCACAAAACAAGAAGGAATAGAGACTAATAGAAATAGAACTTATCTGCTTGAAGTCTAGTCAAGTCATGTGACTTTGCATTTAGTCTCTGGTAGGGATTGTAAATCGCTCAAACAGGGAAATGGCCTTAATGCCAATACAGCTATGGGTAACTCCTGGCAACAGCCTGTCCTCAAGAAGGGAAATGTGAAAACAAGAGGTCCGTGGTTGTCACCATTAGCTGTTCAATACTCAGACATCAGAGTGGATTAGATCCTTCTGGTGGACATTTTTCTTTTACAGAATATCCAAAGCTTGGCAGATGATTGGCACGCCCTGAGGATCCGCAGTGGAATCATATGTTAATCCTCAACTTCTGCTAAGCTGTACCCTGAACCTGGAAGAGAAACAAGCTGACTTAAACCTCCAGAGGAAGGGATTGAGAAAATGAGAGAAAGACTGGAAGCTGCTATTCTTCACCTGATAGGAAGTCCCAGTCTTCGGTAATGAGGGGACCACATCTAGAGTAGTGACATAGGGCCAGATGTACAACCATTTTTTGCGGTCGCAAATAGGAAATCGGCCTGTTTGCGACTGCAAAAAAGGGTCCTGGCATGTACAAACGCTATTTTGCGAGTCTGTGACTCGCAAAATAGCGTTTTATGACTCGTTATTAGGAAGGGGCGTCCCTTCCTAATAGCAAGTCACAATGGATTGTACCATTGTCTTGTGACCGCATTTGCGGCTGCAAAATAGTTGCAGTTTACCACCTACTTCAAGTAGGTTGTAAGCCACTGGCAAACGGGAAGGGGTCCCCAGAGGACCCCTTCCCCTTTGTGAATGGATGAGAAAATATTTTTTAAGAGCAGGCAGTGGTCCCAGGGACCACTGCCTGCCCTTAAAAAATGAAACGGAAACGTTTCATTTTTCTTTTTTAAATGCATCCCATTTTCCTGTAAGGAAAATGGGCTGCATTTAAAAGAAAAAAACTGCTTTATTTAAAAAGCAGTCACAGACATGGTGGTCTGCTGACCCCAGCAGGCCACCATTCCTGGGAGTGCTAGCCATTCCTAATTGGGTCGCAAATTGCACCTGCCTCATGAATATTAATGAGGCATGCAATTTGCGATACCATTAGGAATCGCAAACAGTGTCTGAGAAACTGTTGTACATTCCAATTTGTGAGTCACAAATTGCGAGTCGCAAAATGACACAATTTGCGACACGCAAATTGGTAGTGTCATACATCTGGCTCTTGATGACATAAACAAAAAAAACTTAGCTAGTGTTAGACACAACATATTACCTCAAAACTTTCAATACTTGTTTTAAGATTGAAGGTGGAACCACCCCGCACTCATCTCCCCACACTTCCCATATAAAGATGCTGTATATGTTTTGAGGAGCTAAGAAGAAGGAGGCTAGGAAAAGGAACCAAAACAATAAAATAGCATAGGCTGAGGGAAGGAACCAGGGGAAAACTAGGAAGGGGTAAAAGATAAAGTGGAGGGACGAGTAAAATGATGAGAATTATATCACAAACAGGGAAGAGCCTCAGCATGAACAAAATGGTTGCCAGATTCTAGGTTCCAGGAAGCTATCAAAATAAGTTACTTTTGCCAAAACTAGCTACTACGTGTAACTGCCAAAAAATACTTAAGGACCTGCCACATTTTCTTGAGTTCACCTAAAGAAATTGTACCTCAATTCCTCTGTAGTTATCCAGAGGGAACACCTTATGCCTTGTGCTTTAAACCAACACTAATATAGTCCATTTACAAAACAAATATAATATATTCATTATTTTTTCTTGAAAAACACATTCACAAATTAATTGGCATGTCCATAGGAATTAAAAAAAGAGGAAATTATTTCTCTCACCTGACTCACCTGCATTCAACATTCCTAAAGTCAGGGAGGATTGGGAAAGAGCATGATCAGCTGATTTTTTCTGCTACCCTGTTGAGTAGAGAATTGTAAGAAATTGTGTAAATTATTGACGAGGGTGAAAACCACACTCAAGCAACAGACACAATCTTTGTCGGATGAACCAAAAAGTCACTACATTTACGTGTGTTTAATCTTTTGGTAACAGCACATAAGCAGTCAGTCTTAACTTAGAGGCACTGTATTAAGTAATTATGCAGCACAAAAATAGTAATAAAGTGTAAACACAACACCCCCAAAATTCCAAACCAATTTAGATTAATAGGAAAATGAAAATTGTAATAAATAAAATGACACAAAAATGAATTCAATCCAATCAGTAGAATCAGAGTTTTAGTTAAAAATTGCACATAAAAGATCAAAGCACTTACCCCAGGTTTCAGGTCGCGAGAGACCGGGGCAAAGTCAAACATTAAGGTTGACTGTAATGGAGTGGTGTTCAGATACACAGGATGGATGGGCCTGGTCTTGGCTTACCTTCTGACTTAGAACTTTTGAAGAAAAGTCCAACAGAAGGTACGGTTCAGCAGGGCAAGGCTGAAGGCTGTGTCTGAGGTGTTGTCGTCGCTGGGGAGCGCTGGATGAGGTCTCAGTGCAGCAGCAAATCCTGTTCAGTGGTCCTTTCCAGAAGGGTCTTCCTCAATGGCTACAGCTTGCAGCTTGGTCTTGCTCGAGGTTTTCAACATCCAAAAAGGAGACTGCATTTGAATGTGGAAGCCCTCACCACAACTTTGTTCAATGCCTCCTCCTCGGACAATGCCTGCAGCTGTGCCCTGTTTAACTTTACCTTCTCAGACATTTTTCCACAAAATTTCTTCTAAGTCAAAAGATAAGTGCCGACTGGGCCTAATCCACTTCTTGTATCTGACCTGTGCTCCTTCACATTCGGCCAAACTGTTTTATTTTGACGTGGTCTTGCACGACTAAATGTCTGCGATTGACATTTTGATATTTATGTGCTTGTTTTACCCTAAACTTAAAACAATTCATAACTCTTCATCTACTGATTGGATTTTTGTCATTTTGGTATCAATTTATTTAAGTTTACTTTATTTTTCTTAATTGGTGTGGGATTCTCCTTGTGTTTTCACTGTATTATAATTTGTTTGCTGCGTAAATACTTTTCGCACTGCCTCTACGTTCAGCCAGACTGCTTTTGTGCCAAGCTACCAGAGGGTTAAGCACAGGTTAATTTAGTGACTTTTGTGGTGCACCCTGACATGGATTGTGGCTGTTGCTTGAACAGGGTTAACACCCCACCCAACCAACAACACTATTTCACATAATTTTCATCTTAAATTCTAGGGGTTTGTATATTACACCATGTAATTACACAGGGGAGAGGATGTGGTCTGATGGCTAGACTGCCGACTTTGGAGCTGGGAAACCAAGGTTTGAGCCTCGTGGTCGACTCCACATCCTGTGATTCTGGGCAAATCACTTAATCTCCCCGTGCCTATCAAAAAAATGAATGTGTCCTTGTGTAATGTAACTGGTGCTCATGTAAAGCGCTCCAATACCTTTGGGTCGAGTTCGCGCTATATAAATCTGCAACAAAAAAAAAATGTATAAGGTGCAAATCACCTCATCCCCATGGTCCTCAGATTGTAGATATGTTTAACACATCAGTGAAAAGCAGCAGTACATTGCACAGTTTTTCTATTACCTTCACATCACATCTTGGTTTCTCCAATATGGACCTCAAGAACTATGCTGTGCTTGCACAGCGCCTCATGTTTGTGCTGCTCTGAATACAAATGTTCCAGACCAGCACCAGGAGAATCGGTCTGATAACCACTAACTGTCCCTGAAGATTCACCTTTGTACACTTATGCCATGTGAATATTCAGAAAATCTGGTACGGCTCCAACCCACCTGTACATATCTTAAATGAATTTGCTCTAAAGCAGTGTTTTTCCTTCAAGCTATTCCTTGTTCTGCCAATACTCCTTAAAAATGATCTGAGAAATACCTGAACAAATGTTAGTGAAATAATTATTGAACATTATTCTCATGAAAAGCTATGGTATGCATAGAGAACAAATCTTTCTACAAAATGCGGTACAGAAAAAGGATGGTATAAGTTAGGAAACAGGAACAAAATACATGGGATTTGAGAGTTAAGATGACATGTCCCGGGGGAGATATCGGAGTCTGGCAAAAAGCTGAGAAAAAAAGATTTTCTTTATTTGTTCGCTTAATATTTTTCTTTGTGCAACACAATGTATATCAAATGCAGATACTCATAACAATATGTCATATTTAAATAAAGCTGCTTGTGAAAATACAGTTATGTAGTCTACCTCTTCATCTTGATGTTATTTTTGTTTTCCACCAAAGATTTTGAGAAAAAAAGCCATATATCACATCCAATGTGTTAACATTTTCTTTCACGTGTGCTTCATTAATCATTGATTATTATACTGCACAGAATCCTTACAAAATGCTTGCAAGCACATCTTGATTGCGCACCATAAATTACTATGTTCTGATTACAATGAGTTCTAATGCTATATATTTTTTTCTCCTAAGGCCAAAACATAATTTCCTCCAAGAACTCTACCTATGTTTTTGCATTTATTATATGCCTTTCTTGATTTCATGTATTGATTTATCGCACCACTTACTCTGTATTACTCGACCCTATAGGCCTAAAATGCAGTTGCTAAGTTACTTGCGATCTATCACACTCTTACGGCCCTAAATTTCCTTTTTGCAAACGCTCGTCCCATTGTGGACCTTTTTTGCTTTTACGGCATTATCTTCATCAGTGGTACAATTACACTTCAGAAGGATGAAAATGTAAGAAAATATCTTACTAAGAGTGAGATGTACTGTCATCTTGCAAACCAGGATTTGCAAATTTCACATCGACTGGTTTCAAAACGTGGGATTTAATTTGCACTGCAACCTAACTCTTAATAGGTCACATTCCAAATTACAAATTCAGAGAAGGTCGCGAAATATCCTGCTTGAGGAATATTGATTAAGCGGGTCTCCTTTTGCAACCAGTGCTTAATTTGAGGGGGTGGTCAACAACACCCGTGCTTTTCATGAGCACCAGTTAAGGATACATTCATTTACGGAGAGATTAAGTGATTTGCCCAGAATCACAGATTGTTGAGACCACGCCAAGACTCGAACATGGTTCCCCAGGTCTGAAGTCTGCAGCTCTCGACATTACTACATCCTCTCTCCACTTTTATGGTTAGAAGTTGGTTCTGTTTTAGGAGGCGCTAACAGGAGAAATTGGCTGGTGCAAGCTGCCTCCTGATGAGAGCCCCAGCATTTATTTTTTTACAAATTAACCACTGTTCACAACTCATTGGGAATGGATGCAAACACAGAATTAGTGGTCTGAAAGGGATTAGAGTCCAGTGTCAGAAATTAGGTTTTTCATTTGGGAGAGGGTGCTTACCAGCTTAAAAGACGCAATCTGGTGAGGCCAAAACACTTTTGAGAGAAAGCAAGCAACAGCCAAACTCCAGAGATTTGTATTAAGTTCAAGGAGTAGCAACAATTAAAGAACACAACACAATAGCATTCTTAAACTAATTTAGTAAAATAGGGAAATATTTAGTGTGCAAAAGACACAGCCATTGAAACAAAATGAAGGACACCAGAGATATAACTTATAAAACGTTAAGGCAAAAAAACACCTAGAAAAAGTAGAGCACCATTATAAAGTACAGTCCACTGCTGACCGGGACCATATAATGATTTCAGGCCAACCGTGATGGAGCAGAGTTCAGAAACACCTAGCGAGTTGTCCTGGTCAAGGTTTTTACCTTTCGAGTTGGGTAGAAAGCTAAAAACCTTTAGTGCAATATAGCTATGTTGTTGCATAAGAAGAGAATAGGGCAGCACCATATCTTCTAAAATAAGACACTGCTGCTCTTTGCTCCAGTTCTGGCACACTCTCAGGCTGCTTTAGTGTCACACACACCTTTGCACTATGATTCAAAGGTGTGTGTGTGTAATGTTATGCATAGGATTTGAACTGGAAGAGTACAGTACAAATTATCACGCTACAACTTATTTTAAAACATTGGTCACATTGTATGTTTGCTGTCCTAGGCAGCACACATGCAATGTGTGAAAGGTTAGGAGAACAAAATCCTTGTTAGGGCCTGCCTCGAGGAGGCATTTTTTTACACAAAGATCTGTCTACCATTATTAGTAAATAGAGCTTTGGCTCAAAAACCATGTGTGGTATCTTGAGAAGGCCCATGTACCACACAAGGGATGCCAGCTTGACTCAAATTAGCACCACATTTGCTTTACGTTTAGGGCTATTATCCATTGCCAAAAGTTTCTCTGACAATAAGTAATTTTGTGTCAACACTTTGCAATGCTTTGAGTCAGCTTTTGATGCAAGTGTTGATAATCCTGTCCTTATTCTCTGAAATGAAGGTCAAAATCTTCCAGTGTGGCACGGTTGATGGCTGTGGCTGACGAGGGTCACTCACTGATGGATATATCTTCATCAAGCTTTGGCTGGAGCAGTTAGTTTGGTCCAAGGTTTTACCTTTGGACCTAGTCACCTTTTTGGAAGTCAAACTAATCCATCTGAACAAGACTGAACATGGTCAGATACCTCCACTGTGAGCACCCACTGAACATGTTTTTAGTGGGGCATAAAGCTTTAACCAGAGTAAACTTGATGTTTTTACCCACCGAGTGTGCATCCTTCCTGGGCAAGGCTCAGCACCTTGTCCCTATTCGCTGGACATAAAAAATAAATACTGGATCTCACCATACTCCAACTAATAGGAAAGTTTCATTTGATAATTCTGCAGCCCCTAACCCCTCTAAGGAGGCTTCTATACACCAGGTTTCTCTCCAAGAGGGTATTCTGTAAGCTCTAGCACTGTGTTTTCAGCTGGACTCTCTTGAGACATGCTTTCATTTGCTTTTTGTTGCTCTGGAACAGTCACTTGATCACTGGAGTGTAAACTCCACATCTAAACCTCTGGACATCAATTTGATGTTCATTATGGCCCTTCTCCAAGCTACACTAAAATCTATTGCATATTCTCACAGAGCATCAGAGTTGTTTGATGAGGGGGAAGGGTTAGGAATTAGGAGTTCGCAAGAAATCTGAAAAACAAAAAATTGATTAATACACAGATTAACTTAGTAATCTTTCTTTTGCTTTAACTTATCCATTCATAATTACATCAATTGTTTTCCTCCTTCAGCATCCTCATTTAGAGAAAAAGGGTTCTGCCCTAATAGAGTAACGAAAAAACAGGTACGTTTATAGTGTGGTCTTTGATTCAAAGAGACAACTCCAAAATAAAGCCATTATTTCTCTATACAATGTAAAATAACAAGAGCATGCCAGAACATTTTCTATTGGATCACTTCAGATACACTTATCACCAGGTTGACTTTCTGCCTTGCCGCAAGAATGATACATGGTCTAGAGCACTCACTACAGTCACTGGGAAGAAATGGGCCGGAACGAATAATGCCTACCTTAATGAAAGTAACTAGATCGCACCATAATTGCAAATTCTAATTACCTGGGGATTCTGAATAGTTCTCTTTCTCAATAGTTCTCCATGAGCATCTTTGAGAGCTTTCTTTTGCCAAAATCCTTAGGTTTTCCTATTAACTGCTACAAATGATGTGCACATTATGTCTTTGTTGGAACTGACATCCTTGGTGTGGTTTTACCCCAAACCTTTTGCCTTCAATCCTCCTGTTTTTGCTGACTTAGGTTTTCCGGCCTTAGGACTCTGTGCACTTTAGCAATTTTAACCAGTGCTAAAATGCTTGTGCTCTTCAAATATGAAAAAATTGGCATACACCCAATTGCCACATTTGATCTACTTGTAAGTCCCTAGTAAAGCAGTACTGCATGAACCTGGTGGGCCTGCAGCACTGATTGTGCCACCCACTTAAATAGCCTTTTAAACATATTCCAAGCCTGCCATTGCGGCCTGTGTGTGCAGTTTAAACTGCCATTTCAACCTTGCAAAATGACCCTTTTGCCAAGCCTGAACTTTCCTTTTTAATACATATAAGGCACCTCAGGGTAGGACCTAAACAGGACATAGGGCAGAGTACAGTGTATTTAAAAAGTTGGACATGTACTTTGAAGTTTTACATGTCCTACTAGTGAAAAACTCTCAAATTTGTTTCTCAATACTGCAAAGCCTGCCTCTCCCATAGGATAGCACTGGGTTGCCTTATTACATTTAATAACTCATAACTCAACTGGGAGAAAGTAGGCATTTCAAGTTTGATATCAAAAGAACTGTAATTTAAAACTCTCTTTAATGGTAAAGTTGTATTTTAAGTCACAATTCTAAAAATGCCACTTTTAAAAAGTTATCAGGTAATGGTGCCTCGTCTTCTTTTTGTTTGGAAATTCACCAACATTCGCGAGCTCTTCAATAGTCTCTTCCTCTTTCATATAATTGATCAGGAAGATTTTATCTATCCACAGATTAAATCATGACTAGATATTCCCTATGGAATAATCGAGTTACACAACAGTTTATCTCATCGTCCTGAAGATGGTCTAACGGATGTATATGCCAACAAGACCGAAACGTCGACAACTCCATCTATTTCCTTATTGCTTGATTTTTCTTTAGAAAGTGGTTTCTGTTTTGTTCAGACTCACTGTTCTGTTAATATATCTAAGTTTGAAATAGATGTCTACATTAATGACTCTGATGTATTAATAGCACAAAATCCGTATGTAAACCTCGAGCATTTCTCTTTTGTTTTGAATTTTCTGTACCCTTCTAATTCACACTATATAAATTTGATTCATGAAGAATTCACACCCGTTTCTCTAGTATCTGTCACAGATCGTTTTTGAAGAAATGGAAAACTAATTTGTAGATTGTTCAACTATATGTTACCGTTTGGAACCTAGATACATCATTGCATGAATCATTTAACTGAGTGCGCCTAAATGAATCCCTTGTAGGCACCTTTACCGGATAATATTCAAACTTCCCAAGCCTCCAAGGGTTAATTGGGTTTTCCACTTTCCTCCTCTACTTTTAAAAAGTTGGCATATTCTTGTCCTAACCATTTGGTGCCTGTATTCTGGGTTACATAACTAGGTGTAGCCGGCAGTTGGACTTTGAGTATGACTCCCAGACAGTGAGACAAAGGAGGAATGGGTGTGTTCCGGTTGAGCCATTACTGTCAGGTTGAGGGGAAGGCGCTGTCACCTACCACACTTATACATCACAATGATTCTGCCTCAGCACACTCCCAAAGTGTTTCACAGTAGTCTGTTGTGCCCCTAAGCATGCTAAGGCGAGGGCAGGGAGGCATTCAATTCCAGACACCTCTGTAGGGGAAGGCTCTAGGAGCTTCATTCACTCCAAAGTGGGAATCCGGTATGAATACTGGCCCCTCAGACCCAACTCTTCAGATCACTTCTGGACCTGTGGACCCTGCCAGAAAAAAGGACTACTTAGATGTGAAGTATGCCCTGCTGACCTTCTTGCACACCAAGGACTACTTCGCTGCCCAAGGCTGCTGTTGCTGCACCAGACTGTCTATGTGGACCCAGGCCTCCAAGAAATCTTCACAGACCAGTCAGCTGGCCACAGGGGCATAACAGGCTTCTTTGACACATCACGACAAAGCACGCCATTGACCCTGTCCCAATGTGATGCCTCTTGTCCTTCAATGCATCTCTGCACAAGTCCTCACAAACCACCGTGGCTTCTACAATGCTAGACACTGACCACAGCCCAGCCCAAAGCATCTCATCCCCTGCGCCGACACAATGCAGCACAAGTCTCCGCAAGCCCCACCGGCTTCTTTGACAATGAGGCAGGATCATTCAGCTTGAATCTTCATCGATGGTCATCAACTCCGACTGCTAAGGGATGTATCCTGACGCTGGGCTCCTTGACGCTGGCCCACACAGCTCGACACAGGGACTTTGCATTTCGACACCCATGCCCCAAGGTACTTTTCAGCAGACTGAACTCAGTCCTGTACCCAGTCCGTACTCCATCGCAGTTGGCCTGCACTTGTGACTTAGACCCGGTCTACTTTGACCAGATAACATCAGTTGGCGCTTTTTGCCTCTTTCACAAAACCTTTACAATTGCTTATCTCTGGTTCTACTAATTAGATTTTTGTTATTTTGGTGTCAAAATATTTATTACATGTTACACTATTTTTCTAAATTGGTCTGGGATTACTGATCTCACGGAGGTTGAACAGCAATTTACGACACTGGGATACACGCTGGTGAAACGGGAGCTGGCAAGAGGGTGGGGGGAGCGAACCCACCACTAGTTATCGTGTGGGCTAAAGAAATGGATAGATGTATGTTGGCGGAGACTGAGGTGTTCAAGGGTCGGGGGTGTCCCAAAAAGTGGGATAGGAAATGGTCACACTGGAATAAATATCGAGGGGAGCCCTGTGTGTCACCCACGGTAGAACTGGAGATGCATAGACCAGTAAGCCTTGTAGGAAATGCTTAATATGTAATTAAGATACTGTCTGCCTGCTTATGTTGAGGACAACCTCGAATATGTAGTCCAATCATGTTATATATGGCTGTGATTAAAACCAATAAACAAAGTTTAAATAAATTGGTCTGGGATTTTTATTGTGTTGTGTTCTCACTTATTATGTTTTGTGCTGCATAAATACCTTTCCCTCCAAATTAAGCCTGACTGCTTTTGTGTCAAGCTATCAGAGGGTTAAGCACAGGTTTATTTGGAGTTTTTCTTGTGTTTCACCCTGACAAGAATTGTAGTTGCTGCTTGAGTAGGGTTTCACTCCCCTCAATAAGTGCCTTAAAGTGATGCTCCTTTTGGCTAATTCCATCAAATTAGTATTAGCCAGCTTGAAAAGATGTTGTATCTTTTCAAAGATATGCTCTTCTCTGCAAATTGCAGTCTTTAGTGTGAGTTTTTCCCTGCCTGACTCACCCTCTAGGAAATTGCATAATACTGAGCAAAGTGATGTATCTTTTCAAAGATATGCTCTTCCATGCAGGTGTGAGTTTTTCCCTTCGAGACCCATTCTTTAGGAAGATTGCAGAATACTGAGCAAAGTAATCTTGTATGTGGCCCCTGCCCAATATGACTGCTGCACAAGGTCTTTGTTAGACTTGTAGCCCAAAGACTTAATGCACCAGAGAGCGGTTTCACCGCACAACTTGGGCCAAAATGCATTCTGCTCCAATGTCTACCCCACTGAAGCAAACTATCTACCCTAGTGTCACCACAGCTCATGCTCTACTCTGAGGCTGTCATGTCATTGCATGATCTCCTCATGAAGCCCATGCATGGACAATGCAGTTCCTGAATAGAGAGTAGCTCTCATCCCTTATTGATAGCAGGAGTTAGGAGCTCTATAGTACTTTAGCGAGTCCTCTTCTTTCTGTAGGGACCTTTTCTTTAGGTGGTACACTGCCAGGCCTAGGGATATTGTGAGGTGGCTATGGTGGAGGTAGCAGATTAATCCTGTGAACTAGCCAGTGAACTAGGCAGAGAACTTCTGCCCCCTCATTTTGCAGCATTTTCCCTTTGCATTACTGTAATATTTCTCAGGAGCTTCTGTTTCAATATGGGCAAGCCCTTCTGTTACCAGGCATGCCTGTCTCTGCTCCTTGGCCACTCCCACCTGGCAACGTCTGAACTGGCTCTCTACCCCACTGTGACTGTAGCCTAGCTGCCTAGGGGAGTCCTGGAAATAAATAGGAGAAGCCCAAGCTGGGAGTCAAAAGAGGTGGTGCTAAGGCTGGCCTTTCTTCACAGCTGTTCCTATGAAGTCCCAGATAACTAATCCCTGCTAAGTGGCCAGCAGTTAATGGATCCTGTCCTTCCTGGCTCAGAGGCAGGCACTGTTTTCTGAGCCTGGGTCATGAACTTTCCCAATCAAGGATGTGTATTCCAGCTCTGGAGTTATGCTTAGTGGCAAAGCTGTCTTTAAGTCAGTTCTGTCTCAGGAAGCCTAAGGTACCATTTTAAAACGTTAATTCTCCACCTAAATTAACAAAAATCTGATTTCACTATTGTATCATATTTGAAAATTAAGAAACCATGTGGAAGCACTTAGTTGGCATTTTCCCAGGTGGAGATATGAAATTAAATAGGCCTTTTCTAGGGAAGATTTAGCTAAAGCTACATAATGCAATAACATTTAGGTCTTCAGGCACCAGGAGGGCACATTTTTTAAGTATGCAGTTTGCCTCTTTTTATAAATTTGTAATTTGGGGGCTTACAAGGTACACTTTAGTAGTGACTTAACAATCTATGAATATACATTTTCTGATTTGGCAAAGGCACATTTCCTTGACATACGTTGATGCAGTACTGTTAAACAGCAGCCCAGCCAGAGCACAATGATACTTCTGTCAGCCATATTGTTTTGTGATATACGTGGGTGATATAAACATGCTGCCCCTCACATATGGCATTTCACTTCCTTGCCATTGGGGCATTTCCTGTACCAACTTCTAGGCTGTACGGGAAACGAAAATAAACCGACGGGGTGAAATAATTTTACCAATACCATTATGGAATCAAAGCACACAAACACACTGAACAGCAATGTCACAATGCACAAGAGTCTTGATACTAGTAAAATATTGTGCCAAATAAGGTATAAAACATGAGGTGACAATTGAGAAATGGTGAGTATGCTAATTCCATGAAGTGGACCATGGGCAGATGCTGCTTTGCAAAAAAAAAAATTGTTCCCATTTGGCAACACATCTGGGCGATTAGGCTATTCATAGGTTTTCACCAGTCCGCCTACAAATATAGCCCAGTCAACTTGTCTTGGCCCTTATGCAAGCACAAGTTTGAACCAGCTTGTGCCGGAAAGAGGGATAAGCTGTGACCCACACATCTCCCATCACTAAACAGGCGATAATGCATATTGGGTAAATATCAATCCTGCCACAGACTGCCAGGAACAAATTTCTTTCGACATTGGTTATTGGAACACCTTTTCCCAAAGGATGCGCACACACAAGAATTCTGTACTATTATTTTAAAAGACTATATTAATATATGAAAGTCCTGTTTTAAAATTTAGCATTTGAATAAGTGCAATTGCAGACATAAGTATTACAGTCAGTTAAATAAAGAAAATAAATGTAAAAAGCAATACAAATTATCAACATTTTTCCAAAGTAGATGGAAAGGCACTCATTGGATAAAATATATGATGAAATCCCTTCTTTCCTAGTCCTAGCTAATATCTACATTTGCTCCAAAATCCTGCCAGAAATATGGGCTTCCTAAAACAGCCTGCAGCACAGATGCCTGTTCATAATTCAATATTTTTCCAGCCTGAAGCTTGCTTGGACAAGTTGCTGTTCTTTTGAGAAGCAGATAGCTAGTGTCAGGAAGCACAAGTGTGCTAAGTTTGTAACTTTGACACAGATGTTTTGGGATAGATGCTCCATCTAAAATGCCTAAAGATTCACTTTCCTTGAGAGGCTTTCGCTCAGACTTTATATACTATTTCTCAACATTATTATAAGATATGGTTGTCTTGTGATTTGTGATGTAAGATGTGAATAAAAATGCGTGAATTTCCTACACATTTGTGTAAAACTACTGGTTTTCTCTCTAAAGGTCATAATACATGAATATATAACATGTGAGTTTGTTGATACATCATCAAACTATAAGAAAGCATTGTTATACTATGAATAAATAAATGATTTGTTTCTCATTTTATTTACATTTGAACTTTTATGTAAATAATAACAACACAAACAAATGTATTTTTTGATGAAACTCCAAAGCATGGTGAAACAGTGGTCCTGTGCACCACTGTCTGCCTTCCATGAGGCCATCCATCATGTTATGCAAAGGGGAAGCTTCAGCACTGTGATGGATTCTGTCTTTGCAAATTAGTTTTCACCTGAACGTGAAAGGTAGTAAAAACGTTCAAACCGCAATTGAAGTTAGAAACCATTGATACATTCCTATGCCACTCTCAAGGAAGAAGAGAACAACTATTTCTCTACTCCTCTTGTTTACAATGCAGAAAGGATCACAAAACCCTTTTCAGGTTGAGCCTAGACAACTCATGGGCTGTCTGCAAGACATGTTGTATCTCTTCTGAGGGCTTTTGGCATGCCCATCGATTGCCATTGCTTTTTTTCTGTGATATTCTGAAATGCTTGCTTTTTATTGGTCTTTCATGTGTAATTGTCCCTCCTTTGTGTGGCTCGTTCCCGCCCATGGCGAATTCACTAAGCTATCCTTCTGTTTGGCCATTATGCGTTTAGGTTCCCCCTGGTCGGCCATCACAATGTGTTCCAGATGGCTGACTACACAGGTCAGAAGCACGGTTTAAGTAGATCGATGTGCCTGCAGCTGTGTGCTGCTCAAACTCACTATCACTTCATGGTGCATGTGTACAGGCTTTGGAAACTTATTTTGTTATTTTCTAAAGCGCACACATGCTTCCCAAAGCTTTTGAAAAAAAAGATTTGTTTTGATTGCTGAATTAGAGTGTGAGCATGTTTCTCTTCGGCAAGCGTGTGTGCGCTTTACAAAAATAACCAAATGAGTTTCCAAAGCGTGTGCACACACGCTTCCAGAAGCGTTTGACAACAGATTACTTTTATAAGGATTATATGGGGTGTGCATGTTTACTATGTCTTTTTTTTTTAACTGTGCTTGTTTTACACTGGAGGGGCAGTGTTCCGTCGACAGCATGTTTGTCTCTATTTACATTAGAACTGCAGCACAGAGACGCAGCATGACAAAATACGGGAAACGTCGTTTACAACGCAGTGTTTACACCGCACGACCTTTACCACGCAGCCATTACAATGCAAGTCATTACAATGACTTGCGCTGAATGGCGCTATAGGTTAAGGAATAGTGTGATTTTCTATTCCAACACCTTCCCTACTGTTACGTGGGCTGGAGTTGGAATAGAAAATCATATTAATCCTCAATCCAGCACCCTCCAACGCAAGTCGTTGTAACGACTTGCGTTGTAAAAACCGCGATGTAAAGTACCGCGATCAAAATGATCGCGTTGTACTGTCATACATTCCAAAATACTTATGAGGTCCCAGAGTTGAGACCGATTGCATTGCAAATGCTTGTTACTCATTGGAAAGACATTTCCAACCCACAGAGTAGTTTTGTACTTGATTGACTGGCTTTGTGACCACTAAAGAAAACCTCAAGTAGCTGAAGCCCTATATTAATAATGAAACATGTCACAGCTAACCACAGTTTATTAAAAACATTTAAATAGGACAGACCATCTTCCCAATAATCCTGGAACCGGTGACAGTGTGTAGCTACCATTAGTGAAGCAGGTGCTTTGTCAGCTGGGCCTGGAGGTGTGAGAGAGCCCATTGGATCCCAATTAAAGTGTCAATTTCCCATGCTTGCTCGAGTGCCCATAGCACCCTTGCTATGTCACTGACTAGAGAGGATACTTTTGTGAACCTATTTTAACCATACTGACTTGCAGAGGTTGTACATCTCATTTACCTATTTCTTTGAGCATTTGCTTGCTAGTGTTCCCACTGCTTATTCTCCACTGCAACATGCTGTATTGCTGAGTGAGATTGCAGAGGATACAAACAATTGTTTCTTTACACAACAAGGCTGAGCAGAATGATTGCTTTTTAAAGAACATAAACCTCTGGTGGTCAATTTTTTTTCCAGAAATATCCACTTAGACTCTATATCCACTACTCTTGGTGAATCATGCATATTATTGTTATTGTTACTATTATTATTGTTGTTATTGGTATTAACCCCTTGGCTACTAAGCCTTTCCCCCTAGAATGCTAAGCCCTTTTTGGTTACTTAGGGTAGTTTGAACTGAGGCCTCCATAACTTTTTCCATGCCACATTTGCATCCTTTTTTTCCATCATTCAAGGGATTCTAAATGTACCTAGGGTTTGATGATTCCCTTGGAAGGCACTGAAAAAATGACCAGAATATAGCCATTTTTTGGGGGAGGGGAGGGATAGAAAAAATGCTCTGCAAAAAATGGCTGTTTCTTTTCTTAAAAATGGCATCAACAAATGTTTGCTGTGCTAAAGTCACCATTTTCCTGGCTTTCAGGATCATGCAGAGCTGAATCAAAGATACTATTTTTAACTCAGCTTTGGCATTTTTTTTTAAAGATGTAGCCACTTTTTCCTAATTTTTGTGCTTTCAACCTATTTCCAGTTTGTGGTGGAAATCTGGGTGGAAGCTATAGATTTCTAAAAAGTAGACAAAATTCTGAGGTCAGCAGCGGACTTTTCAATCAATCAGGAATTTGTAGAGCGCACTACTCACCCGTGAGGGTCTCAAGGCGCTAGGGGGGGGTGCTGCTACTGCTCGAATAGCCAGGTCTTGAGTAGCCTCCTGAAGGTTAGTAGGTCTTGGGTCTGCCGTAGGAGGATGGGGAGGGTGTTCCAGGTCTTGGCGGCGAGGTAGGAGAACGATCTGCCGCCGGAGGTCGTTTTCGGATGCGGGGAAGGTAGCGAGGGCGCGGTCGGCGGAGCGGAGCTGGCGGTTCGGGGTGTAGAAGGTGAGTCGTCTGTTGAGGAATGCTGGTCCGGTGTCGTGGAGTGCCTTGTGTGCGTGGGTGAGGAGCTTGAAGGTGATCCTCTTGTTGACGGGCAGCCAGTGCAGGTCTCTCAGGTGGGGTGTGATGTGGCTTTGTCGGGGGATGTCGAGGATCAGGCGGGCAGAGGCGTTCTGTATGCGTTTCAGTCGTTTCAGCAGTTTGGCCGGGGCTCCCGCGTAGAGGGCGTTTCCGTAGTCCAGCCTGCTACTGACGAGGACCTGGGGGACCGTTCTTCTTGTGTCAGTGGGGATCCACCTGTAGATCTTGCAGAGCATGCGGAGGGTGTTGAAGCAGGAGGATGAGGCGGCGTTGACTTGCTTGGTCATGGAGAGCGTTGAGTCGAGGATGAACCCCAGGTTGCGTGCGTGGTCGGTGGGCGTTGGTGCTGCTCCCAGGGCGGTCGGCCACCAGGAGTCGTCCCAGGCTGAGGGGGTGGAGCCAAGGATGAGGACCTCTGTCTTGTCCAAGTTCAGCTTCAGACGGCTGTTCTTCATCCATTCTGCGACGGCTTTCATTCCTTCGTGGAGGTTGGTTTTGCCAGTGAGGGGGTCCTTGGTGAGGGAGAGGATCAGCTGTGTGTCGTCGGCGTAGGAGATGATGTTGAGGTCGTGAAGTCTGGCGACGTGGGCGAGTGGGGCCATGTAGATGTTGAACAATGTCGGGCTGAGGGATGATCCTTGGGGTACGCCGCAGATGATCTTGGAGGCTTCGGAACGGAAAGGGGGGAGGCGGACGCTCTGGGTTCTGCCGGAGAGGAAGGAGGTGGTCCATTCCAGAGCCTTGTCTCGGATCCCTGCGTTGTGGAGGCGTGTGCGTAGGGTGCGGTGGCAGACCGTGTCGAAGGCGGCTGATAGGTCCAGGAGGATGAGGGCCGCAGTTTCTCTGTTGTCCAGCAGGGCCCTGATGTCATCGGTGGCGGCGATGAGGGAAGTTTCGGTGCTGTGGTTGCTGCGGAACCCGGACTGGGACGGGTCCAGGATGTTGTTCTCCTCGAGGTAGCGGGTTAGCTGTTTGTTGACTGTTTTCTCGATGACCTTCGCCGGGAACGGGAGCAGGGAGATTGGCTGGAAGTTCTTGAGGTCCCTCGGATCTGCCTTGGGTTTCTTGAGCAAGGCGTTGATCTCGGCGTGCTTCCAGCTCTCCGGGAAGGTCGCGGTCTCGAAGGAGATGTTGATGGCCTTGCAGAGATGGGGTGCGATGGTGGCGCTGGCTTTGTTGAAGATGTGGTGTGGGCACGGGTCTGACGGGGAGCCGGAGTGGATGGTGTTCATGATTTTGGTGGTGTCGTCGTCGTTGATGTGAGTCTAGGTGAGCAGGGGGTCATTGTGGGTGGTGGTCGTGGGGTCTGAGGTGTCGTTGGCTGTCGTGGTGGTCTGGTTGTTGAAGCTGTCGTGGATGTCTGTGATCTTGCGATGGAAGAAGGTGGCCAGGGAGTTGCACAGGTCTTGCAATGGTGGGATGTCGTTGGTGTTGGAGCTGGGGTTGGAGAGTTCCTTCACTATGTTGAAGAGCTCTTTGCTGTTGTGTGCGTTGTTGTCGAGGCGGTCCTTGAAGGAGGTCCTTTTTGCGGATCTGATGAGGTGATGGTGTTGGCGCATGGTGTTCTTGTGGGCTGCGTGGTTCTCCGGTGTCTGTTTGCGGTGCCATTTCTTCTCTAGTCTTCGGCAGGTTTGTTTGGAGGTCTGGAGGTCCACGGAGAACCAGCTGGCATTCTTGTTGGTGCGTCTGTTGGAGGATTTCTTGATCAGGGCGAGGGTGTTGGCGCAGTCGTTGATCCAACACCTGAAGTTGCTGGCGGCGGCGTCGGGGTCGGTGGGGTCGGCGGGTGGGCTTCAGGCGAGGGCGGTGTTTAGCTGGTCTTCAGTGATTTTGCTCCAGCAGCGGCGGGGGATCTGTTGGGTGCGGTGGTGCGTGGTGGGTTTCC
Organism: Calotriton arnoldi; assembly: GCA_963921515.1. Taxonomy (NCBI): domain Eukaryota; kingdom Metazoa; phylum Chordata; class Amphibia; order Caudata; family Salamandridae; genus Calotriton; species Calotriton arnoldi. The sequence goes on from CAWUFW010006275.1 coordinate 1,103,495, forward strand.
GGAAGGTGAAGTGGATGCAGCGATGGTCGGTCCAGTGGAGTTCGGTGGTGTGGCTGAAGGAGACGTGGGAGCTTGCGGAGAAGATGGGGTCAAGCGTGTGGCCGGCGGAGTGGGTGGGCGTTGTGACGAGCTGTCGGAGTCCGAGGTTGGTGAGTTTGTCGATCAGGGTGGTGGAGTTGGTGTCGTTGTTGTTCTCGAGGTGGAAGTTCAGGTCTCCGAGGAGGATGTAGTCCGTGGAGGCGAGGGCGTGCATGCTGATGAAGCCGGCGATGGAGTCGCTGAACTGAGGCCGGGGTGTCTGTAGATCAGAGTTCCTCTGAGGGTGGTGTTGGGATCAGTGTGGATCTGGAAGTGCAGGTGTTCGGCGGTGCTGAGGGTGTCGTCGGAGTTGGTCGCGACCTTGAGGGTGGACTTGTGGATGATGGCGATTCCACCTCCTACTCCGTTGGTGCGGTCTCTGTGGATGATCTTGTAGCCATCCGGGATGGCTATGGCGATGTCTGGTGCCAAGGAGTCGTTCAGCCAGGTCTCTGTCAGGAAGGCGACGTCCAGGGAGGATGTGTCGAGCAGGTCCCAGAGTTCGACGGCGTGTTTGCGTGCGGAGCGGGTGTTCAGTAGAATGTATCTGAGGTGGTTGCGTCCTGTCCTGGTGGGAGGGTTGTCGGCTCGGAGACTGGTGAAGCTGCAGCTCCGACAGGAGAATGGTCCTTTGGTACGCTTCGGGGCGGCCAGGAAGCAGGTGTGCGCTCGTCCTGTGTTGAGTGCATGGAGGGTGTTGGTGTCGTAGCGGATACGGGCGTCGTGGTGTTCGTGGGGGCCAGGGGTTCTGGCGCTGGGCGCGGTCCAGGCGTGGACGGGCGCAGACGGGCTTGCCTTAGGCGTGCCAGCGGCGCGCCACCGGCGTGCCCGCTGCGCGCGGCCGCCCAGCGGCTGCCATATAAGGGGAGGTGGGAGGGAGGAGCAGCTGGGAGGCGGGAGCGGGGCGAGGAATGGGTGATTAGGGGGCGGGGCCGCTGGGGACACAGCGGCAGGAAAAACGAAGGGGAGAGCGGGTGGGGGATACAGAAGGAAAAGTGGGCACAATCAGGAAAAAACAGTACTTACAACAGGGACAAGTGCAGTGAAAAACAGTACAGAAAATGCAGGCAGAAGCACAATCAGGTCAAGAGGGGCAGAGCGAGCGCAAGGCTCGAACCTAAGCAGCGGCAGCAGCGGGCTCAGGGGTAGCGACACAGAGGTGGTGCTGTGCGGCGCGGGGAGCGACCTGCCTGATGACAGGGTCAAGGGTAAATCCCTCAAGCCTTTCTCAAAGAAACTAACTGTTGAATTTTTTTTTATTAAAAATGAGGAATAAAAAATGGTAATCTGTGACAACATTTTGATCTGTAACTTCTGGTAACTATGGCTAATTGACAAAATGAATATACCATTATGTCCACTAGGCCCTTCTGGTTCCAGGGATGTATAGGGTTTGCAGGTTTTCTAAGAATCCGAGGTAAGCAGAGTCCACAACTGAACTGCACCTTATTATATATTTTAATTTGTACTGGGTAGATAGAGCAATTCATATGGTAAAATATAAAGACTAGAAAAAGGGTATCAAGGAAACCTTTGTAATACTGAAATAGACACTAGATATGGAGTTTATGATCAGTAGTTATTTGTACACCTCTAGCAGGTTATTCAGAGGTAATTTTTAAAAATTACTTCTTTCTTATAAACTGGCTTACATTTTGATGGCATAAATCAGAGAAATACATATGATAATGACAAATGTGCTACTGTTCTGTATTCCCACTTGATTTTCAATAAAAACGGTATCTCATATTTGTAGGTAAGCCTAGTCCCCATAACAAGAAAAGGCCCAAAATACAACATAAACATATCACATATTTTTTAAATGAAAACTGATACTTATTTCTATTTGGGTTACTGTGGATTTTGGACACAAGCTCAGCCGGCATCTAGGGAAACTTAGCAAACCTTCACATTTCTACAAACTAGACTCCAAGGGGAATCCAGGGTGGAGTGAGTTGTATGGCTACCACCAGGTTTTCCTACCCAGAAGTCCTTGAAAACCTCAAACTTTCACTAAAAACACATTTTCCTCAGGTTTCTGTGATGGAAAGTTCCACAATGTGCAGGGAGCAACTAATTTCTTACAGTCTACCACTACCCTAAGTCTCCTGATAAAAATGGTACCTCACTTGTGTGGGTAGGGCTAGTACCCGCAGTAGGAAATGCCCAAAAATGCAACATGGACACATCACATTTTTCCACTGAAAACTGACTCTTTAATTTGCAAGGTGCCTAGCTGTGGATTTAGGCCCTAGCTCAGCCAGTGCCTAAAGAAATCTAGCAATCCTGCACATTTCAAAAACTAGACACTTAGGGGAATCTAGGGCGGGGTGACTTGTATGGCTCCCACCAGGTTTTACTACCCGGTAAACCTCAAATGTTGACTACAAACAGATTTAACTCACATTTCTGTGATGGAAAGTTCTGGAATCTTCAGGGAGCAACTAATTTCGTACCACATCTCAAATATCCTGATAAAAATGGTACCTCACTTGTGTGGGTAGGCCTAGTGCCTTAAACAGGAAAGGTCCCAAAATGCAATGGAGAGACATCAATATTTCCTGTCACAAAAGTGATCTGATTTGTCAATGGGAGTAGCAGCACTTTTTTGGCCGGAGATTGACAGCAATTTGGGAAACTTTAAGGTTTGCAGGGCATTGTAGGTAGGAAAACTTTGTGGTAGGTTGCAAGGCAGAGGCTGAGCCTTGGAGTGGTAAGCGCGTAACACCCTTTTTCCTCACTTTGCCCCTCACATCTCTCGCAGTACTGTAGCATTTGCAGATCTAATGAGAATCTCCCGTTCTGGTGATATTTTTAATACAACATGCTATTCCTTTAGAGTGTGATACAGGCTACCCTCTCACCCGGAGGAACCATGATGTGCAATTCATGTATCTAAAATGTATGTGATGTGTTTTTATATCTTTGTTTGTGTGTGTCCGCAGTGCTCTTTATATTGTTCTATGTTCTTGATGTTTGAGACTACAAAAGTTGTTGGGCGTGATTACCAAGCTCCATTTGGGCTACACTAGAAGTGTCTACTCACGATATGTTTTTCCATCTCACGTTTTTTTCACACACAGATGCCACTACGATAAGAGTGATATAGATAAAGTAGTATTATCAATACGGCCATAGGGCTGTACAGACTAACTCTCCGCTTATATTTCCACAGAAATGCACTAATCTCAAATGCAATAAGAGTGCGTTCAGCGAAATACAGCAGGAGTGGTACCAGGGAGTTAGTTTCCCATGGTCCTGATGAAAAGTCAATAGGGGTATGGCTTGAAACATGTTTACCTTTTAGAAAAGCAGGAACATAATTTCCATCTTCCCTCTGATTTTAATCATTGGGACTAGAGGCCGGAATAAATAGGTTGCACCTGCTAGTCAGGTATTTATATATTTCACTTTAGCACAGAAACCCCACTCCTATTTTTTGTTTCCACCTCCTTTATCATTGTATTCTGTTGAATGTGCTTCCATGTAGTTCATAGGTCGCAGCATGCCCCAGTAGCAGATGGACCCGGTGATTAAGCATACCACCAAGAGGTAACCCTGGTGGGTGAGGGTTTTACAAAAACCCCTTTTTTTCTCCAGTGTAGGGTTAGTCTCCGCAATATAGCTGGGTTCTTATTTTGAGCTGATATTTCAATCCAGCCACATCTTCCACCACTTCAACTCTAGGAACACTTGTCTGGTCAACTGCAACAAGGCTGCCTTTTACAGACACCTGAAACTGTACAAAACAGGACGAATCTTGAAGAGACAGTCATAATCAGGATGATCTTGTGGCAATGCGGTAACATTACCACAAAATGCAGCATCCGTGTCAGAAACATGTTTGCTGGAAATATAGCAGTTTTCATCAAGGGACTAGTAGACCAATATCATCCAAAAACCAATCATCAATAAACAGTTGGAAAAAATGGCTAGGTAAGAAGTTCTGTGTATTGACTCTAAACCCTGCAACACCACTAAAGGCAGACAAAACAGGCTACACAATATTAGGGGCAACCCAGGGTTCAGCACTTTCAATGAGAAGCCTTCCAACCCCTGTCTGCAATCACGTCTGAGTAGTGAACACAGCTCCGTTTGCGGAGTTTGCTGAGTTTTCTGCACTCCATGCTCCGCAGGGCAGGTGGAGTTCCAAAAAAACTCCGCAGGTTTTGTTCTCACTCGCACTCGCCAACGTCAAGTTGGCAAACACAAGTGAGGAGAATCCACCTTCCGGCGACATTTCTCAATGCAGGTTGTCAGATTTCTAAATGCAGGTGGTCACGGAGAATATATGATGTTACTTAGCTGACCATTACTTCGCAAGTTTTTACTACGATGTTTTTAGTTCGCAAATACATTTAAAAGTACTAAATATGCATTTACTTCGCAGTATATTACCAACTATACAACTTCTGCGCATTGTTGACTCTTTTACCCTTACCCTCATACACTACATTACCCTACACTACCCAAACACCACTACACTACCCTAAGACACTACCCTACACTACACAAACACCACAACACTACCCTAAACCCTAATACACTACTCTACACTACATAAACACAACCCTACAACCTAAAAGACAACCCCCTGCACGACCACTACCCTAAACCCAAATACACTACTATACACTACATAAACACAACCCTAAAACCTAAAAGACAACCCCCTGCACGACCACTACCCTAAACCCAAATACACTACTCTACACTACATAAACACAACACTAAAACCTAAAAGACAACCCCCTGCACGACTACTACCCTAAACCCAAATACACTACTCTACACTACATAAACACAACCCTAAAACCTAAAAGACAACCCCCTGCACCACAACACTACCCTAAACCCAAATACACTACTCTACACTACATAAACACAACCCTACAGCCTAAAAGACAACCCCCTGCATGACCACTACCCTAAACCCAAATACACTACTCTACACTACATAAACACAACCCTAAAACCTAAAAGACAACCCCCTGCACGACCACTACCCTAAACCCAAATACACTACATAAACATAACCCTAAAACCTAAAAGACAACCCACTGCACGACCCCTAAAACTACACTGCCCCACTTACCTCTCTCTCCTCGTGGTCCCCTGCTTCATCATGCTTCCTCTCTTCTCCTGCTTCAGGCGTCGTCAGAGCTGCACGTTGTTGTTTGGAAACGGAAGCGCCTCCTTTTCTAAACAACGATGTGAATAGTCAGCAAAGTAATTGACTTTGCTAAATAACGGTATATGCGAAGTAAAAGCATGCAAACTTAAAGCATGCGAAGTAAAAGATTCTGCCAAGTAAAAAATGCGTAATAATGGTAAGTCATAGTAGTGGCCGCGAAGTACTGGTAGATTACCGGTCACGGATGGTCGAGACCGCTTGCATTGAGAAACCTTCCGTTTGTGTTGAGAAACCTGCTGCTAAGGTAGAAAATCTATTTGAGCAACAAGAAAAGAAGCAGTGTCCTCTTGCACTGCACATCGTGCCGTTTGCACTGATTTTACAGTGCGGAACAAACAGCCGGTGCTGAAAAACAATGCGAACGGCATCACCAACTCCGAAGCGCGGCAGAGTTTTTTGCCCACTTCACAAACTCTGCCCAGGCCTATTTGCAATCCAGATTGCTCTTGCTGGCATATCAGCATTCTCCCATAAAAGTGGCACTTCATCAACACTAATAGTGGATTCATCTTCAGATGATTACTCCCGGACAGAAAATTCACTGCCCGAATCTTCAACTTGATCCTCTACCTCAGATGCAGAGTCAGTCTCAGACCCATGTTCAGAGGCAGATTAAAAATACAAACCAACAACCTGCTGGGAAGTCAGCTAATGCTTACTAATGAAACACAACAAAAAAACAACAATAAAACACTGTGTCAAATTTGGACTCAACAAACTGTGACTGTAGCAAACAGTAAATATAACTATTAACATATACTGATCTAGAAAAAACTATCAATATAAACCATGCAAAACACTTTATGCTCCTAAAAATCCCTCTCACTTGCCACAGACAGCTAGTGAGGATCAACTGAACCTACTCTGAACAGACACAGCAAGCACCAACGATATCCCACTAGAAAGGAAAAACAAAAGAAAACTACACACAAGATAACACAATGAACATCTTATAGAAATCCAAAGTTAATTTGACAAATAACAAAAAAGAAGCTAAATATGCTTCAATTATTACACCATTTACAAAAAGCACATACATGTAGGACAATTATACTAATTTGAAGTAAACAGTACAAAAAAGTTTTCTTACCAAGCACATGCAACTACACAAACTGCAGATCTATCTATGCCGAAGTAGGAGTTGCCACCAAGGAAATCAAAAGCTCTCAACTACAATAAAAAGAAATAAACAATGTAAGTTGACAAATGCAAATGATGACAAGAATTAAAACAGTTGACATCATAAAACACAATAGAGCCTACCCCTGGGGCCAGATCAGTGTCAAAACCATCTGATCTGCCCCCAAAGGGAGCACAAAACAAAAGCAAAAAATTGGTACCAAAGTGCTGAAGGACCCTTACTCCAGATGCCAGCCAAATGCAAGACAAACACCAGTTCATACACAACAGCAGCCAAATGCTTTGCAAACAGCCATGCACAAGCCACTCCACACATACCCCCAGTCAAACACCAGTTCACCAAATAAAAACATGTTCTCTGGTGTTTAGTGGTTTCCAACCACCCCCGTGGGCATATAGGCCTACAAAAAGTATGATATGCTGAAACCTGGAACTGAAAACAAAGGACATGTGTGGGCAATACTGGGAGGTGCCACTTGCCAAAGAGGCTGCTACCCCAACATCTATAAATACAAAAGCCCTGGTGTCTAGTGGTTTTCCTCCCCCTTAAGGGCAGATCGGCCTACAAAATGGCTTCTCTGCCTCCGGGGTACCAAAACATGTCCCAATATTTTTAGGAAGTGGACCTTGCACAAGGGGCCGCTCCCAAACATGCATAAATAAAATTAATGGCGTATAGTGATGCTCCACCCCCTTGGGGCAGATTCACCAACAAAGTGGCTGATCTGGGGGTAGAAAACAGGCAAAATATATGTTGTTGTTTTTGAGGAGTGACCGTTGCCCAAGTGGCTGCTCCCTGATTGCCTAAATAAAACTCCCTGCAGTCTAGTGGTTCCTCCCACCCTTTGGTGGCAGATTGGCCTAAAAAATGGCCAATCTTCTGCCGGGGGGGGGCGGGGGGTGGAAAATGGCCAAAACATATATCCTCTAATTGGGGAGAAACCCTTGTCCAAGTGGTTGCTCCCCATACAAAAATGATTTATTTCCCTCGTGTCTAGTTGGTTTCAACCCCAGGGGGCAGATCGGCCTAAAAAAAGGAGAGAAATAAAGGAAAATTGTGCCCTTCAAGGGGAGTGACCCTTGCTTAAGGGGTCACTCCCCATATACATAAATATGGCTTTCCACATGCTCCCAAAAGGTTTTCATACCCAAAAGTCCTTGCAATCCTCAGACATAGGCTAAGAACACATCATTCTTCATTTTTCTTTGACTCAAAATTCTGGAATCTGCAGGGAGACACAAATGTCCTGCCATCCAGAGTCCCCATATGTCTCCTGATAAAAATACTACCTCACCTGTATGGGTGGGCCTACTGCCCGCAAAAGAGTGCGGTCAAAGACGCAGTGTGGCAACATCAACAAAAGGGGTAGCTGCAATTTTTTGGCCCGGGTTCAGCAGCCACCTAGGAAAACCTACTAAACACAGGCATGTCTGAAAACTCAACACCGAAGGGAGTATAGGGTGATGTGCCTCTCGTGAAGCCCACAAATCTTTCTTACCAACATTGCCATGCAAACCTGAAATTTTGCCTGAAATCACACATTTTCCTTGCATTTCTGTGACGTATTCTTCTAGAATCAGAAGGAATCCACAAAAATCCTACCACCCAGCATCTCGATAAAAATGCTGCCCCATTTGTGTGGCTGGACCTAGCACCCACAACCGGAATTGATCAAACTATTGCCAAAGAAGTCCTCACAAAGGGACACTCATTTATCTTGGTTTGCTCTGCTCCTGTCATGGGTAATAGGACCAGCCACACACGTGGGGCAGCATTTGTATTGGGATAAGCAGGAAAATAATGGAAGAAATTAATAAATAATGGAAAAAATTGAAGAAATTCTGTGGATTCCTTCTGACTCCAGAGGTTTATGTCACAGAAATTCAAGGAAAAGTGCAATATTAGACAAAGTTTGAGGCTTGCAAGATGTTGTGGGTAAAAACCTTAGTGGGACCCACTTGAGGCACACCACCCTGGTCTGCCCTGGGTGTCTAGTTTTAAAAAATGTCTGGGTTTGGTAGGTTTCCCTAGGTAGGCATCGATCAACAGCCAAAAAACTGCTGCTACCCCCATTAACAAATTAGAACATTTTTGCAACAGGAAATATTGATGTCCCCACATTGCATTTTTGGGCCTTTTCTGTTGTGGACACTAAGCCTACCCACACAAGTGAGGGACCATTTTTATCAGGATACATAGAAGAATGGTGGGTAGTAGGAAATTAGTAACTCCCTGCAGATTCCAGAACTTTTCAATGCAGACGTTTGAGGAAAATGTGTTTTTGTTAGTCAAATTTTGAGATTTGCAAGGGATTCTGGGTAGGAAAACCTTGTGGGAACCACACAAGTCACCCCACCCTGGATTCCCCTATGTGTCTATTTTTCACAAATGTGCAGGATTTCTAGATTTTCCTAAGTGCCAGCTGAGCTAGGGCCATAAATCTACAGCTAGACACATTTAAAAAAAGGGACAGTTTTCAGTGGAAAAAATGTGATGTGTCCATGTTGTGTTTTAGGGCCTTTCCTGTCACTGGTACCAGCCCTACCCACACAAGTGAGGTACTATTTTTACTGGGAGTCTTGGGAGAGAGAGAGAATCTTTTTATTTTCTTAAATTGCAATGGAAATATGTACGTTTTCCTTATTTCATTCTATATACATGATTAACACATGTGTACAGATTATTCTTCATGTTAACTCATGTACATGTGTATATAGTCATCTGTGTATGTGTGTCTGTGTGTGAGCCTGTAATTTCACAAAAACCTACATAAACCAATGTTTGTATTTCAGCTTTCAAATGGAAATAGTTTAATTCCCATTAGAGTGGGGGATATTACTGAGTTGCAGCTCGACTTTCTGCAAAGTTGCTTCCAGTTACTTCACCACGCTTTAATTATACCAATGAATCCTTTCACTTATAACTTTACTGATCATTAGTAACTCCCAAACTTAAACTTTAATACTTAAGCCTTGTCTTATGTTCATAGGCATGTGTTATTTTATCTGTTACATGTGTGTATTTTCTGAATGCTATCAGAATGATCTACCACAAGCAATGCCACAAACCAGCAAGTATTTCTAGGCTACATATAGCGCTTCGAAACCTGTATTCAGCAACATTTTGAGAGCACTCAACTACTTCCTTTAGAGAAAAACAAACAAGTTTAGTTTTCCTGTCTCCCTGTCTTAGTCTCCTCTGAAAACTGTCCAGCCACCTCTAGCATTGTCTGGTGCAATTCTTCTGTGCATATGCCAGAGAGATGTAAATTGTGCAACACTACAGTGCATGATGGAACTGGAATAAAGTGCTACAGAGCTACATTACCATGGTCAATCAGACAGTTGGGTAAGTTAATGCATGAGCCTAAGGCTCTTGCATCACTTTTTAAACTGTCTGAAAATGCAGGCGCATGAACAAAAAATGGTATGCTTTTTTTTCTCGCATGAGAACAGACAAGAAAATAGCCTTTGTAGTACCTGTGACTGGAAGAACTATTAGATTTCAAAGGATTCTCTCATTTTCCAAGATAAGGTTGCTGGCCCTCATTGTAATAAATTATAGTTCTCACCTCTGATTTGCCACTGAAATCATAACACGCAGGTTTATTTTGCAGACTTGTTCCTTCCACCAAATTTGTAATGCAGGTTTTGTTGCATCATATTTGGAAAATGGTGTTTTGAGAGTCCAGCTATCTGATGCACCTGGTATATTTTACAAAATAAAGTTCTCTTTAACACTCGCCCATTCTTCGCAAATCTTCAACTTGATCCTCTGCCTCAGATGCAGAGTCAGTCTCAGAGTCATGTTCAGAGGCAGATTCAAAAAACAAACAAACAACCTGCTGGGCAGTCAGCCTATGGGCAGCCATAATGCTTACTAATAAAACACAACAACAAAGCAACAATAAACACTGTGTTAAATTCATACTCAACAAACTGTGGCTGTATTAAACAGTAAATATAATGATCTAGAAACAAATATTACTGCAAACCACACAATGAACTTTATACTCCAAAAATACCTCTACCTTGCCACAGACAGCTAGAGTGAGAATCAACTGCACCTACTCTGCACTGACACAGCAAGCACCAGTTCACACATCCCACCAGCCAAACAGCCAGGCAGGCCCCAGTGCACACATACTGCCAGCCAAACACCAGTTTACCACACAAAAACATGTTCCCTGGTGGCTAGCAGCTTTCTGCTACCCCGAGGGCAAATAGGCCTACAAAATAAATCTGATATGCTGAAAGCTTGGAACTGAAAATAAAAGGCATGACAAATTCCCTGATGTGTAGTGGTTTTCAACCCCTCTTGGGGGCAGATTGGCCTAACAAATGGCAAATCTACCCCCACGGGGCGAAAAATGGCCAAAACATATAGCCATGGAGAACAACCATTGCTCAAGGAGTTGTTCCCCATAAAAAAGTATTACACCACCATGGAAGGGGGGGAGGAGCAGATCATCCTAAACAAAAAGGCCAATATGCCCCCAGGGAGACGAAAACAAAGGAAAATTGTGGCCTTCAAGGGGTCGCTCCCCATACATGTAAATAAACAAATCCCTGATGTCTAGTGGCTTTCCACTCCCTGGGGGACAGACTGGCCTAAAAAACGGCTGATCTGCCCCCAGGAGAGGGGATAAAATGGGCAAAGATGGTCTCTTATAAACGGAGAGCTACCCTTGCTGCAGGGGTCACTCCCCCTACACACAAACAAATCCCAGGTGCCTGATGGCTTTCCACCTCCCCAGGGGGGGCAGTTCACCCTAAGAAATACCCAATATGCCCTCAGGGGTGGTAGAAAGTTTCCAAAAGACGGCCTCTTATAAACAACGAGTGACACTTGCCCCAGAGGTCACTCCCCATACACAAAAAAAAATCCCTCCCGTTTAGTGGCTTTGCACCCTCCCTCCTTGGTCAGATTCACCTATAAAATGACTGATCTGCCCCCGGGGGGGCAGAAAATGGCTAAATGATGGTCTGTTACAAACAGAGAGTGACCCTTGCTCGATGGGCTGTTCCCACGGCCCAAAAAACTTCTTTGGTGTCTAGTGGTGTATTTTCCATTCACCAGCAATCACCTTAACCCAGCCACACCCACAAACATATTAACAAACTTACAGCAAATACACTCTACTCATTTACTACAAATAAATCCTAGCCACATTTGAATGTCTCAACAACCACTACAAAACACCACAAACCACACCTATATACTCTTCTATTGCAACTACCACACAGTGGCACCATCACTCTCACACAAAACACCACTCTGTTCTATACCACTAAGAAATAGGCACATCACCAACACAGCACAATTCCACACTATAAATAACTTTAATCCTCTCACTACTCCACAAAAACAAAACATAACACACACACCAGCACAAAAAGATCTCACACACAATTTCATAATACATTCTGTAACATATTAGAAACATACATCCACATTCACCTTCATGACCACACATATAATACACATCCTAAACCATCTTTTCTTCCAAGTTCTCTATCTACACCTACCACAAATACTGGTGGATTATATTCAAGCAAGCAATAAATGTCACCAAAGCTGACAACATTTCCATACAAGGTTGTGAGGCACTCATCATTAGATGCATCCCTACACCAACTTACTCTTGTAACTTCCTCCTCCTCCTCTATAGTCCGCCACCTAGCAATGCAACATTCCCAGACGTGTTTCTAGACACAGTATCAAGCCTTATAACACTACACTCGGACATATGCATTCTTGATGACTTAAACATTTGGTATAACAAACCCAATATGCCCCATCCAAAAACTATCATCACTGGCCTAGACCCACTGAACCTACATCAGATTGTATAAAAACCCACACACATCACTGAAAACATCCTTCATGTCATTTTTGCAAATCCAGAGCGAGTTACCTTTTCAACGATTACTCCAATCACATGGTCAGACCACCATTTAGTAGCTTTCCAACATAAAACACCACAAATCAACACACCTAAGACCACCTTACATGCATCCACCTATTGACCTTGGAACAAACTCAATTTTGAATATTTAGAAGCACAACTAACATCCAACACAGATCTAGACACAATAAATTCCTTTCAAAAACTGTATCAGTGGCTACAGGAAGCTTTTAATTTCCTAATACCACTAAGAACAACAAAACAGGACAAAAGAAAACAAGCACCTTGCACCTAGCTCAAAACAAAAGTCGGCAATCAAAAAAGCTTGAAAAGGTACTATTCAGACAGAATGCAAAATGTGCAAATAAAGAATTTTATAAACTTTTTACCAAATTTCATAAACCAAAATGCAAAGAAGGAACTCATCCCATTACTCAAGAATTCACTGACCAGCTGGCAAATGATTACACAACCAAAGTAGACATGTTGGACTCCTATTTAAAGCAAAAGAAAACCACCAGCACCAACCCCTTTCCAAAAATCCCCTCTAAGAGTAGGCTCACCCAGCCTCTGCATTTCTGCAAATAAATATCACAAAGTGAATTTATGGATTTGGTCAAGGCAAGCAGGCCAGCCGATTGCCCTTCTGACCCTTGTCCACCACAGATCTTCAAGGACATTCTTTTACCTACCTATGCTGCCACACCAGTATGAAGAATCATCAAGAATTCTTTAACTACAGTAATCTTCCCAGAAGACATAACAAAGGCATACATACGCCCATTATTAAAGAAAACTAACCTGGACCTGCATGACCTGACCACTACAGACCAATTACTAATGGACCTTTCCTGGCCAAACTGATAGAGCAGCATTCTCCCAGATGTCACAATTCATTGATGATAACTCCATACTTTCAGACTACGAAACAGGATTTCACCCAGGAAGAGGCAGAGAATCTGCCCTCATCGCCATCTGGGATGATCTTACATACACAGGAGACCAGAACGGGGGTGCTTCACTTCTTCCCTTGAACCTCTCAGCTGCCTTCGACACAGTTGGCCATGACAATCTAATACATAGACTCTATGAAACTGGCATAGAGGGGACTGCTCTCGACTGGATAACATCCTACCTCCAAAACAGAACAAATGTCATCCATTCTCACCCTTTCTCATCCAAATATTACTTCACAAAAGCAGGGGTCCCTCAAGGCTCTTTTGTCTTACTCAAGCTTTTCAACAACTACATGAAGTCATTACCGGCAATGATCAATTAATTTCACCTCACATGCTATAACTATGCAGCTGACACACAAATACACCTTAAACTGGAAAGCCCCAGAGACATTGGAAACTCGCAAATCTTCAGTTTCCTCAGGGCCATTGGTCAGTGTCTGTCATGAAACCATCGCAAATTCAAATTCAATGCTTCCAAATGAGAAATCTCACATGTGGCGATTGGATAAATTATGACCCACTCTGTGCCTGGCCTGATGATCTGGGAACAACTCCTAAAGTATCTAAGGAAGTAAAAAACCTTGGAATTACCATTGACTCCAAGTTATCAATAAATGGCCAAGTGGACAAATCAGCATCATCAAATTTCTTTACCATTAAAACTCTGTGACACAACTTCCCCCACCTGGGACTTCTGCACAAGGTCCAGTCTTCTATCCCTCTTGTACAGTCTAATCTTGATTACATCAATGGCCTCTACCATGGTTCATCTTTATAAATTATGAAAAGACTACAACGGATTCATAACTCTGCTGCCAGACTACTCCTACATGTAAACCGACAAGCCCATATATCCCCTGTCTTGAGGGCTCTACATTGGTTACCGGTTGCCAAAAGATCCACCTTCAAGCTACTTTGTATCACCCACAAAGCAAGACATGGATCAGGATCGCTTTTCATCAGGAATAAAATCAAGAAACCTCCGCTCAAGATTGGCACCTCGTCTCAAAACCTCACCATACAAGGAAAAAAAAACATAGATGGTACATCTTTCTCTGTTCAAGCAGCCAAACTATGGAATTCATTGCCCCCAAACATAAGATCCACGGAAAACTAACTTACCTTGAGAATACTACTCAAGAGTTGGCTCTTTCATGCATAACCACCATACTCAAACTTAATGTACAGCATATCCCTGTGTTTGTAAACATTTATAACTTGATTATATGTATGTATCTAGGCATGTGCATTTTGTTGTAGAAAAATACATATGTTTATCAGTCACTGCATATTTTTGATGTAAATTATTTCATTAGATGCTTATGGGTCCTTGTTTTATTCATCTATCACAATATGTAAATATTATCATAACTATTTATCTACAAGTCCTTCACTGTTTAAATATTCAAGAAAAGATAGAATAAAAAATGTAAAAATAGTAATAAAAAATTGGCTTCAAGTACAGCACCACTTGAATGTCTGAGTTTGTACAATACTTATAGGAAATGTATATATTTTATTCTATGCTTCACATGTTTATAAGTCACTGTATAGTTTTCATATGAGTTATTTGATTAGATGCTTATGGGTCCCTGTTTTATTCATCCATCACAATATGTAAATATTGACTAATGAAATATTGAGGATTGGATAAAATAAAAAAATAAATTGGCTTCACGTACAGCTACACTTGAAAGGCTGAGTTTGTACAATACAACTTTAAATCTCAATATATTATCTTCCTTGTGCATGTATACCCTGTCTATGCAGTTATGTATCAATATATTTATTACTTTACTTTTACTGCAAAAGAAGAAAAAAATATACTTGTATACCCATTCTATGTAGTTAAGTATCTATAAATGTATTACTTTACTCCTACTTTAGAAGAAGAGAAACTTTAATCTCTCCAATCCACTATTGCCTCCCCTTATACCTTTCTCAATATATCCTCTACCTCCACTCTCTGACTCATCCCACACCTCATTCTACTACTATGGTCAAAATAAACCTTTCTAGACTCTTCCCCATCCCTCCTTAGCTCACCAAACCCTTATTTTACTACTATGATCTCCCAAACAACCCTTTATAAATTAATCCTCTATGTATCCCTAATCCCTTTCTAGAGAGTCGTCCTTCCTCCATCTCTCCTTTTACTCATCCCAAGCCTCATCTTACTATTATGATCTCCTAAATAACAGCTTCTAGACTCTTCCCTCTTCTATCACTCCATTATCCTGTTCAATCCAACTAAAAGGCTGACATGTCCGCCCCACAAATTAACACATATTTCCCTATACTAACCCATCACTAATCCATTTTGGGTTCCGGAGTAGCATGCTACTCACCAAAAAGTGCTTTGATACCTCTCCAGGGGTAGTAATTGCTATATGAATACATTTACAATTACAATTCCAGCTGTGCGATTGAGGTCCCACCTGTGATCCCTCAACAGGAATGCACTTCAGAAAGACACAGGGGGGGGAGAAAAATGAAAAAACTCTTTCCTTTCCTCCAGTGTCTCTCCTGCTGATGATTTCCCCCACCATGATATAGAAATTACAGCCCAATGCGCTGGAAGCAAGTGGCTTCTAGCACATCCCTGGCACCTGCTGAGGTAATCAGATCACCGGGAAATGAGTTAGGGTGGCAGCAGAAGTGCTTCAACTGCCTTCCCTGGTGGGGGCAAGTGACACGGGGCCCACGGGGACGGTGCCAGCGCTTTCACAATTGGTGGATGCTAGGACGTGCTAGACACGTCCTCAGCACCGACACAGAGGTGTCCAGCACATCCATAACACCCATAGGGTTAGTATTGTTATTGTTTTTATTACAGTGTTTTACTGTGGCACACTTTTCATTAGCAAGTAATGTAAATGACAGTGCTACTATTTTACAAATTATTTTAATAATTCACTGACCACGGAAGGAGGGAAGGCTGAGCAGTAGCATTTGGCGATGCAGCGCGCGCAACGAAATTCGTTTTATTTATTTATATGTTTACTTACCTCTATTCGGCCGTATTCTGTAGTTTACTACTCCCCACCCTGGCCCTCCCCCGTCCCACGTCACCGCCCGACAGCACTCCCACCACGGGCCGCTACTGAGGCTGAGTATGCCTTGCATGGATTCAAACGCATGCACTCGAAATCACTGCATTTGTAGGTAGTGAGCATTCAGCTGAGCCATTTAACAGGCTAAAGCCTTCTATTTCCTGGTTTTGACTCTGTAACTTAATCATTTAAAATCATGTCTTCACTAAATCGAATAACTTCTGTCTTCTATTTTTAACAGTGCATGTTCCTTTAGCCAATGCCGGAAACCGTTCGCACAAAGTTTTAAATTGGATACATATGTCAAGATAAACAAGAGAAACCTCATGTTTGCAATTCAAAACATCCGAATTTAAGTTCAGAAAGTGATGTACTGTTGTATTGTTTTTACGCCACCGTGGTGTCACTGAAAGTGGGAATACAGGGGCATATTAGCAAGGCGATTATCGCCACTTTAGCGGGACTTTTCCCGCTAAAGCGGCGATAATATTATCGCTTTATCAACAAGCTGTCGCTAACTGCTGTTAGCGACAGCTTGTAGGCGATAGCGACCGGGTTGGGTGCCGCTTTGCATGCCAGCGATATTTATCGCTAATGGCATGCAAAGTAGGCGTTCCCAACCTAAAAGCGACTGGAAACAGTCGCTGAGGTCGCTAACGCCTATCAGCGAGGCAGAGGCGGTGATTAGCGAACCAGCGCTAAACACGTTTAGCGCTGGTTTGCTAACACCTGGTCCCACCCTGACTTAGCCATGTAATCCAATGAGAGGTGGATTACATGGCTAAGTCCCCTCGCACTATCAGCAAGCAGAACTGGGGAACAGTGTGAATATCGCCTGTTTTCAGGCGATATTCACACTGTTCTTCAAGGTTTCTATCGCTTTGGAGATTAGCATTGCTGATTGCACGCTAACTCCGCGATAGAAACCGGCGATGCCTGGCGATAATTATCCAAGCGCTAATTGCGCTTTGCGATAATTATCGCCAGGCATTGCTAATATGCCCCACATTTTCTCCCACAAGTTCGCACAGGTTAGGCATTATTCACAAACATATGGAAAGCATAATCCCACTCTGCATTAGATCAGATTTACTCCTGCCAAAACCAGAAGTAAATCTTCATCCAGTGTGGAAATTGGGGAATCACCTCAAACACTGGCAAGGTTGAAATGAAGGGATTCTTTTCTCAGTAAAATATTTCAAGCAGAAGAAAAAGTATTGTGTCCAATGAGCTTTGCTAACCATTTACACATGGCGTAAATGTGCAAGATGTAGTTACCCTTTTGTAGAATGTTATGTTATGCATATGCAAGTTCTCAGGACGAGAACGGGGTATTTTTATTTCAAAAATTATGTACACATACCGCAACAGTAAGTGTTAACCTACAGATGCACTTTTTTGAAGAATTATGCGGCTTCTATTTCTAAATTGTTTTTTTTGCAAGTAAACACGAAAGCAATCTGTCAACATGATGTCAATGCATGTATTATACCGCTGTGATCACCAAATGCACCAGAGAGCATTGCATCTGCATTAGTTTAAAACTACCAGAATGCGAATGTTTCGTTGACCCTGAAACAGAGCCCTAGAGACAGAAAATGTAATGAAAGGTGTTAAGAGGAAAACAACGCCTTTTCTAATAAAATTCTTCTCATAAAGCGCACATAAGTATGATTCAGTTACGTTTTTCACAAATCCAAACACGTTTCTTAGTCCTATTTAAATAAAGAAAACTCATTAAATATGCCATTCAATAATGTATTTACTTTAATAAAAGATGATCCGGAGGAATAATGCCACTAATAATTAAATCTGTTAAATGTGTTCCTTATGAACCGAAGAAAAACCGTATTATGCCAAGTTTATAAACTAACAATTTGAAAAGCTTCTATGTGAAGGAGCAAATGCATGAGTACAGTAGGACACATGTCTTGTTTTAAGTGCTTAATTTGAGTCAGTGGTTTCCGGTGTTCAGCACCGGCCCTTAATCATCAACACCAGCGCTTTACATGAGCACCAGTTAAGAACACATTAATTTATGGTAGGCACGGGGAGATTAAGTGATTTTCCCAGAATCACAGGATGTTGAGCCAACGCTGAGATTCGAAGCTGGTTCCCCAGCTCGGAAGTCGGCAGCTCTGGCCATTACACCACTCCTCTCCCCACTTTCATGGTTAATAGATGGTTCTGTTTTAGGCGGCACTAACAGGAGAAATGGGCTGGTGCAAGCTGCCTCCTGACGAGAGCCCGGGCACTTATTTTTTTTACAAATTAACCACTGCTTGTTTTTTATTGGTAATCAAACTATGGAGTCTGAGAGCCGCAACGTCAAGGCCAAAAACCACATACTCCTGCCTCAAAACATAAAACGAAGGCAGAGGCATCCACCCTATGGAGTGAGAAGGGCTAGGGAGGGCTGCAGTAGAACGGTCTGAAGGCTGAGAGTACAGTACATGAAAATTTGATAAGACAAGATAAAAATCATCAATTAACAGAACACAAAACTGGTAACTTTTTGAAATTGTAAAAAGTGCAAAACGAATGTCAATCTCCCTTGTTCAAGAGACTCTGTCCAGACCAGAGGTGATGGTGTGAGCCTGGCAAAAGAGAGGAAGATTCACAAACTGGGCCAACACTGAACTGCATCATCATGTAGTCCAGAATCATTGATCAATAAAAGTCCCAGAGGTGACTTCACTTGTAGTCCCCTGAATCAGTATCAGTCTAAAAAAGAGAAAAACTGTATAGAAAACAGTTATAATTATTTGCATTTATATGGATTCATATGGTTCGAACTAGGATACGGAGGGAGTCAGGTCATTGCTAAGGGGCAATACTTGCATTATATGTCAACAAAAGCAGCCCAAGAACAATCTGCCTATGAAGCGACTCCTTTTGGTTTGAACACACAGGTACAAGTAAAGGAAGAACCAAAGAAACAATAGAGACTGAAATGTAGGCAATAGGAATACGTTGAAGGTGCAATCAATAGTTCAACTGTATGTGTTGGAAAGTCAGAACAGACACTGCAAAATTAGTAGTCATAAAGTTGACAGAACCAACTTACTAGATGTTTGGTGGATACACTGCCATATGACGCACTGTCAGTGGAAAGACACAGCATTTCATCCCTTACTCTTCTTTAAACTAAATGTGTGATTTATACCAATAACTTGAAAATACATGTTTTGTAAACACTGGAAAAACACAGTTTTAATCTATTTTGGTGGTTAGGCAGCTGAATAAACACTGATGAATGCTAAAGGTTTTGAAAACACTGCGGAAACACCACTGAAGTTCACAAAAAATAAACACTAGAAACAGGGCAGCCTAGGCATGTGGTATAACTTTCCCAAATGAGCCAATTAGGCTCATAGCCTTTTCAATTGGAATGTCATCATAACCAACTCAGGCCTACTGCATTGAGCATTCGACTTCCCCACAAAGAAATCTTCAAAATAACACGTGGCAAAACATTCCAATGCAATTACTTATAAGCATGAGAACAAGGATTATCACAGGAAAAATGATCTACCCCAGTATTTGTCAAAAGGGGGAATCTACAGAAAAACCATTGCCTGTCACTGTTATCTGTGAGATTCCAGGTTCCAGTAAATTAAAAAATACTTGTATACAGGCATTAGCACAGTGCATAATAAAGCCACGTTTAAATGCCTATTATCTTTAATATATACTTTAAACAATACTGATGCCAGGTCTACTGCCTTTTTGTAACTTTTCTCAATAAATGCATCAGGTTAATAAATGTGATAACTGGCTTGTCACCATAACCAACTCTGTCCTGCTATATTGAACATTGGTTTTCCCACAAGGCAATATTTTCATTCCAATCAAATTCTGTACTCGAGGGAACCAGCGGATGGATGGAACCAGAACCCTTCTCTCAGCGGTGCTTCTGAAAGCTAGTTTTCTGTTGAGCATATACGGTATGGTGACTTCAACATTTGCAAAACAGGCTTAATAAACAAATTCACACTCACATATCAAGAAAGAGAAACTCTGGATTCTCTAAAACATCTCTTTACCAGTGTCTCTGGATGCTGAGGATGCAGAAAGTGCAAAAGGAAAGCGCCGTGTCTGGTGACTGCCAAGGAGGATTTTGTTTAACTGATAACTATTAGCAAAAGGTGCTCTGTTTAAAATGCTGACAATTGGAGTCAGTAGTCCTGCACCAAATCCAACTTTCTTCATGCCCGGGTCATCAATATGATATAAATTTTAAGCAAACTAAAAAGTGCCGTTCATATTTATTTTCTCATTTATTCTAGCACGAACTTAAAAGTATTATGACAATTAAATAGACATCCATGGCAGTTTTTTCCAAGGTGTTCTGAATAATCTAAGAAGTAAAGTATGCTATTGTGCAAACAATTTCAAACTGGATAGTCTGATCTTTATGAAATTAGAGTTGAGGAGTTCAAGGGAAGAGACATGTTAAGCTATTGTGCTTTCCACTTTTCTAAAATAATTTCTATCCTGTACTCATGAAAAATTTCTGCCTGCAAAGCAATTTAACATTTTAATATTCATATCAATTGAAAATACAGCATACTAAGCATTTGTCCTAGAAAAATTTACAAATAAACACATGCTAAAATAATGTATATATTGCTACTTGTTATTTTTTTGACGTGTTGTGGGGTTATGTAAATCTGTCTTCTATTTCGTTCTTATAAGCGTAACCTCCCTGCTACAGAAGGGAAGAATGGGTGAGGGTTAAAGAGATAACTTTTATTTGTAAAATGTACCAGACGCATCAGATAGCCGGACTCTCAAAACACAATGTCTTACCGTGACGGCCAGCACCCTTTTCATGGAAAATGGGAGAGCCCTTTGAAATCTAATAGTGCTTACAGTCACTTGCACTGCCCATTTCAAAATACTTTATTGGTTTCACAAGGTATACAGAAAGCATACATCAGCGTAACATAGTGTAACACAGGCAAGGTTTACATGTGTAGTCATCGATTGGGGGTAGTGCGCCTGTGTGGATACCATGAGCTAATCTCAGCGGACACTGACAGAAGAAAAGAGGATAGGCAAAAGAAAGAAAGAAGGAGAGAGAAAAGAATAGGGGGGAAGGGAGAGCAACGGCTAGACGGGCTATAGTAACGCTTTGCTTTCCTATGCATATGCTGGCACAAGGGCAGCCAGTATTGGCATCTTTACATAGTATAACAATTTGGTACAGGTAACAATGAGCGTCACACTTAAATGCACTTATTTCCGGTGGAATGACATATAGGTCTCAGGATATGAACCGTGGTAGTCTCCTTGTTCATGGAGGCTCGTAGGAGTCTAGAAACGTGTCTAGAGAGTTCCACAGCGTCCTGGATGATGGTTTCTATGGGGAGTGTTGTAATGCTATGTTGTCCGTCCCTCTGAGGTGGATGATCCAGTTTATCCAGCTTTTATATGATGTCTTACTCGTGTCCTTCCAGTTGGCAAGGACCATTTTCACCGCAGAGGTTATTAGCAAGTCTATTAGGTCTTTGTCGTAGGCATGTCTCAGGTTTGTGCTTACACAGGCCGTGGGTAGGTAGAATGAGTCTCTAGTCAAAGTCCATTTAAATAAGGCGCTTATGAAGTCAAAAATGTTATCCCAAAACGATTTAAGTAGAGTACACTGAAAGATAAGATGTGCCAAGTCCCCAGTCTCTCGTTTACAGTTCCAACATGTTGCGTCATCACGGAGCCCTAGTGAAAATAATCGGGAAGGGGTCCAGAATGCCTTGTGTAGTAGCCAGTATTTGGTTTGGGCAAGAACAGGGGAGATCTTATTTCGTGAGACTGAACCCCATATTAAGGACCACTGCTGTTCTTTCGGTGGGACTGGGGCCATTTGCTCCCAAAAGTCTATGGGCTTATCATTAAGTTTAGAGGTTTTTGGGCGGAGGAGTTTGTATATCTGTGAGACATGGTGGCCCACTTTGTTGATATTATTTACAAACAGAGAGATTGATGGTTGGGCGGTAGATAGTTTGGATTTTGTAAGGGCCGATCTGATTTTCAAGAAGTTGTAGAATTCAATGTCAGCTAGGCCATACCTTGATTGGATGTCTGAAAATGTAATTGGGTATGTGGCATTTTCTAATTGGTAGGGGAAGAGGATTCCTTTCTTAATCCATGTGTCAAGGGTTAGGCTTTTGCCTTTGTACAATATCTTGCTATTCGCCCAGAATGATTCCATTTAGACCCTTTAATACTGTTCTCCAGACTCTTATCCACCCTGAGTAGAGCAATTTTTGTGTTTTTAAAAATGGACTTGGAGGCATGTGGGTATAGTTTGTTTGTTGTTAGGAGTGCAAGGGGGGTTAGGTTATTAAGGATGGCCCTCTCTACCTCTAGCCATGCCGGGGTGTAGCCCGTAGGAGGTGCGAGCCAGTATGAGCCTTGTCTCGCCAGGAAAACTAGTTGATACAGTCTGAAGTCCGCTAGGTTCACCCCTCCCAGCGTTTTGTCCAGTCTTAATTTATTGATGCTGATCCTTGCTTTCTTCCCGCGCCAGAGGAATTTAGATATGAGGAGATCTAGTTTGCGGTGGAAATCGTCTGTAAGTAGGAGCGGGAGCATACTGATGAGGTAGTTAACCATTGGGGTGATCATCATTTTAATAGTCTCAATTCTGCCCCACCATGTAATGAATTTTGGTGACCAAGAATCCAAGAGCTTTTTTATCTTCTCTAGTAGTGTTTTCTCATTCTGTCGTAGGGTATCTATTAAGTTGCTGCCAAATTCGGTACTAAATATTTGATATAGCCTGTTTGCCATGTTAGCCCCGACTCTCCCAGGATGTCTCTCGTACAGTGGATGTTTAGTGGTTTGAGTTCTGATTTCTCTCTGTTTAGTTTGTACCCTGAGAAGCCGGAATATCTTGTTATTGTATCCATCAGGGCAGCAATTGATGCCCGCGGTTGTTCTGTTACTATTAGTATGTCATTTGCATAGGCGGCTAGTTTTATTTGGATGCCCTTGACGTCTACCCCTTTAATGTTAGAGTTTGCTTTAATGTCTAGGATGAGTGGTTCCAATGCCAGTAAGAATAAGGATGGAGAAAGTGGGCACCCCTGCCTAGTACCTTGTTGTAGTGTGAAGGGCTCAGATAGTGAGCCATTGACGCCAATTCGGGCTGATGGGTTATCATAAAGGGCCATAACCATACGTATATAGTCCTCGCCTATATTGAATGCTTGCATGCATCGTTCCAGAAAGGCCCAGGAGACTTTATCAAAGGCCTTCTCGGCGTCTAAGGTGATAGCTACTGCCGGCTCAGCCGTGGTGGCAGCATGCTCTATAATGTGGCAGAGAAGTCTGGTATTATCGTTAGACATGCGGGTACGGATGAAGCCAACTTGGGAGTTGCTTATTAGTTTTGGTAGTGCTGAGTTGATTCTGATCGCTAAGATTTTAGCGTATATTTTGCAGTCTACGTTAATTAGAGATATAGGCCTGTAGTTTTTCGGTGAAAGTTGGTCTTTCCCCTCCTTTGGAATGACTATTATGTTAGCTTCCGCCATAGGGGCCGATTCCGATTCGGGCCGGAAAAAATACCGACCGACTCGGTACGGGAATATAGTCCGACCGACACGTACCGGCGTTGCCCGACCTGGGAAGTACGATGAAATGCATGTGAATCACGACCGACTCGTACGGAACACACGCCGAACGACCGAACCGCACGGAAACAAGCTATCCGGCCGGGAAACCACGCGAATCGAACCGACCGACACACACCAGGAATCAACCCGAACAAAACGTACCCGCGAACTCCGACCCGCGCAGTACGATGCAATGCGTGGAAAAACAGACCGAGTCGCACGAAGCGCAAGCCGAACGACCAACACGCATACAAAATCCAGCCGAAGGAAGCCAATACTCGGCGACCGACGCGTACGCCGCACAAGAAACCCTGCAGAAACACAGCGTGGACAACTCGGAGAAGCTCGCACGAGACAACTGCAGCGTCCTACTCGGTCCGAAGAACGTCTCCTACATGCACAAAAAATACTAAGGAAAAAAACAAAAAAAAGGGCCAAACAAACAATGACAAAGGCAATAAATACAGGGAAAAAAACATGGAACAAGAACACACCCCCAACTCCACCTATATAAAGGCCACAAATCCCTACCATGATCCTTTGCAAATTCAACTGACCTGCCAGCACAGAACACCATCACACAGCAACCACAGACACACTCACAGCTCATCCATCACACAAGCCACATACCATTAGCACCTCAACAAATAGCACCCTCACATACACCCAGCAAAACCTACACTCACACACCCTCACCTGCACACACACACACATCAATCCCCACCACCACCCATCACCATGCCCCTAAAGAAGAATCCAAAGTTCCTAGACAGTGAATTGGAAGTCCTGGTAGATGAGATCCTCAGGGTAGAGCCCCAGTTGTTTGGTACATTGGTACAACAGACCCCCATGTCGCAGAAAACCAAGATGTGGCAGAGGATCGTCAACAGGGTCAACGCACAATCACCATGTTTGCGCACAAAGGAAGACATCCAGAACAGGTGATATGACGTGCGCAGGAGGGTCAGGGACCTACTAAAGAAGGATTACATCCTGAGTCAGCACACCGGCAGTGGCCCTCCTGCCAAACCACTATACCTCAGGCCCTGAGAGGAGAAGGTGCGGGCCATCCTACCACCAGTGAGCGTATATGGACTATCAAACATCCCAGAGCCTGGTGAGTACACAACAAATATACACAATATTGTGTGACAATACACACACATCACTGTCAAGGGGATAGTCAAACCATGCACCCTTAGCAAATCCACAGCAACCAAAAGATAATCATCCCAAGATGTGTATGTTAGTTAGATGAACACAATACATGCAATTTCATAGTGATATGTAACTGTGTCATGACATGTACAAACATAACTACGAATACAGCAAGGCAGTGGCACAAATCTAACCAACAAACACAGTCAGATATTTTGCCACCACTAGAACACCACCTCACAGGGAAGCTCACTCAAAGGAAGAAATTCTGTGTATGCTGGTGAAGTCAGTGTAGCCAATAGCATGATGGGAGTTGTAGTCACAGATATTGGTCACACTCACAATTGGCCCATCAACACCACTCTGAACCATGCTCACATCACAGGGAGTGGAAAACAACTGACAAGATGGCTGACACTGGGTACTGCTGTGGGGAGCACAAGGCCCTGCTGGGAACTGTGCACCAACCAACAGCAGGACACCACTGTCAGCCATCTTGCCATTGCTGTCACACTCACACACAGTGAAGTCCACTCAAAATTAAGGAAGTATGGGCATGCTGGGAAGGGGGGTGTAGCCCATAGCATGATGGGAGTTGTAGTCACATATATTGCTCACCCTCACAATTGGCCCATCAACACCACTCTGAACCATGCTCACATCACAGGGAGTGGAAAACAACTGACAAGATGGCTGACACTGGGTACTGCTGTGGGGAGCACAAGGCCCTGCTGGGAACTGGGCACCAACCAACAGCAGGACACCACTGACTGACATCCTGAAAGCCAACTTGCACTCCCTGCAATGGAAGCACGTTCCATGGTGGGATATCTGGCTGGGTGGGAAGGAGGACTGACAGCTCTGACCATAGTCACCAGCAGCTTTTCTCACACACCCCCTTAACACAAACTCCACACAACTCACCTGGGAGAATGCATTGCCTCACACTCTAATTAAATATCCCACAAAGAACTACCACACTGGGTTATGCTGTGTGAAGCACAGGGACACTTTTGGGACTTGTAGCCAAACAAACACCAGGACAACACTGTCAGCCATCCTGTCAGCACAGGCATACTACCCCACAGGGAAGCAGAGTCAAAAGGAAGGAAGTATGGGCATGCTGGGAAGGGGGGTGTAGGCAATAGCATGATGGGAGTGGTAGTCACAGCTCAACATCCCCCACCCACATGGCCCAGCAAGCTCACACTGAAGCATGCACACCTCACAGGGAGTGGAAAAGAACTGACAAGATGGCTGACACTGGGTACTGCTGTGGGGAGCACAAGGCCCTGCTGGGAACTGGGCACCAACAAACAGCAGGACACCACAGTCAGCCATCTTGCCATTGCTGTCACACTCCCACACAGTGAAGTCCACTCAAAAGGAAGGAAGTATGGGCATGCTGGGAAGGGGGTGTAGGCAATAGCATGATGGGAGTGGTAGTCACAGATATTGGTCACCCTCACAATTGGCCCATCAACACCACTCTGAACCATGCTCACATTACAGGGAGGTGAAAACAACTGACAAGATGGCTGACACTGGGTACTGCTGTGGGGAGCACAAGGCCCTGCTGGGAACTGGGCACCAACCAACAGCAGGACACCACTGACTGACATCCTGAAAGCCAACTTGCACTCCCTGCAATGGAAGCACGGTCCATGGTGGGATATCTGGCTGGGTGGGAAGGAGGACTGACAGCTCTGACCATAGTCACCAGCAGCTTTTCTCACACACCCCCTTAACACAAACTCCACACAACTCACCTGGGAGACTGCGTTGCCTCACACTCTAATTAAATATCCCACAAAGAACTACCACACTGGGTTATGCTGTGTGAAGCACAGGGACACTTTTGGGACTTGTAGCCAAACAAACGCCAGGACAACACTGTCAGCCATCCTGTCAGCACAGGCATACTACCCCACAGGGAAGCAGAGTCAAAAGGAAGGAAGTATGGGCATGCTGGGAAGGGGGGTGTAGGCAATAGCATGATGGGAGTGGTAGTCACAGCTCAACATTCCCCACCCACATGGCCCTGCAAGCTCACACTGAAGCATGCACACCTCACAGGAAGTGAAAAAGAACTGACAAGATGGCTGACACTGGGTACTGCCGTGGGGAGCACAAGGCCCTGCTGGGAACTGGGCACCAACAAACAGCAGGACACCACTGTCAGCCATCTTGCCATTGCTGTCACACTCACACACAGTGAAGTCCACTCAAAAGGAAGGAAGTATGGGCATGCTGGGAAGGGGGGTGTAGGCAATAGCATGATGGGAGTGGTAGTCACAGATATTGGTCACCCTCACAATTGGCCCATCAACACCACTCTGAACCATGCTCACATTACAGGGAGGTAAAAACAACTGACAAGATGGCTGACACTGGGTACTGCTGTGGGGAGCACAAGGCCCTGCTGGGAACTGTGCACCAACCAAAAGCAGGACACCACTGACTGACATCCTGAAAGCCAACTTGCACTCCCTGCAATGGAAGCACGTTCCATGGTGGGATAACTGGGCTGGGTGGAAAAGGAGGGCCGGATGTCCACCAAATACCACCAATGCTGGACATGCACACACCTCAACATTCACATAGAAAAGCTTCAGGTTGGCAGGACAATGTGCTACACCAATATCAACCTCTGACTGTGACAACTTAGGACAATGCAATGTACAGGGCCGCATCCAGAGGTACAGTCACAACTGTCAGGTGTGTGAACCATTGATGCCCGTAGAAACATAACATACATTGTGTGTCTCTTCCAAAAACAGGTGATGATGGGGACACAGCAGCAGACGAGGAGGAGTCCCTGTCCCAGGCTCCTGGGGACACTGAGCTCACTGGTGTGGAACAGCCTCTGCACTCCTCGGATGGCGAAGACCTACCTGGCCCCTCCGGTGCGAGTCATCATGCAGCATCATCAGGACCAACATCTGCACCCCCTGCACCCACCCCTCCAACAACTGCCAACACACAGACCACCCCTGCCAACACGGACAGACCAAGGACCACCGATGACAAC
Organism: Calotriton arnoldi; assembly: GCA_963921515.1. Taxonomy (NCBI): domain Eukaryota; kingdom Metazoa; phylum Chordata; class Amphibia; order Caudata; family Salamandridae; genus Calotriton; species Calotriton arnoldi. Next base: position 1,131,636 of record CAWUFW010006275.1, read on the forward strand.
AGCACAGGGACCCCGGCCCAACGTGGAGCAACGGACAACGAGCCCAGTAACAACCCCCAAGTGGGCCTACGGTCACCCGTGCGTGCCACCACAGGTCCCGCACGTGTCGCCAGGGGTGGTGGGAGGGGTGGTAGACATAGGTCGCTGTTTGCAGAGGGGCCTGGACTGCATGATGACCCACAACTGGCACGCATTGCTGAGGCGTACCAGAATAGTACCGGAGAGGTCAGCCAGGTAGTGGGGATCCTCAAGGACCTTCAACAGCAGCAGGCTGCCCATCATGCCCGCTTGGACTCCCACATGTCCCGTGTGGAGACACACATGTCTGGCATGGAGTCCAAGTGGGACACATTGGAAGAACTGACAGCGGTGCATAGGGACATATTGACATGCCTCCGCCAGATTAGCACCAACATGGCCACACCTCCCTGTGTGCCCACACATCTGGTGCTGCAACAACTGCAACTGCCACAGGCAGGGAGGAGGACTCTGGCGGAGAGTCCTCTGCACCGCAGCAGCCTGCACGTGAGGGTCCCCCCTGGAAGAAGAGGGGTCGTCCGAGGAAGGAAAACTGAGAGGCCGATGGCCATGTACATCCCCCAGGAACCCAACACCTGTTCTGGAAATTCTCCTTTGTGTGCAAACTGTTTACCCTGTCGAATGCAACACAACTCTCCCACATGACATGGGGAGCTTAAGTTGGCCCAATGTATCAGATGACTGTGGACTTTACTCAGGACATTTATGCTACCAAGCCTTCCAACTCATCTGGGAACTTTGGATTCCAATCCCAATGTACAGCACCCACCATCCTATGCACTATCCTCCCACATGTTTGTAAATAAACTCACTAATACACCGTACTTGCCTCTGTTGTGATTCCAACGTGGTTTATGTCATGTAGATGGTGATCTGCTAAATGACACTGTGCATGCTAACTGCTACAGCAAGTTCAACACCGTCATGTGAGTCATGGCGACGTGACACATATGAGGGAGACACACCACTAGGGCTACACAACACATACACACCAGGGCCATCAGACTCATCGCCTACACTGATGTTGCCAGGAAATACAGTGGAATGCACAGACACCACACCTATTCACAGTCTGTGTTAACTAGCCCACAGGTGCAGTAAGCACATGTCAGTCAGATGTGTGACCACAGACAACGCACAACCCAAAGTGAAGCACAGGTTTATTACACATTTGCAACATGTTGTTTCCACTACAGATGCAAGGTAATCCTACGTGGCAGTGGCCACACAGTCAACAAGTGTAGAAGAAATAAAGTCCAGGGGTGTGTGGCACATCACCTATAGGGAAACGACTGCTTCCACCCTGGAAGTTGAATCATGGTGTCGGGGGATCACAGTTCACCAAACAACTCTGAAAGTACCCTGTGAAGGACAGACATGACACACAGTCAAAAGCACAGAAGAACAGGATAGAACTGCAATACTCATGGCCAATACATGTCACAAGATACTCACAGAAAACCAAGTTAGCATGTCAACACTGTTGGGGAGTACAGACTACCTGTAAGGACACATCGCTGCACGCTTCCAGTCAAGTAGCACATGGCCACACTCAAACAGCACCAGAGCACCACCAACACATATCATGCAAACACACATCATTGACATGACATCTCTGGATACTCACATTCAGCTGAAGAAGTTGGTGATGAGCTGTGTGCGGACATCACCATCATCATCATCATCATCACTGGCATCGTGGCCCAGGCCAGGATCCTCCACAGGTGGCGGAAGTTGGTCATCGTCATCCAGGATGAGAGGCAACTCCTTCCGCACTACCAGGTTGTGTAGCATGCAGCAGACGATGACAATCTTGCACACCTTTGCTGGGGCATATGGGAGGGCCCCTCTTGTCTTGTCCAGGCAGCGAAAGCGGCTCTTCAGGAGACCAAATGTGCGCTCGATCACTCTCCTGGTCCGACCATGTGTCTCATTGTAGCGCATCTGGGCTGGTGTCACAGGGTTCCTGAGGGGTGTCAGCAACCACAGCATGTTGGGGTATCCGGAGTCACCTACAGACAGACAATTGCACATGAGCTGAGTTGGAAAAGAGGGCGGAATACAACATAGCAGAACACACACAATGGTACAAAGTCAGTACACACCGACAAGCCAGGCACGCTGGTTCTGCATCTGTGACATCATCCTCGGGATGCGACTACTTCTCATCACGTAGGCATCGTGTGCCGAACCAGGGAAACGGGCACACGCATGTGAGATGCTCATATCTGCAAGACATACCACCAGAGCATTGATCGAATGATAATGTTTCCTGTATGCCTGCTCATGTGCCTGTGGTGGTACCAAAGCCACATGTCCCATCAATGGAGCCAATGACATGTGGCATCCTCCCCAGGGCATAGAAGTCACTCTTGATGTCAGTGAGTTGTTGACATGTAGGGAAATAGATGTACTGGTTCAGGCATCTAAACATTGCCTCCAAAACATCGCGTAGCACACGGCTGAACATAGTCTGTGACATCCCACCAGCAGTCGCAACAGTGTGTTGAAAGGTACCGGTGGCAAAGAAGTGTAGGGCTGCCATCACCTTCACCTTGGGGGTCAGCGCTGTAGGGTACGGCCGGCCAGGTTGCAAATGTGGGGCCAAGCGCACTGCCAAATCCTTAATCAGCTGCCTGGTGAAGCGGTACCGTCGGATGCTGTCATGTTCCACCATCGTTGCCAGGTCAGGGAATGGCCTATGGACAGCTGGTGCCCTATGCCCTGGTGCAGTGCATAGGTGAAGATTGAAAGATTGTCAGTCACCCCACATATGTGCCATTCACCATACTCAATTTCACATGATACATCATTACGAGACACAAGTACTTGATGTGTGTGCCGTTCTGTATGGACATATATGGCACCTACATGGACATCATCTAACATGTCAGTTCAACATGTGTTGACAACAGGTTCCAGGTTGTGCTATGGGAAACCATTCGGCTGTGTCACAGTACCCATTTACTGCTGTCACGTTCCACACACACACCACAGTGACATGTCTGGACAGATGCGCCACAGGCATCACAGCTCATTGACAGGTAGATTCCCAGTGACCCTGTCTTGCCACATGGACACTGGCATGACATGGCGTATCATGTACACGTCAGAAAAACAAACATGACTCCCACAGGTAGTGGCCCCTGTTGCCTCCGCAGGACAGACATGGACGTCTGTGACACACACACGCACAACATCAAAGTCCATGCACAAACAACGTTGATGTGGAGACTGTCTCCCATTGTGCACATGGAATCAGAGACATCGGAAACACAACATGCACACAGACTGTGGAGGTCCATCACTATTGTGGCAATGGGTCACCCTGTGACGTACATGCCTTCCCACATGGGACTCTGGGAGTATGTGACATGTCATACACATACACAACCTGGAAATGTGACCATGCCACATGCTCCGAAATGAACACTTGCACATCACAGTGGTCATGTGCACAACACACAAAGGATCCTGTCCCCATGAACACGTGCACAGGCTGGGAGTGGCTGCCCCCAAGTGCCACCCCAAAAACCACATGTTTACCCCCATTCACAGAAAAGGTAATGCAGCCTTACATGCCTTAGGATACAGTATGGACTGGGTGTGGTGTTGTAGGTGTGCCCCTGAGTCCCTGGCAAGTATATGTGGCTGGCATACATTCACCAGTGACAAGCATGGTGACATATGCAAGTGACCTGTACAGGGACGCGTTGTACAGCAATGGACCGATCGGTGTGCCCGCATGGCCCATTGCATCTGTAGTGAGCGAGTACGCGTTGTATCCCGGAATACGCGTTGTACAGCAATGGACCGATCAGTGTGCCCGCATGGCCCATTGCGTCTGTAGTGAGCGGGTACGCGTTGTATCCCGGAATACGCGTTGTACAGCAATGGACCGATCGGTGTGCCCGCACGGCCCATTGTATCTGTAGTGAGCGGGTACGTGTTGTACAGCAATGGACCGATCGGTGTGCCCGCACAGCCCATTGCATCTGTAGTGAGCGGGTACGCGTTGTATCCCGGAATACGCGTTGTACAGCAATGGACCGATCGGTGTGCCCGCACGGCCCATTGCATCTGTAGTGAGCGGGTACGCGTTATATCCCGGAATACGCGTTGTACAGCAATGGATCGATCGGTGTGCCCGCACGGCCCATTGCATCTGTTGTGAGCGGGTACGCGTTGTACAGCAATGGACCGATCGGTGTGCCCGCACGGCCCATTGCATCTGTAGTGAGCGGGTACGCGTTGTATCCCGGAATACGCGTTGTACAGCAATGGACCGATCGGTGTGCCCGCATGGCCCATTGCATCTGTTGTGAGCGGGTACGCGTTGTACAGCAATGGACCGATTGGTGTGCCCGTACGGCCCATTGCATCTGTAGTGAGCGGGTACGCGTTGTACAGCAATGGACCGATCGGTGTGCCCGCATGGCCCATTGCATCTGTAGTGAGCGGGTAAGCGTTGTATCCCGGAATACGCGTTGTACAGCAATGGACCGATCGGTGTGCCCGGACGGCCCATTGCATCTGTAGTGAGCGGGTACGCATTGTACAGCAATGGACCGATCGGTGTGCCCGCACGGCCCATTGCATCTGTAGAGAGCGGGTACGTGTTGTATCCCGGAATACGCATTGTACAGCAATGGACCGATCGGTGCGCATGCATTGGCTGGGGCCTGGCATGGCAACGGACGCGTTTTCGAAGCTTCAACGAGTCTGATGCAGTGAATTCAGTTGGCCAGCCACAACAATGTTGCAAATTCATGGGTGTCATGAAGTTGAACTTTTGAAGGATGCTGTGGGCGTGTATTAGTGGTGCAATTCCATGGATTGGCCAGATTCAGAAGATGCAAACGACTTGGACCTATCACTTTTGACACATGGGACAGTATCTGCCTCTGCAGCACACATATAATGCTGGCTGTTCCCCTGAGGGCTCACTTGCCTGCACTACATGCTCCAGGACGACATCTGCCACCAACACTGCTGCTGTCTCTGCATCCTCTGGCTACTGCAATGGCACGTACTGTGGAGAGAGCCCCAGCCTTCAGCCTTGAGGAGAACCAGGCCCTGCTGGACAGCCTCCTTCCACAGTACAGCAAGCTGTATGGGACACCAGGGGAACAGGTGAGTGTGCTGTCCACTGCCTTACTAATTGTGCATGTTGTCTGACTAGCAAGACTTCCAGTGTGCACACCACTGGCTAGCATGCTCACTGAGTAGTTCTCACCCCCCAAAGTGTGTAGTCACATGCACTGAACAGGTACAGTGCAGTAACAGTGCATTCCAACAAGGTTTACTTCCCATGCAATGATACCATGTAGTAACTGCTGGCAAACTGTTCATAGCCATCGTTGCACTGCCTGTGTACATCATATGCCCCTGTGATTGAGACATGTATATCCAACTGTGTGATGCACGGATATGTTGCATGTGTAGTAATGTCCTTTTCACTTGTCATCCTCACAGGTTGATGCCCACCAGAAGCAGGAAATCTGGCTGACCATCGCCCGGGCAGTAAGATCCGTGGGGGTCTACAAGCGCCGGATCCGCAACTGCCAGAAGAGGTGGCAGGACCTTCATGGCTGGACCCGGAGGATCGCAAGGGTCCAGCTGAAGCTGTCGCCTCCTCGCAGGAGGGGCGGACTCCGGACCCTGACCCCACATGCTCCGGATCCTGGCGGTGGTCTTCCCTGACCTGGATGGGCAGCTGAAGGCCAGACAGCAGCAAGGAGGGGGTGAGTCCATGACTGCACTGTGAACTTTGTCTGACATGCAATGTGCCCTCCTCTGGCCTGGTTAAACTTCCACAGTACATCAGTCTTGTGGTCCAGGACCCATGTCCCTCAATTGTGACATGCCCACTCCTCATCTGATACGCAGGTGTGGTCCTTACAGTCAGGAAATTGTGTCACTTGGGTACTGTGTCCTTGCATTTTGCTTCGCTCAAGGTGGGGGACAGCATTTGTTCCCGTGACTTTGTGGTGTGCATCATGGGTGGGTCAATTGCTCACACAATGCCTAAGCCCTGACATGTAATCTGGGTGTAACTTTGATATGTGGTCCACTTGCTGATCTGAATCACCACATGTCCCTGGGGTATTTGGCACACCCCCATGCTGCGGGTGGGAACAATGTTTGGGCCTCAGGAGTATGTATATCAAGTGTGTCACACATGCTTAGCCACCTGCCTACTGTCCAGGGCTCATCCCTCTTTCAGGTGGAGCAGGACAGTCATGCCTACTCCAGGGCATACAATACACTCTGTACTCCCACTCCCGTGTATCAGCTGACATGTTGTGATCAGTGAAATGTTCCCTCAGGTGTCTACCTCTGTGTCATTGTGCTGTGGCTTCGTTGTCAGGACTACTGGGATGTTTATCGGTTAGGGCTCAGCATGCCATCTGAGATGTGACCATGAGAGACGATACTTCTGTGACTTATAGGTGTTTGATCACTTGACTGTGCACACAGGTGTATGCGACTGTGAATTTCAGGCAGCTGTTTTTCATTCACAGCAGACTGTGAGGTGCTCAGGTTCAGAGAGTTGTGTTTCATGTCTCCCATATGTCCAATTGGTATGATGTGGACAAATAAGAGTTCAGATGATGTGGTTTGTGGGGGATGGACATGTGCACTTGTCAGCTACATAACTTGCATTCCCCATGTCCTAGGATTGTGACACAGTGCAGACTGTTGTTGGCTGGCTGCCATGCCCATGTGACAGGAGACAGTGATGTATGACTTTGCAGGCATGCCTGTGCCATGGCATTAAACTTCCTAAGAGTGATCCTGCAGGGGAGTGACATGGGCAACATGCACCCCATTGTGGCATTGACTATCCGGACATGGGTGCATCACGGTGTCTGGTGCTGGTATGCATCACATGCATTTCTAATTAGACTCTGGCCATCCCTTTATCCGGACACCTGTACTGACTCAGTGGCAAGAGATGTGATGTGTGCATGTTCACATACTTCACCGTGTTCTCTGCAATGTCCAATAACTGGGTAGGTGGTGCATGTGTCCACACTGGGGTATTACCATCAGACAGGCACCAGACAGATGGGTGCAAGGGCAGGAGGGGTGTGAGTTCCATGGTTGACCATCAGACTGACAATTGGCTTCTCCTAATCTGTGTGAGGACTTTTGGCAATGTTCAACTAAGGATGCCAGGGCTTGCTCTGTAATGTGCTGTACTTACTGTGGTGTGTGCGGTCAGTTAAAGTGACTGATGTTTGTCTGTTTCCCTAATTGTTTGCAGATACATCCACGACCACAGGAGGGGACAGCTCCATGGACCAGGATGAGCTGCAGAGCCAGACTGGGTCAGCAGCCGACGAGTGGTTGGAGGGACCCAGTGGCACGGAGGGCGAGGGGAGCCACACCGAGGAGTCCTCAGCACCATCCACCTCAGCTGAGGACCACAGCAGCTCGGAGGATGACTCCCTTGTGGAGGCGGGTGTCAGCAGCCACCACACCCCAGCTAGTCTGTCTGGCCCCGCCACCACCACCACCACCGCCCTCCCATTGGCTCCCATTCCACAGGTCCGTGGAGGCTCCCGTGTTCGGGAGCGTGTCTCCTTCGTGCCAGGCACCGCACCCCCTGCCCCTGTGTCCCCTGCTGCCCTGAGTGAGGAGTCTGTGTACCTACTTCGCCAGCTCCATGTAGGGCAGACAGCAATGCTGAGTGTCCTCCATGCACACACCACTCTGTTGACACAGCTGGTGTCGTTCATGGAGGGCATCTCGACAGGTATGTCTGCCCTACAGAGGAGCAATAAGTCCATGGACTCCTCCCTGACGGCAGCAGTGTCCCTCCTCCAACAGTCCCTCACCCCTCCTACATCTGCCCCATCCACACTTCCTGGCACCCTACCTGTCCCAAGCACATGCACACCTGCACGATCACCCAAACACACAGACACGAGCAGCACAGAAACACCCAAAACAAAGGCAAGACGTGCACACAAGCATCCTCAGGGGACTGATACCACACCCACAGGGGATGGGGAACAGACACACACACAGGCATCCACAGTCACTCCGCAGTCCTCCAAATCCTCTCCCTCCAAGACCCCTTCCCTTGCCTCACCTGCAACCCCACCTACACAGCAGCTCTTCCTCTGTGACCTCGGCCTCTTCCCCTCCGATCCCGCTGATCCAGCATACAGGGGGAAGAGGAAGTCCACCCACACAGGGGAGTGTCCCTCGCCCCCGGACACCCTCCCCCAGGCGCAGACAGACGGGGGCCCCCACCCGCAAGTCCCCCCGGTCCTGGAAGAGCAAGACCCCGCCACCGCGCTGCAAGTCAAGCACACAGTCTAATTCCTCCATCCCTCAGGCCCCCACAACACAGGTTCCCCCACCACACCCTGCCCCAGGTTCCCCACCCACAGATACACCATCCCCAAAATGATCCGGCCTTCTCCACCTACCACTTGCTCTTCCTGCACCACACCCCCCGCTGCACATGTTAGTGCCACTGGTGTGGAGACCTTGTCCTCCCCCTCTGTCCTGCCCACCTTGCCTGAACCCCATTCTACTCCCCTGGAGATGGGCACTGCAGTGGAGTCCACTACCAACCCGTCTGACTTGGGCACTGCAGTGGGGAACCTGTCCTCTCCATCTGGCCAGCCCACTGGAGTTGTGCCGGCACCCACACCATCTGACTCATGCCCCCCAGTTGTGCCGGCACACCATGTCAGACACCTCCACTGCAGTTGTCAGTGACTCTCCAGCACCAGCCACCCCTTCCCTGCCTCCTTCTGGTGAGCCCTGATCCTGTCCCTGCGGTGCCTGGCCTGCCCCCCCCCGTATGCCCCTCCGAGGGGAATGTCCCTGGTCCCTAGCAGTGCAGGCAAGCAAAGGGTGACATCTGCCACTGTCACCCTGTTTGGACTTTATTCATGGACTGGCCATTGGCCTTTGTGTTTTTTCTGGACTTTAATTTTCCACATAACATTTGCTGAATAAAGCTAGTTTCAGTTCTCTAGTGGTTTTGCTTCAGATGTACATGATATTGATGATGCTAACCATGCCCATGCTGCAGTGATGTTGATTTTTGATGTCAGGTAAATGAAGTGTTACTGTGCAGGACCCCATGTGGTCCAGGGTGAATGTGTCCTATCCTGGTGGGTAGCCATGTCATCCTTTGCAGCAATATGAGGGTGTCATGTTTTCCATATTTGCAAATGGGATTCCCTACCTGTTTTTTCAATATCACATCTGTGGCTTACACCCCTGCACATCAGATGTGCTTGCCATTGTTCAATTGGTCTATTTCCCTGACCGTGTGACCATCTCCACTGGACATGCATGTGTGGGCATCAATGGGGAAGGACTCATCTGTGGTATCAGTGCAACTTGCTATACATGTGTATTTGATCGGTGCAGATGATTTGGGTGACAATGCCATGACCAGGCTGATGTGACATGAGCCTTCATTTTGTGCTAATTGTTGACTGAGTGACCAAGTGTTCTGCTGACATGATAGCGCCCTGCAGAGACAACGTATGGCACAGCTTTTCTTACACAGGAGTGGAGTCCCCTCATGGCAGTGTGTAATTCCGTGACATTGCCTGAGCCCAAGGTGTGTGTTGTGTGAGCATGTCTGTGTGTGTTCACTTCCATTTTGCTACGCAGGCTGGGGGCCCTAGTGATTTTCCAATTTGTGATGCTTGCTGAGTTGAGCAATGTTCCCCCCAAATCTTCTCCCTGGGTGCTCTGTGATGTGGGTGCATGGCACATTACTGGTGATCAGGGTGTCATCCATAGGTGTGTTTGCTGTCAGGGCTGAGTTTGTGGCCAAACGCAGATGAGACACAGTCAGGATTCCCCTTGGCACTTGTTGGTTACACAAGTCATGTAATTTACAGTTTGTGTTAGCTTCCAGTGATACGTTGTGTGTGTGACTGCTGCCACTCCTCAGGGTCAGAGCTGCAATGTTGGAGGTTGTCTATGTGTGTTGTTTGTGGGTGAGCTTGCCTTCTTCATTGGTGTGTGACTGTGTCCGGGATCCCATTGGTTGGTGTGGATTTGACGTCATGCCCATGTACAGCGTACTGTGCAGTGTGTGAGACGTTCACAAGTCTTGTTGACTGGCCATGTGTGATGGGTATCTCCGCCTTAGTTCCCCCCACCACCCCTGGGATTGTCATGGGTGCATGTGCAATGTCACCAGTCCATGTGAGTTTCACTGCTGCACATTGGTGGAGATCAAGGTGTGTGGTGTTGAGTGTGTGCAAATGAGAGTTGTTGCACGGCTAGACCCCTACCTCCATGTTGGCCTTGGCTGACAGGCCGTGCTGTTTTATTTGTGCTTGTGTAGGTGTGATGGTAGTTAGTTGCTCAGGACACATGACTGTGGTTCACAGTGTGTACGGCATCTACCTTTGTCATCACAGTGGGATTATCATGCAGGCCAGTGTCACCACAATGTGGGGTCCCTGGTTGTAGTGCTGTGGTGGGTCTGTCTCTTGCTGTGTTAGTTGCTGTTCCTACAAGCTTGTGTGACATTTGTAATTTGGGCTCCCTCATCTAACAATGCCTCATTGCCCACATAGAGGAATCCGATCCATGAGTTACTTTTGTGTGGCACTGTGTTGACATCTGTGTAATAGGGATTCAGGCCTCCTCATGTGTTGTGTGTTTGCCTGGGGACACTGGCACACCACCCCCCTCACCTGTTGTGTTTGATATGCAGTGTGAGTCTGCCTGTTTGTGTTTGTGCATTTGCACCACTGCATTGGCATATCTTTAGTGTGCCATTGGCTGTATGTTGTTTGGTGGGTTTCCCCTGCTGTCCCTGGGACTCCTATGTCATCAGTCAACACAATGATCATGGTTTGTATGTCCCATTGCTGCCATGGTATGGTATTTGTTCACCTGACATCTACAGTCTCCACAGGATATCTACATTTGTGTGTCCATTGGTGCAGATATGTGGATCTGCATTATGATGGTCACTTCTGTCATTGTGTTATTTGTGAATGTTGACAATGTGACCCCCATGGGTGATGTTTGTCTGCACATGGCCAAAGCGATGTTTCATTGGCACTGCACTGTTTGCCTCACCCAATCTATGTTGCTATGGGACACAAGCACTACTATGCCACTGATGTGTTTGTTGTTGTGTGACCAGGAATAATCCATGCAGTTTGGCATTTGCAGCTTTTACCATGACTACACTTACATTTTGGTCACTGTGGTGATGGTCTTTGGACCCCATTGCCACAATGTTCAAAATGTGCTTCAGCTATGGACCCCACACTTACCTTTTGGTCACTGTGATGATGGGGGTTTAGGCCCCATTGCCACACTGTTCAAAATGTGCTTCAGCTATGGACCCCACACTTACATTTTGGTCACTGTGATGATGGGGGTTTAGGCCCCATTGCCACACTGTTCAAAATGTGCTTCAGCTATGGACCCCACACTTACATTTTGGTCACTGTGATGATGGGGGTTTAGGCCCCATTGCCACACTGTTCAAAATGTGCTTCAGCTATGGACCCCACACTTACATTTTGGTCACTGTGATGATGGGGGTTTAGGCCCCATTGCCACACTGTTCAAAATGTGCTTCAGCTATGGACCCCACTCTTACATTTTGGTCACTGTGATGATGGGGTGTTCGACCCCATTGCCACAGTGGTCATGGTCGGCTTGCATTGTGGAGGCCACACACATTTATGTGTGACACATGTGATAGGGGGTCACATTGTATGTTCAATGTCATGTTCAGTGTTGTAGGCATTTGACACAGACTACACACTCTTGTCATGATGTTGGGGGATGTCTTTTGCTGACATTCCTTATGTTGGAGTATGCTGGTTGTGTCATGCATTTCCCGTCCTATGGTTGGGGATGGTAGTAGTGGTAGGCATCCAGGCCCACATGAGCAGGGGTGGTGGTAGTGACAGGCATCCAGGCCCACATGAGTAGGGGTGGTGGTAGTGGTAGGCATCCAGGCCCACATGTGTAGGGGTGGTGGTAGTGGTAGGCATCCATCCCCCTATGAGTGGGGATGGTAGTAGTGACAGGCATCCAGCCCCCCATGAGTAGGGGTGGTGGTAGTGGTAGGCATCCATCCCCCTATGTGTGGGGATGGTAGTAGTGACAGGCATCCAGGCCCCCATGAGTAGGGGTGGTGGTAGTGGTAGGCATCCATCCCCCTATGAGTGGGGGTGGTGTTAGTGGTAGGCATCCATCCCCCTATGAGTGGGGATGGTAGTAGTGACAGGCATCCAGGCCCCCATGAGTAGGGGTGGTGGTAGTGGTAGGCATCCATCCCCCTATGTGTGGGGATGGTAGTAATGACAGGCATCCAGCCCCCCCTGAGTAGGGGTGGTGGTAGTGGCAGGCATCCAGCCCCCCATGAGTAGGGGTGGTGGTAGTGGTAGGCATCCATCCCCCTATGAGTGGGGGTGGTGTTAGTGGTAGGCATCCATCCCCCTATGAGTGGGGATGGTAGTAGTGACAGGCATCCAGGCCCCCATGAGTAGGGGTGGTGGTAGTGGCAGGCATTCAGCCCCCCTTGAGTAGGGGTGTTGGTAGTGGTAGGCATCCATCCCCCTATGAGTGGGGGTGGTGTTAGTGGTAGGCATCCATCCCCCTATGAGTGGGGATGGTAGTAGTGACAGGCATCCAGGCCCCCCTGAGTAGGGGTGGTGGTAGTGGCAGGCATCCAGCCCCCCATGAGTAGGGGTGGTGGTAGTGACAGGCATCCAGCCCCCCATGAGTAGGGGTGGTGGTAGTGGCAGTCATCCAGGCCCACATGAGTAGGGGTGGTGGTAGTGGTAGGCATCCATGCCCACATGTGTAGGGGTGGTGGTAGTGGTAGGCATCCATCCCCCTATGAGTGGGGATGGTAGTAGTGACAGGCATCCAGCCCCCATGAGTAGGGGTGGTGGTAGTGGTAGGCATCCATCCCCCTGAGTAGGGGTGGTGGTAGTGGCAGGCATCCAGCCCCCATGAGTAGGGGTGGTGGTAGTGGCAGGCATCCAACCCCCATGAGTAGGGGTGGTGTTAGTGGTAGGCATCCATCCCCCTATGAGTGGGGATGGTAGTAGTGACAGGCATCCAGGCCCCCATGAGTAGGGGTGGTGGTAGTGGTAGGCATCCATCCCCCTATGTGTGGTGATGGTAGTAGTGACAGGCATCCAGCCCCCCCTGAGTAGGGGTGGTGGTAGTGGCAGGCATCCAGCCCCCCATGAGTAGGGGTGGTGGCTGTGGTAGGCATCCATCCCCCTATGAGTGGGGGTGGTGTTAGTGGTAGGATTCCATCCCCCTATGAGTGGGGATGGTAGTAGTGACAGGCATCCAGCCCCCCATGAGTAGGGGTGGTGGTAGTGGTAGGCATCCATCCCCCTATGAGTGGGGGTGGTGTTAGTGGTAGGCATCCATCCCCCTATGAGTGGGGATGGTAGTAGTGACAGGCATCCAGGCCTCCCTGAGTAGGGGTGGTGGTAGTGGCAGGCATCCAGCCCCCCATGAGTAGGGGTGGTGGTAGTGACAGGCATCCAGCCCCCCATGAGTAGGGGTGGTGGTAGTGGCAGGCATCCAGCCCCCCATGAGTAGGGGTGGTGGTAGTGGCAGGCATCCAGCCCCCCTTGAGTAGGGGTGGTGGTAGTGGTAGGCATCCATCCCCCATGAGTGGGGATGGTAGTAGTGACAGGCATCCAGGCCCCCCTGAGTAGGGGTGGTGGTAGTGGTAGGCATCCATCCCCCTATGAGTGGGGATGGTAGTAGTGACAGGCATCCAGCCCCCCCTGAGTAGGGGTGGTGGTAGTGGCAGGCATCCAGCCCCCCATGAGTAGGGGTGGTGTTACTGGTAGGCATCCATCCCCCTATGAGTGGGGATGGTAGTAGTGTCAGGCATCCAGGCCCCCCTGAGTAGGGGTGGTGGTAGTGGCAGGCATCCAGCCCCCCATGAGTAGGGGTGGTGGTAGTGACAGGCATCCAGCCCCCCATGAGTAGGGGTGGTGGTAGTGGCAGGCATCCAGCCCCCCATGAGTAGGGGTGGTGGTAGTGGCAGGCATCCAGCCCCCCATGAGTAGGGGTGGTGGTAGTGGTAGGCATCCATCCCCCTATGAGTGGGGATGGTAGTAGTGACAGGCATCCAGGCCCCCTGAGTAGGGGTGGTGGTAGTGGTAGGCATCTATCCCCCTATGGGTGTGTATGGCATTGGTGATGGCCATCCCGCCCCTATGGTTCTGCTGTTGATAGTGTATGTCATTTGTGCATCCCTATGTGTGTGTGACATATTTCGGGTACGTGTCGTTTGTTTGTGTTGTTGGTGTTTGACTTACCGTCTGCGCCGTATGCGTCCGTGCCGGTCCCGTTAATAGATGTAGAGTATTGGTAGGACCTGCGCGATGGGATTCATGCTTGCCTTGTCTCGTTTGGGTTTCTCGTGTCTTCGACTCGTACTCGTCGCTGGCTTGTTCGTCTCGTAGCCGTGGATCGTCTTGTGGCGCGAATCGGAGCTTATGTATGGCTCTCCCGGATGCTCAAACGTGCCGGACGTAGCGACGGGTTCGGCGCGTACGGAAGGCGCATCGTACTAGTCCGGCCGGAAGGTGCTGTGTATTTGCTTCCGTGCGACTCGAATTGGCGTTTACGGATCCGGCTCGGGCGGGGAACAGGAGCTGAAATGGGTAAGTACGGTTCGCTCGGAATCTGGGCTGTAATGCGCATCGTACTTGTTCGTTCGGACGAGTGTTCGAATCGGTCGGGAAACACGCGTTCGGCTTGTATTTTTTCCAGACGAATACTGTTAGGTGCGCTTCCGGCCGATATCGGAATCGACCCCATAGTGTGTGGCATGGTCCCTTTGGATGCTATGTGATTAAAGAGTTGTTTCATGGTTGGTTTTAGCTGGTTTAAGAAGGTTTTGTAGAAAGAGGCTGTGAACCCGTCCGGGCCAGGGGCTTTGTTCTCTTTTAGGGATTTGACTGCCATTTCAATCTCTGTGCAGTTAATTTCTTGTCCTAACTTGCTTTTTTCTTCTTTATTTAGTTGTGGCAGTTTGAGTTTTCTGAGGTATTTGGTGCATTCTTCTAAGTTTAGGGTTTGATCGTTTTAATAGAGTTCTTGATAGAATTCTTTAAAGGTCCTAAGGATG
The DNA here is from genome assembly GCA_963921515.1 of Calotriton arnoldi. Lineage (NCBI taxonomy): Eukaryota > Metazoa > Chordata > Amphibia > Caudata > Salamandridae > Calotriton > Calotriton arnoldi. The sequence goes on from CAWUFW010006275.1 coordinate 1,146,808, forward strand.
TCTTTATGTTTGGTGTGGGTTTTATTGCTAGAGTCCTTAATGGATGATATGACATACTGGTTCTGTTTGTGCTTGAGATAGGTCGCCAGAAGTTTCCTGCTTTGTTAGCTTCACATAGGTTAAGAGCTTTATATTTATTTACCCATAACCCTGCCCTCTCGCTTAGGATTTTGTTGTATTCATATTTTTTTTGTGTTAGTGTTGCGAGGAGTTTGCTATCGTGTAAGGAAGTAGCGTGGGTCTGTTCTAGATTTTTGATCTCCTGCTCGAGCTGGGTTAGTCTCACGTTAGTTCTCCTGTTGAGTCTTGTCTTGATTTCAATTATTGTACCCCTGATGGTAGCTTTCAGTGCGTCCCAGAGTGTGTTAATATTAGTCTCCGGAGTGTCATTATGTTTAAGGTAGTCTATTATGGCCTCCTCTATCTTTTTTTTATCAGCGGGATCCGAAAGTACATCGCTGTTAAATCGCCATCTCTTTGGGACCGACTCGTTGTGACACCCAGCTAGTTTTAGGCTAATGCACGAGTGGTCCGACACTAACCTTGGTGCTATGTCTGTGTGTTCGATTAGACGTGTATGGGAGCCGGAGATGACGATATAATCTATCCTGGTGTATGAGTTGTGGGGGTTAGAGTAGAAGGTGTAGTCTCTAGTGTCAGGGTGTTGGAGGCGCCACGCGTCTTTAAGGTTGAATTTGGAGCAGATATTTTGCAGTACGGCTTGTGAGCTTGTAGGGTGGTATTGACAGATGGATTTTCTATCCGTTATATGGTCTAGTGGGATGTTGAAGTCCCCCTGCTACTACCGTGAGATCGCTTGGGGGGAACAGTACCAGCGTGCTGGACACCTCAGTCCAGAAGGCTGGGTCATCCGTGTTGGGGCCGTATACATTTGCTACGTGTATTAGCTCTTCTCCCCTTCTCAGGTGTGTGACCAGGAGTCTACCTTCGTTATCGTGAGACTGGGAGTCTAGGGAGATGTTGGACTTTTTTGATATAATGGTAATTACTCCCCGCTTCTTCCTATCAGCAGGAGAACAAGCCATCTGTGAGATCCAGTTGCCTCTAATGAGTTTGGCATCGTCTAAAGACAGCTTTGTTTCCTGTAGTAGGATTATATCTCCTTTTGTTTTGGCTAGGTAGTCTATAATTTTCCGGCGCTTGATAGGGTGGTTAAGCCCCTTGACATTTAGGGAAACTATGTTGAGGTCAGTTGCCAGGGTAGGTGTGTTATTGCAGGCCATCAGATTGGGTGGTATGTGGTAGATACATCAATTCTATTCCTTAAGGAGTCCCCCTGAGGGAAAAGATGATACTAGCCGGCCGTGCCCCCCCCGAATAGGCATAGTTTGGGTGCATTTTCCATGTGCCTCGGATACATTCTAAATCGTTTTTTCAGGTGCCCTTGCATGCCAGAGCTCACTGCTTTATATTATAACAAGAAGCGCCAAGCATCGTTTGTAGAAAGCCAAGAGGTGAAAAAGGTGAAAGAAGTTAGAAAATAGAGTAAACAGTGACTGAGAGACCAGTCATTACATGCAGCATTCTGCAACCTCTGGGGTACCTCCCTCCTCCCCCCCCCACCCCTTCCCTCCCACCCCTGCAAACCTCGTATGTCGGAGGTGCGACGGCAGGATCGTCATTCCGTCTCTCGGAGAACAAGTGTTTAAAAATAATTGTATCGTAAGTCTCCCTATGAGTATACTTGATCTAGTTTCCTGCAAGGCACTGAGATAGAAGTGGGCCTTATGGCCCTGAGGCTAACTTTGTTTTGGTGTCTCACATCACAATTACATTGTCCATAACCAGAGTCACCTTATAACAGGTTAGAAAGGATACGAGTTTAGGACTATAATGTCTTTGATGGCTACAGATGTTATGGCTGCAGCAGCATAAGGTGTCTGCCAGTATGAGGTAGATAGTTAGGTAGGTACTGAGGTAGCTAATGAGGTAGGTATTGGTGGTTATTAAACGCTGAGAGAGAAATAGAGAGAAATAGGTCCTTTGGCCATGAGACTAGAGATGTTTGACCCTCAGGTCACAGCTTCATTGTCTATAACCAGAGTCATATTGTAACAAGTTAAAAAGGATCTGAGTGCCAGACCATAAAGTTCCGATGTCTTCACTTGGCGTGGTAGCAGCATCGTAGTGTGCGTGTGAGTGCGAGGTAGATAATGCGGTCGCAGATTCCAAGGTGGTGTTTGCTTCTTCTTCACTCCGTGCCAGGGTCAGGAGAAGATCTTCTCTTGCTAGTGGTGGGTTGGGAAGCCTCCATGTCCTGAACTGTTGGACCTTCCAGAAATGACGCAAGCTCCTTAGGGTCATTGAAGTAGTGCTGCCTACCCCCATCGGCTACCCTGAATTTGGTGGGGCCGACGAAGGAGAACTGCATGTTCCTGCTTCTGAGCTTGTCGCGTAGATCAAGAAATCCCTTCCTGGTGTCGACCGTGGGCTTGGAGTAGTCTTGTGTGAAGATGATCTTATGTCCATTCCATATGATCTGTTGATTTTTCCGAGCGTGGCTAAGGATAGCTTCCGTCTCACTGGTTTGCAGATAATAGGTCGGGCAGCTTGTCTTGCCATGGGTTTGAAAGTGGGTACTCTGTGCGCACAGTCTAGTTCAAACTGGCGATCGAATTTTATATTGGTAAGTTTTGGGATCCAGTCCTCAAGGAAGGCTAGGCATGAACCTGCTGTATCTTCCGTGCCCTCCGGGACCCCCAGTATTCAGATGTTCCCTCGCCGATTTCGGTCTTCCAGCTCCGCTGTTTGTCGTTGTAGTGTTGAGGTAAGTTTTGCTAAGGCCTTCATCTCCTGGCTTGAGTTGACGGTGGAGTCCTCTATATCACTGATTCTTTGTTCGGCCGTTGTTAGCCTGTTATTCACTGTATTTAGATCAGCCCTGACTGCTGCGATTTCGAGTTGAATAGCATCAGTGGTCTGTTTTGTGGATTTGGCTAGCTCGTGGACATCTGCTAGTTTTTTCAATATCATGTCTAGGGTGCTGTTAAGGTCCGGCTTCATTTTGATCGGGGAGTCTGAGGTTGTTGGATCCCCCTTGCTTTTTTTCAGCTGTTGTTGGTGAAGTCTTGCCTCTCTGTCCGCCATACTTGCTTTCCCGTGCGGTTCCCTTTATGCCTTTTTTTGGTGTTCTTTGGTGCCCTCGGTTTTCTCCCGATATCTCTGCTGGCGACTTCCTGTTGCTATCCTCCCAGTCACTTGCACTGCAAAGACTATTTTCTTGTCTGTTCTCATGTGAAGAAAAACGCATACGATTTTTTGTTTGTGCGCCTGCATTTTTAGACAGCTTGAAAGATTGATGCAAAAGCCTTTGGCTCATGCATTAAATGACCAACTGTCTGATTGACCATGGTAATGTAACCCTGTAGCACTTTATTCCAGTTCCATCATGCACTGTAGTTATTTGTTATCCTCTGTTACACAATGTGCTTCCCTCCAGCGCATGCAGAGAAGAATTACACCAGACACTGCTAGAGGCGGTCAACATTTTTCCGTCTAAGACAGGAGGACTTGAAACCCAACCTTGTTTGTGTTTTTGTCCAAAGTAAATAGTTGAGCGCTTTAGAAATGTTGTTAAATACAGGTTTTCAGGCACTGTATGTAGCCTGGAAATACTTGCTGATTTATGGCATAGCTTGTGGTAGATAATTCTGATGGCATTCAAAAACTATATGAGCATAACAGAAAAATATTACATGAACCTATGAACTTCAGACAGGGCTTACGTACTCAAAGTTTAAGTGTGGGGGTTGCTAATGATAAGTAAACATATAAGTGAAAGGATTCATTAGTATAAATAAAGCGTGGTGAAGTCACTGGATGTAACCTTGCAGACAATTGTGCTGCAACCCTGTAATAACCCTCACTCTTAAGGGAATTAAACTGTTTCCAGTTGAAAGCTGAAATACAGACTTTGCTTTATGTAGGTTTTTGTGAATTTACATGCGCACGCATAGACACACATACACAGAAAATAATAAACACACATAAAGGATTTAACGTGAAGAATATATCCTGTACACCATAATCTGTTAATCATTTATATAGAACAGATGTACATATTTCCAATGCAAAAAAACCATTCAGATATTTTTGCAGAAATAGACATTCTTAAGATGTTACCTTTTGTGTTTCACATTCATTGAGTTGATGTCCGGGACCACACATAAAATCACAAGCAACTATATGTAATATATAATCAGAATTACCTTTATTCGATCTAAATAAATATACCATAGATGTATAATAAAACACAAAGCACTAAGTTAAAAAACAGTTAATATCTGCAGGCATCTATAACAGTGCATAATAAGACAATTCGTATAAAAGGGCTATCATGCCTTGGCATCCAATAAGTATAGAAGATAGTCAGATTCAATACACAAAAAGGAGAAGGAGCACATAAACCTCAAAAGGGTCCGCTATGCACTCCTGCCAACATAGTTATCACTTCACAATGTGTGAGATGCACTAAGAGAGACACCAGTATGCCAGCTCTACGCATATGTAAAGTCAAGCAAAGTGAGAGGAAGGCATACTTTGATTAAACCCGTCAAGGGGGTTGTCATTCTAAGAGCCACAATGTTAAGGCTAAAAACTACATGCTCCTTCCTCAAAATATAACAAGAAGAAGGAGGCATCCACCCTATGGAGTGAGAAGGGCTAGGGAGGGCTAAAGTAGAATGGCCTGCTAAAGGCTGCGAGCACAGTACATGGAAATTTGATAAGACATGATAAAAATCATCAATTAACAGAACACAAAACTGGTAGCTTTTTAAAATTGTAAAAAGTGCAAAATTAATGTCAATCTTCCTTGTGCAAGAGACCCTGCCCAGTGGTACGATGTTGTGAGCATGACAAAGGTGCGGGAGATTCACAAATTGGGCCAACACTTAACTGGATCATCATGTAGTCCAGAATCATTGATCAATAAAAGGCCCAGAGGTGACTTCACTCGTAGTCCCCTGAATCCTCCGAATCTTTATTACCACTCTAAGAAAGATATAAACAGCTGCTACAACTTCATTAGAGGATAGGTATTGAAGGAGATAAAGAGTCTGCATGCAATGTCTTTGGGAAAGTTTTAATGGTATGTGATCTTGGTAGGACATAAAAACAACAAAAAAAAACATTACATGTAAAGTGCTTTGTAGAGAGATCGAATCACAAGGACAGGGATCCAAGTTTTGCTTCCCGTTGTTACAATAAAGGGATGCCACTAGCCGGTGGAATAAATTGAGTCTAATCCTCAAAAGGAGGAAGTTCTGGTAGTGTTGGGCATTGAGTAGCAAAAATGAATGCAGGCTATCAGACATGGCCAGCGAGATATAAGATATGACCGACAGCACGGCTCTAACTTTATCCCTCCTTGCTGGTTGCCCCAAGTTTAGAGTAACACATGTCGCTCAATGTCCTTTTATTAAGGGAGAGGAGAGATAACAGATTATGGAACAGCTCTGGTCTAGACAGAGCCAAAGTTATATCCCTTATTTTTCCTCAACTAGGGAACTTCCAAGCTCCGATCCAATGTCCAGCAATCTTCGATACTTGCTCTAGATAGTGTCAGTGCCTCATTAGACCAGACTCTGCCACAACATAATGGGGTGGGTCCATATTTTGTCCTCCAAGGGGATTGACCCCAACCCATTCAAACAGATAAAAGTGGTGGTGCATTGGGGAAGGGAAATCTGTTTTCAGTTTTTTGCAGCCCTGTTACTTTATTGAGGCCCCAAACTAAGGCCCCTTAAGAAGCCAGGCTTATGCTTTTCACCTGGTAGATCGCAAGCATATGATGTACAGGGCTCCTTCCTAATTTAGTAGCAAAGCGAAAGATGGCATTGGTGCTCTGCACAAACTCCCTATTTCTAGCCTCCAACTGCTGATGTCAGGACCCAGAGTTGCTGAAAACAAGCCCAAGATAACTGAAATGATTGAGTTTAGAGTGCAGAAATTGTTTTTGATAAATCACACATTTAGGGCTTCAAGACATTACAAAGGTTTGGCTAGTATTAACCTTAAGATCCAGCCCCTCCATAAAGGTGGAGAATCAGTCTAAAGGTTGCTGTAACACTAAGGGTGTACACCCCATTAGGACAGCGTCACCTGCTTACAGCAGAGCTGGGATGGGGCACTGACCCATCTGGGGCAAATGCCTGTATGTTTGGACCAAGGCCGTCTCCAAATGGTTCATGTAGAGCGTGAAGAGGAAAGGTGGAAAGACACAACCTTGTCTTACCCCCCGGCGAACACCAAAGTACTTCGAGCATTCCCCTCCAGGGCCAAACCTTCCTGATGCACCAGCGTCCCGATTAATCTTTCTGATGGACTTAATAATGGACCTTTCCACACCGAGATCTTCTTTAATTTTCATAATTTACTATGAGAAACACAATCAAAGGTGCTGAACAAGTTCATAAACCCCAAAAATAAAGAGCCCTGCTTGGTGATGGTATATTTGCCCAACAGGAGAGAGATTGAGACATTGATCCTCCATCCTGAGCCCTCTCCTAAAACCATACTGAATGTCAGAAAGGATTCTGTAGTCCTCGGCCCAGTACTCAAGATGAGATAAGAGGACAGACTGAGGATCTTCACCGTGGAATCCAGGAGATAGATCGGGAGTAACATCTCACATCTCCTTGGTCCCCCTTTTTAATAATGGGGACAATGATTGACTGCGACCAAGTAGGTAATATGCTGGAGCACTTACCGCCCGACGGAAATTAGTGACCAATAGCTACAAAAGCTGCAACTGGCTCTTAAAAAAGTCCACAGATACCCCTGTTAGGGTCAGGGGCTTTACAACTGGGGCTAGTTCTAATAGCCTCCAGCAGTTCCTCATAACACTGGGGATATTTGGGTTAGAACTGCCTGAGGGGTATGCTTGCATTCCCTCATCTCGTCACCCCGGATCATGCAGACTAGACCTCACTGAAAAAGATGCCAACTTTTTTCCTGATATAGCAGTTTCTAGGGAGGGCTCATCAGCTTTGCTTAGTAAGGGCCAGTTCACAATGCCCCAGAATACCGTGAGATCTTTCTAGCAGCTAGCTTCCACAAAGTCTTCCCAGGCTTTCATTTTTAGAGTATTTTTCCTGGCCTTCAGTGCCTTCCAATAAACTTTCCTGTACTGGGCCACTACATGCGGGATCCTGTCTGGTTTTTCGAGTGCACACATGAGTGCCATATGGGCACTTGTATATTCTTTGTTGAACCTGCCCTTTTGGTGCCCTAAGTGCGTGCGAATTATGGGGCCTAACAAGTGTAGCAATAATAGCTGCTGAAAAAGATGAAAAGGCCTCAATAATTTGGCTAGGGTTCACCTCATCATCCAAACAAATATTTATCAGCCAGCGGTTGTCCTCCACCAATTTTGACGTAAAGGCCTCAATGTACATGGACTACCACCTAATCCTCCAGCCTTTCTTGCCATGAACAGAGATACGTGATACATGCCTGTCAGGGTGAAACGTAGCCTGCCAGATGGAAAAATTGATAGATAAACTTTGCGGCCGATAGTCACTGAAGGGACTCGGGTAAGTGGTGAAATTTCCAATACAAAAGTTAAGATTGGTCGAGGAAAGAATAAATTCAATACTGGATCCCTCCCCTTTACCCACAAACGTATTCCCAAAAGGCACATTATTTCCACTGGATTTATTAGCAAAACCCAAATAATATTTTGTCATAAAATAATTAAGGCTATTGCCAAGGGCTTCATGTGAGAAGTGGGACTGTGGTAGCCCGTCTGCATCTAAAAATCCCACAAGTGTCTCGAAGTGCTGCGGGGCATAGGTGGGCATTGAAGTAGCCCTGTTGGACTTGGCCCTTTTTGCAGGGTCATCCCTAAACTTTTTTGCCTTTCTCCTAGCCTTTTCTCTGACATGGTGTTGGTGGTTTTAGGCCTCTGGGCACTTTAGCACTGCTGTCCAGTGTAAAGTGCGTGTGCTCTCTGTGTTACATATGGTAAGATTGGTCTACACCTGTTTGGCCTATTTAATTTACCTGTCAGTCCCTTGTAAAGTGGTATCTCATATACCCAGGGCTGGTAAATTAAATGCTACTGGTGGGCTGGCAGCGCTGATTGCGCCACCCACCAAAGTAGCCTTTCAAGCCTATCTCAGGTCTCTGCCATTGCAGGGCCTGTGCGCGCAGTGTTACTGCCGCTGTGACGTGGCACCTAAAGTGTGTGCCATGTCCGTGACCCCCCTTTTACTACATGTCAGTCACCCCTAAGGTAGGCCCTAGCTAGCCCTATGGGCAGGGTGCATTGTAGGTGAAAGATAGGACATGTACCTTAAGTGTGTGACATGTCCTGGTAGTGACAAACAGCCATTTTGGTTTCTCACTACTGTGGGGCTGCCCTCCCATAGGAATGCATTGGGGATTCCCTGATAAGTGTTTCAGTGGTAATTCCTGATATGAGAGGAGCAGCATGGTCAAGTTTGGTATGTTTGAAATAGTAATAATAAATGCTACGTAATGGTGTGCGCAGATTTATTATGACTATTTAGAAATGCCATTTTTAGAAGTTGGCATTTCTGTGTGCTATGTGTCTGCCTGCCTTGTAGGAGAGTAGGATCTGCTTCACATGGGTACCCCCACTTTTTGCTGATGCTTCACTGTTTTTCGACATTAGTCTGGCTGGGGCCCTGCTAATCAGAACCCCAGCCTAGCTGCTTCCTCTCTAAAATGGTTTCCATGTGCCTTAGGCACATCACTGATTGCAATCTGGAGTGCCCTTATAAGTCCCTAGTATATGGTATACTATGTACCAAGGGCATAGGTACCTCAGAGGCCTGCCAGGGGCTGCAGCATGTATTATGCCACCCCTGGAAGGCCATCCAAACTGACACCACAGGTCTGCTACTGCAGCCTGGGTAAGGTGGTGCATGCACCCCTTACTGTGATATAGGTTACCTATATCACAAAATACATACACACATATAAACCTATAAGTCACTCCTAAGGCAGGCCTTATCAATCCTAAAGGCAGAGTGCATGGTTCCTATGTGAGAGGGTGCCCCTGCATGAGCAGGGCCCCTCTGAAGCGTTCGGAGACCATCTCTGATGCTGTTTGTAGTGCAGCCTGACCATATACTCTTAAGCGCATTATATCCTCGCGGTAAAATGCTAACTTTGGAATGGCTGCACCTAAACATGTCGTGTTTGGTGTCAAACATCTTGGAATACTACCCCCGCCAATCCTGGCGGCGGGGGTAGCATTCCACCCTTCTAGAGGGAAAGACATGTTAACTCTGACGAGTCCGGTAACTTCTTTCCAGAGCCCTGGCATCACAAAATGGATGCTGCTGCCACAGACACGAGTCTGGCCTCTTGCTGCTGGACGAAACTCCGGCAGGGGAGGCCTGGACAATAGGTTTCCTGTCCCAGGGAGGTGTGACCACCTCCCCAGACAGGATAATGTGTATTGGGGCTGGGCGGGAGCACTTTCGGGTGCTTTGAAGTCCTGCACTGGGGGCACATTTGGTGTCCCTAGTGCATACCCCAGTTCAAACCGGATCAGGGGCTTGCAGCCCCTGCTTTGGCGCGAACTGGACAAAGGGAAAGGGGTGTAGCCACCCCTCTGCCCTGACCCACCCATAGGTGGGGCCACAGAGTAGTCCAACCCCTATTTTTAGAATAAAGGTAGGAACCCAGTCCTTAGGACTTTAGATTATACCTGGACGAAACTCTGAAACTGAATCCTGGACCTTCGACGCTCTACGACAAGATTAGAGGACTGAAGAATCTCCCTTGGGGTCAAGGAGTGACTCCCCTGCTTGGCAGGCACCAAAGAAGCATCTGTCCGGTTCGCATTTCTGAAGCTCCCGTCGGACGCCGAAGTCATCGCATCACCAGAGGTGGATTCTCAGACTTTCCCGAGGCTACCCTGAGTCCCCAGCAAAGCTGAGGCCCGTGGCTATCGTGGGTGACTTGAGACCGTGACCCCTGGACACCAAGCACATTTGCAAGTGCATCATCTTCTGGGTCTTCCAAGAAGTCGTGCTTTGGGCTCCGAGTAGCCCTAGCCTCCAGCACCACCTGCACTGAAGATCACTGGCCCCCACTCCACGAGTGTCCTGTAAGCCAGCTCCACGTGCGGCGTCACGAGGCTCCTTTGCGGTCGCTAGCCCATTGGCTAGTAGCCCTTAACGAAGGCCAATCCTTTTCTTACTTGGCATCCTGGTTGCTCCAGGCCTGCCCTCACTTACCCGCGCTGGGTGAGTTCCACAGACTTTGCTGGTCTGCACCATCGACGATCTACATCTTACTCGAGACTTGCCGTTGCCAAGGCTTATTGGGTCCAATCCGGTTGCCGACACCTCAGCACTCGACAGACATCGAGTACCAGCCCGAATCCTGCTCCTGGTCACCGACAACGCCTCCCGGACCTCGTGGCTGAAGAGTCAAGACGACCGTCAATGCACCTGAAGCACTCGACATCGGTGGGCATCTGTCCATCGCCTTCCTGGTCACTGGCTAGTGACCCAGACTCTGTCCCCTCTGCTTTCAGGTTCACCAGAACTCCGATCCACTCTTGGATCCACCCGGACACTTTTCTCTTGGCCGCCAGCAGCACTTTGCAGCAGATCGCCATTCGAAACGACGACGAAACCCGACCCCGAAAGGCACCTATGCACCCGGCTTCCCTGGGTGAGGTAACACGAGTACTCCGGTGCTCCCGTGGGTAGAGACTCTTCAAAGTCCTAGATCTCAAAGGGTTTTGTCCTAGTCCTCTTTTAAGTGTCCCTTTCCTCTATTTTCCCGATCCCGACTTTCTCCATAGAAGTTAACGGCGTATCGCGGTTGTGTATTTACACTGCACGCGTCTCCCGTGGGTCCCCTGTGTCACTACCTTGGGTGGTTCCTTGTGGTCCAAGCACTTCTAGAGGCTCTAGGCCTAGTGTCTAGTTCAGTCGTGGTTCGCATACCACTTTATTGGTATATGGTTTGGTACGCCCCTAGGGCCCAAACGTGTATTTGTGCTATTACTGTGATTTAATATCTTATAACTTATGTACTTGAACTCTAGCCTCATAAAGAGACTAGAGGGGTGTGTTTAGTAATAAATACATATATTTTGAATATATACCTGGTGTGGTGCTCTTTCATTTGATCACTCAAGAGATTATAGACTGGTAAAACAAGCTGCTTTACATTCCTTCAAGACTTAGCCTGAAGGCTGCTCTCCATAGCTACCACTAGGATAGCTTTCAATAAGGTTGTCTTTAACCTATCTCCAATAAGGGGTTGTTTGGACTGGTGCAAGGTGCCCACTATAATTAGTGGACAGCATATGCCAGGCCAACTTCTCACATGCCTGATGTGAATTGCATGTCTGGCTTTTGAGTGACAGGGGCTGGGAGGTGTGTGTGGCTCCAGGAGGGGCAGGGTGAGTCAGCGCTAGGCTGAATGGGACACCTGCATTGGGAGTAGTGGGAGGAGTAATCCCCTGACCCTGAATAGATCTGTGCCTAGCCTGTACAATGCTGGCTCCACCCCCTGTGGTGTGTCTGATCACCGAGCCCCCACCTGACAAAGGGGAAGAGGAGCCTTGTAAACAAAGTGCTCCAATTCCCCCCTGAACCAGTTGCAGCCGGTTCCCCCAAACCCTGTACTGCAGACAAAGGAATAAGTAGTATAAATATAGGGGCTGTGACCCCATGAGTGTTGTGCTGTTCCTGGACTTGCGAGGGCTTGCTGCTGCTGGGGGCACAGGAGGAACCGCCATGAGGGCTTGCCTCCCTGCTGGAGGGCCCTGTGTGCCGGCCTCCCTGGGCCCAGCTTTGCCCCCCCTGAAACTGTGGACCCTACCGCCTCGTGAGCGCTGTATTTTTATTGCTTCGAAGAAGAGCGTGAGGGCTCTGCAGCGCTGCGCTGCGAAGTTTTCTTCAGCGAGAGTCCCGGCGTGGGGACTCCCCCGTGCTGCTGGGGAGCAGGAGCCCACCCCGCATTTTGCCAAGAAGAGCGGGTGCCCACCCCGCTTTGATGCGACTATACCGCGGGAGCCCACCCCGCATTGCTGAAGCATGATGGTGTGCACGAGAAGAGCAGAAGCCCACCCCACTCTCCTGCCAGTGAATTAAGCGGGAGCCTACCCCACATGGATGCTTCGTTGTGGCGGGAGCCCACCCCGCACTATCAATTTGCGCGAAGAAGCGGGCCGCTGCCGAGACGAGCAGCGGCCCGGAAGCCAGGCAAGAGCCGCCTGACTGTGGGCGGAGCCGAGGGAAGCCCAGGAAGTGTCCCGGCGACGCGAGAAGAGGTAGCATCGTGACCAGGAAGCCGGCAAACCTGCACCGGTCTGCGCGGGGCTCCCGTGAGGAAAGGGAGAGCCCCCTGTGTGGTGAAGAGTCTCAGAGTAGGAGCCTCCAGGGCTCCGGTGGCTGCAAGAGAGAGCGAGGCCGATCTGAAGAGGCCCCGGGAACGCAGCCTATTGAGGCCCATTGCGGTGCCTGAGGCCCGGCGGTGAAGTTGAAGAGAGGTCCCCGGAGCAGACCTATCGGGGCACATTGTCGGTGCTCGGAGATTGTCTTGCAGAGCCCCCCCCAGAGAGCCCGGTGAGTGGGGCTAAGTTGTGAACCTGGTGGGGGGGTGTCGAGGCACAGTGTCGGTGCCTTCCCCCGTAGTCGCTCCCAAGGCACAGAAGTGCCAGTGCCTCTTTATTCTGCTCTCAGCTGTACCGCCGTGGCGGACAGCTGCAACGTGGGAGTGATTTTGGTGTCGGAGTCCCAGTGGGGCCCACAGGGCACAGTGAGTGCCAGTGCTGATCACAGCTGCCTGTGAGAGTGTGGGCAGCTGCAACGTTAGGGGGCCAGTTCTTTTAGGTAAAGAAGGAGTGAGTGCACCCCATGCCCCAGCGCATGTGCGCATTGAGTTTGCTGCTTTTGGCAGCCAGAGGGCCAGTAGACGGTCCTGTAGGAGCCCTGACTTTTCTGGACATAGGGCATTTGAGCCCTCTGAGAAGACCAGTTGGCCAGGGGGTGAGTTTTAGGTTGGTAGGGCGCCAGGCCCTAATGTGATTTATGTAATGAGGTGCCCAATGTGATTTATGCACCCTGATTTATGCCTATGACATAATGTGTTTATGTTTAGGGTGCTTATGCTAGTGAGGCCTAGTGCGTAATGTGTTTATGCTAATGAGGTTTGGGCCTAATGCGATTTATAGCCTAATGTCATGTTATGATATTTTAGGATGGTGTCTAATGCTAATGTGATAATGCTTAGGTCATTATGGTACCAGTAGTCACTGGGTGTGTTTTGCATTTACTTACCTGTTCTGATGGTTCTGACCATGGCCCGATTGGCCTGGTCCTGTATATAATCCCCTGTGAATATTGCCTAGTGCCAGATGGCACAGTGTAAATGTGTGATTATGTTTCTAATGTGTTTATGATAATACAAAGGCTATTTTTGATATAACCTTGTGTGGAGTTTCTTTTGTGGTGTGCCTAGTGTGTTGCTGCTGTGGGTGTGTGTTGCGCAAACGCTTTACACATTGCCTCTGGGATAAGCCTGACTGCTCGTGCCAAGCTACCAAGGGGGTGAGCAGGGGTTATCTTCAGCGTGCAACTCCCTTGCCCTGACTAGAGTGGTGGTTTTTGCCTGGCTTTGGCGCAAGCCTTAGCCAACCAGAAATCCCATTTCTAACAAGCCCACACACAATGCCCAACTCTTTGTTACATTTACAGCTGAGCATGAAGGAGTTCAAATCCATGCCCAGCCCATTCAGTACTCTGGCTCTGTTGACTCGAATGATATTAATATAAAAGTTGACAATGCACAGCCTTGTGCCATCTCTGAATTCAAGGCAGAGCAATTGATGAAAAGGAGTGTCTGCTTTATAAAAAAAAATATTCTGGAATGTGCCATGACTGAGAGGTAGATTACCAAACCTCCCATGGGTCTACTGGAAGAATATGGCATGGCAGCAAGATGAAAAGTCTTATAGACGTTTAGATGTAGTGGTGTTGTAACCAAGGTTTCTTGGAAACAGGCAATTGCAAAGGACTCCATAAAGTCGATGCACAAGACTTTTTTGCTTTTTGACCTGAGACCTGCTATGTTCCAGAAAACAATCATCAGCTTCAGAGCCATGTGACTCAACGAATTGAGGGAGCCCTGAGGTAGAGAATCAGCATCATAAAGATTGAGAGAACAGTCACAGAGGCACCCTTATTAAGGTTAGACATCCCGCAGGGCAATTTCACGATACTTCTTATGACAGCGACAGGTAACTTCTGTTGGAAAGGCGAAGTGGTAGCTTTGAATAGGGCATAACCGACAGCCAGCTTGAAACACTCATAACTGAATTTGCCTGGCGCTAAACTGAGTTCAGCATTTGGTTCCCCAGGAGTAAGGTGCAAGTGCAGATTTCATGCTTTGCAGATCTCCAGATTGTGTTAAGGACACACGCTACCATCCTGAGAAGTAGGGGCAAGGAAACTATTTGTTGCAGGAGATCATTAGTATGGGCGCTGGTGGCTTGCAGATGCTCCTAGTCATTTCTGCGCTGCCCAGCACCACCCGATCCTCTGAGAACACCTCGATTGGTTGGATCGGAGTTAATTAGGCTCAGCTGTAACAGGAAGGGATAATACGGAGGGGCCTGGAAGATGACCTCAATTCAATTCCCCAGTCTGAAAATGTATCGCTGTGATCCCAGACCTTATTAGCAATCTCCTGAGTGGATCAAGTGGTCACGGTCATGTCTCTACTACGCATTGTGGGGTGAGGCTTAAACTCCATGAATTTGAGATTGTTAGATGTTACATATTCCACAACTGCTAAGGTGCCAATCAATTTGTTTATGGTGCTCCTATTGAGGATGTCATGACTTCCTTTGGAGATATTGCTGGGAATCAATACTAGTTTCTTTGTGCATGAATGTGGATTGCTGTTAGTCTCCGAGCTGGCTGAAGTTGACACGCCAATACACTGCTTGATAGCCCCAGCATAGGTCTTAAAATTGAAATGATTGGGATAGTCCATGTTCACTGGCTTATGCTGCAAGACCGAAGGCGAAAGTGGTAGACCGAGGGAACCAGTGCCACAAGGTAAAGAAGGAACATCTACTATGCCCTTGAGGCAAGCAACAAAATGTTGGACCTGATTGTGATTATTTGAAAGTGCTCCATCCATGTTGACATAATTATAGGCGACTCGCTGGGTGGAAATGTCATGAGGTCTAACAGAGAGCAAAGAGGAGGCTGTTGGCTTTGCCTTGGAGGGATGCCTGGAAATAATAATTAGTGGATCAAAATGGAGAGTGAAACAAGACTGGGAATGGACTTGTGGAATAAAAGATGACTATCATGTGCAGATTTGCTTACCCAGCTTGCAACTGACCTATTTTTGAAGCAACAGTTGAGTGGAAAATGGGATAAGACTGCTTTCACTTAAGTGACATGGTCTCAGTAGGAGGGGGGTGGGAGGAATGGCCGATGTTGTGACCCGAGCTATGGTACTTGATGTTGGTCGGATAGATGATAGTGCCGTATTAGCCCTGGGATGGACAGCTCGGTTACTTCTTGTCTTCCTCAGCTGTTTTCTCTCCCTTTTAGAAAGTAACCATGAGATGCAGGGATTGCAGGGTGCGCCTGATTTGCCAGCCCTGTAAATAATGAAATGGTGTCAGTAAGTGCAGGACGAGAAGCTGCACTGCTGGACTGGGAGGCCTCATTAGAACTACCTGGTCCCTTACTGTTCAGAGGGGGGATTGGTAGCATCGATTCTAACGTTTGCATCTTAGCCCAGCCCTCCTCTGTTCAACACATCCTAGTAAGGCAGTTATCTTGCTGAATGATGGTGCCTTTAACTTCCTCCAGAATAGCAGAAAGTACTAATGGGAAAGAGGCAAGGCGATTGAGCGTAGTTGAACATTAGCAAGTGTGGTAGCTGGCCGCAGGATCGGCCTACACTCTGAGGACCATTTCGTTACGAGCCTTTAGATTATTGTCAATGCCCATTACATGGACAGCAAGGGTATTAAGGAGATCCACCTGAATCTCTAAATTTATTAGAGTGAAATTTAAGAGCCGAAGCAATTATGCCCAGGTTATGTAGAAGAGAGTCCCAGAGTGCTGCCACCGGAGGGGCCAGAGAGGCTGTACTATCAGTTCGCCCATCTCTTTTGCCAACTTAACAAACCCTACTCTTTGGAGCGTACTTTCAAATTCCACTGCAGTGCCATCTGCCCCAGTTTGTAGCCACACTATTTGCCTGGAGGGTGATTCCCAAATAGTTCCTTTGGGTTCATTGAAGGAGGTTAAGTCCAGGTAAACTTGGGGAATTTGCTCTGAAGGTGAATGCAGTTTAACAAGAGATAACTTTATGGGTGTGAGTAAATGATTGTAATCCCCCATGGTCCCTCTCTTGGCAGACCTACTTAGGCTCAATTCAGATTGACCAAAGGGGCTGAGAAGGATTGATTCCATCTCCTGTAGCAGAATTGAATCCGCTAGCTTATCAGCAGCAAAGTCCTCCAGAACCAGGATTATATCAGGGACCTCCCCATGGGCAGTGCAGTTATTTTGATGTTGTAACAGTTGTGATGGGAAATTGCACCCAGACATTGCCCTCACTGCAGGAATGCCACCTTCTGCAGATGGCTGTGGCACCCCTACAAGAGAGACGTGAAGCCGGCTGGCATTAAGGCAGGTGCTGTAATACACGTAATACAATAATAATGGTGATATGGTGCATGACACTTGTGATTGTTATGTTTGCTGAGTGAGGTCTCCCTATTTGTAGGGAACATCAAGGGTGTCCCTACGGATTAGATTTTCAGTCCGTGCATTAGCAGCCCCACAAACTAAGCCTTAAAATAAAAATACAGAGATGCAGAAGAGCAAAAGAAAAAAAATGGTGAGGATGGGACACCTTTCTCATTTGGAAAATCTTTTCCTTGCAAGTAGACATTAAGGGCGTCAAAATATTCTATTTAATTAAGAGATTCATTAACAGTGATTTCACCCTTGAATTTTTGTTATGTAGTATTCCAATATTCCACTACAACACTTCTATATATCTTCTCAAAAAATGAACTCTGAAGACCTGATTGTATAAATCCCCAGGAGAGAAAACAATTTCTGACTACTTCAGTTCTGTGGGATAAGAAGCAGACATAACACCTTTAGAACAGGAGGTGAAATATAGTTGGATTGATTTGGTTCCATGTTAGCTGTCCCATATTAGGAGTACTGTGAGTTTTACAGCATCTGAAGTTCCAGGTACTTCTTTAGGTATGTCTCTGCACCAGTTTCAGCATTCTGTGTTGCAATTGCCCATTCATCTTCATGTGCTGAATGGGGTTCTGTGAGTGGAAAGATGCAATATGTCCCAATTCATGTCTCATTTTTAGGTTTTGGTGAATATTGACATAATGCTTCCAGATTCTGTTGCAATGGGTTCTTCGTGGAGTAGCCTGGTGTCCAGGGCATCTACAGGCATAAAATATTCCATAGAGAAAGTGCATTCATCCCTGAAAGAAAGTATATTCTGTATTGGATTTGCCATTAAAAGCAGGCATTTATGGTGCTTACATCACAGCCCATCCTCTCATTGTCAAATAATTATTTAAGGCTGCAGAGGTAGGAGCCATGTGTTCTTGCTCTTTAGAGGCTATGGCAAAGCACATTGAGTTCCTGTCAGATGTTTCCTTCGATGTTGCACGCATAGCCAAACACTGATTACTCTTAGAAGTCTGAAGCTCTTCCCATGCCATTAGAGGTACTTGTTTATTTAGGACTATATTTGTGGAAAGAACGCATTGAACAAGATTAAAGAAAAATGCTCTTGCTCCTTCAGACAACAGTGACAACAACACTACTCTATGAAGAAGAAAGGACAGTTTTCTTATTGTCAGTACTTTCAAAAGTGACAACAGTCAAAGTTTCTCGGAATACACGGAAAAGGATTCTTGGGGGCACTACCATTAAAAACACAAGCAGGGGTCCCCAAGAAAGCGGCAATGGTTGTGACTATTCTGTCTTTGGCCTTGGCTTGCTACTAAATCCATAATGGAAAAAATGTGCTAAAGACTCCTAGGCCCTTCAAATAGTCCAGAGTGATTACTTAATCAAATACTCTTTCCTCCACCATACTGTGGGATCAGGTAAATTTCTTTGCCACAGTGTCCAATCCAGAGTTTCCCAAGCTTTAGAAAATCTCCATATGAAGAAAGCAATAATCCCACATCTTGTGTTTGAGAAAGAAGTAGGGGCTTATGCCATCATTTCGAGTGCTAAAAAATGTTGTAGGGGGGTTCACTATGTTCCTAAATGTGCAATTTATTGAAACCTGGATTACTATGCCCCATCAAAATGCACAGTAAGAAGTATTGGAAGCAGTCTATGTATGTCTGGAGTGTCCTAGATTTCTCCTAAATGTACCAAAGGTCTTTTGTCTACTTCACCGAACTTGGGATTCATGGAAGCATATTTGAGGACATATCTAATCTGACATTCTTTTCAGAGTCTGAAAGCTTTGTGAAATGCTGTCATCCCAGCTAGCTTTTCCTATGGCACCTGCATGGCTCTGGCTGACAGGTCAAGAGAAAATGGCAGCATGTATATTCACCATCCCTTTGCTCGTTATCACTGACACACTTAAGTTTCACAAAAAAAGCAATTGGATACTGTCCTCTCAGGATTTCAAATCCATGATTAAAAGTTACTCTAGGGACACAGTAATCACATCATTGATGCGTAGATCCTGAAAATCTATCCAAAAGATTTACCTCCCTTTCCAGCCGTCCAAATGGAAGTCACATCATTGATACGTAGATCCTGAAAATCTATCCAAAAGATTTACCCACCATTCCAGCCGTCCAAATTCTGTGATAATGGGTACCAGTACATTCAAATGGGAAACTGATCCAGGAACATTGTTGATACAGGGTCAAAAGTGGAGAGTCAAAAGTCATCCCACTGGAAGGATCTGGCTACGGTGTTCAGATCACTCCAACGTTTCTGGTCCCGGGTTTAGGAAGGAATGTCATGTGCTGGTGACAACAGACAACAACAACATAGTGACTGTGGGCTACAAAAATCACCAGAAAGGGACACTATTCGGATCTCTGGGATTGGTAATAGTATAGCTTGACCCTTGGGCACAACATCAGTGAGAGCGTTCCATATCATAGGTGTGGACATTTCCTGGGTAGATCCTCTGAATGTAGAATGACCCTCACCCCAAGACCTCTCTTGCTCTAAACACCTTTCAGGCAATATAGAGAAAGTACAGGATTTCATTTATATATGTATTGGCTTTCCAGGACCATTCACAGCCCCCCCTTTTTTTCTGACTCCATTGAAAAGAGCTTAAAAGGTCAATGCCCTGGACATTAAAATGGTCCCAGGAGCTTCTTTATGTATTTCCTCCTTTATATCTAATTCATAAATTATTGGTATGGATTTGGAAAGAAGAGTGAAAGGTGATATTAGTGCTATCTTTTTGGCTCCGCAGGGCCTGGTTTCCTCCCCCCTGAGCCCTTGGAATTTGTCCACCATGGTGTTTACCTTTAGTTGTTCCTTCTATCCTCCAACAGGATGTGCACTTTCTAAAAATAATTGATACTGTTGGTTTGGAAACTGAAACAATGAATCATCAGAAAAAAGTCTCCCCTTTCACTTAGCTAAGGTCTTTCAGAAACTCATAGATCCTTCACTTTGATGTCCTATTGCAGTCAGAGTTTTTCATTCACTCTCTCCAGTGGAATGTGGTTTTTCTTCTGTTCTCAATTCCTGTGTGATGGTTTCATCCTAATTTTTCAATTTCCGCTTTCCTAGATCAATAGGCAGATTAAATGCTTTCCATGATCCTTGAGAAGTTTTTTAGATCCACTGGGTTCTCAGCTTATGAACCCTTTTTCTTAAGTCCAGGCTTCAGTACATCCTTTTGTATCACCATGCAATTTTCCTTTTTGATTTACATATCTAACAGACACACACATTTGAACCTTTGCTCTCAATGGATGTTAAATACCTGCCATTAAAAGTAGCCTTCCTTTTGGAAGTTACCTCGTGTGAGAAAATACCTCCTTCAGTCTGCGTAGCCAGTAAGTCTCTCTTTGCAACAATTTCTTTTTGGTGGGAAGAGAACTTTAAAAGATATGGAGATAGGATACAGTACTTAATGATCGCATTGAAATGCCTTGTTTTTTTGGTAGATTAATATTAGTATTGTATTTTTTTACGCTATTTTTCAAGTGTTTCATATGCTTATTGCATGAACGATTTTCTATCTTTGACCATTCGAAAATGATTGTTAGAGTCAGCTATGTTGTTTGCAACATGGCTTGGTACACATTATTTTTAAATCATGACTTAAAAACAAATTTGATTGCTAAGTTAGGTGTTACAATTTTTAGCCTAACAAATATTGTATTTTGCACCATGTGATAACTTTTTGGGCTCCTTGACCTATTTTTACCTGTTTAATATGGTCGTTTAATTCACTCTGCTAAAGTCAGTTCTGTTATTTCATAATATGGCATACATTTTTAGTTAATCATGACTTTATCATATTTCTACAAAAAAATGAGAATGTTGCAATTGTTTTAACTCAGAATCTCGGCATCAGTAGCGGCCAGCACAGTGGGGGGGGCGGGCGCGGGCGCGGGGGGCTCACGGGCTGTTAAAAAATAAAAAATGTACCTAGTCGCCGCTGGGTTCCGCGTCTTCTCTCCTACTCGCCTGTGTCCGACTCCAGGTCTGAACTGGAAGCAGGCAGCCAGGCTCCCACCCCTAAGCCAATCACAACGCTGCAATGGAGCATTGTGATTGGTCTGAGCGCCGTGACATGGCGCTCAGCCAGGGGCTGTAGGGGTGGGCATGTTCTCCATGCAGGCTGTAATGCAGCCTTCATGGAGAACAGGGGAGTGCGCATGACTGTTTTGGGCAGCCCAAGAGGGCCGACCAAACAGTCATTGCACACAGGAGTGTCTACCACTCCTCCCCTGCAGCTCCACCCCACCCCCTCACGCACTGCCGCAGCAGGAGGAAAAAATAAAATGATAATAACATTCCGTTATTATCATTTAATTTTTCCTTCTTTGCTGCTCCTGACAGTGGGGTGACACTTCTCCGCCTTAGCAGAGGAGC
Source organism: Calotriton arnoldi (assembly GCA_963921515.1). Classification (NCBI taxonomy): domain Eukaryota; kingdom Metazoa; phylum Chordata; class Amphibia; order Caudata; family Salamandridae; genus Calotriton; species Calotriton arnoldi. Next base: position 1,167,936 of record CAWUFW010006275.1, read on the forward strand.
CGCCACTGCTCTGCATCATGGATCATTTGTTGATTGCAACTTTTCCATGTTTTGTTTAGTTGTTTTCACCCTTTTAATATAGCCACTACAGTCACTCGCTTTATCGCCTGTATTCAGCATAAGAAAACTGGTGTAATCTATAAAACGCACATAGATTTTCCACCGGAGTTTTGCAGCATGAACGCAGACTGTGCTTTCCAGAGATTCTTGTAGGAAGGGTGAGATTTTTTCGCATACCTCAGGTTCCACTGATAGTGTTTGGTTCCTTTCAACTTCACTTTCCCATTCACTAGCACTCTGGCATTGGGTTTTCACATTGACAATTCATTTGACTTAGCATTGGGCTTCCTCAGTTTGATTGGAGTTATGGTTTGTGTTTCAAAATTATAATTATTTATTTTTATTTTTGTATTGTTTTTGCCCTCTTTTGCTTCAGATTCACCTTCCATAGCATTACTTTGCGAAGTCCTGCCCTTATGCCAGAAGGAAAAGGAGGGTTCCGCCCTTCAGTTGAGATAACAAAGCTCCTGCACTCCTCTTATCTACCATGCAGACTTTACCTGGTAGAAAGAGTGCATTTTGAGGCATAAAAAGCGTAATCATAGGACATATCTACTGCCCCTAACCCTCTATTTCTAACCAGCCTATCAAAGGTAGCCAAAAGGCGTATCTCTTCTTTTCTGGGTCTACCACATCAAACCTAATAATGCTTTTCACAGACCATATCCAATCATTTTACAAGGGGGATTTGGGTCCACCCACTTCCTACAAATCTCTCAACGTGCCAATAGCATCAAATAAAACAATAATTTTGACTGGTCTTTGTTAGAAGTTATTTGTTTGTTTGAAAAACCAAAAAAGACAGGAGATAGGCTTACCTGAATTTGGATCTTAAGAATATCGGATAAGGCCTTACTCGTATCTTCCCAAAATGATTGTATTCTTGGACATTCCACAAACATATGTATATCATCTGCTTTATTTAGCCCACATTTAGGACACGCTACGACTCCCCCGCTCCCAAACTTCGACAACCTGAGTGGGGTCCAGTATGCCCTATGAATCGAAAACAGATAGCTCCTTCTTAAAAATGTAGGTTTAACCACATCGTAAAGTAAACTCATAGATACTTGCCATAGGTTTTCCAGCGGGAGCTCCGGCAAGTATTTACCCCACAACTCTTGTGGCAGTGTAAACGTCTCCTCGATCGTGTCGATCATCAGCCAGTACCATATTGACATTTCTTTAATCTTAGGTGTATCCAGCAGCAGTTTTTCTTCCAACTCATTAGGACATCCTATCTTTGCACTGGGGAATTGAAGCCAACTTTGTATTTGATTTTTTTTTTATTTTGAGACTGAGTGATTCGTCATCTCTCGGCACTCCTCCCATGTTCTTAATTGTCCTTACTTTATTAAATGTTCCCATCTCAAAATACCGGCTTCTTTCAAAGGGCATGCCAACTTGTCCTTAGTCCATTCTGGAGAGCCCGGAGAGTCCAAAATAGAGGCCAGATTGCTGTAATAAAGTAGTTTTATACTTTTCTTAATACGATACCAGGTTTCCCCCATACCTAGTTGAACTTTCAGCCACACCTTTTTGAAATATTTAGGGTCTGCAAACTTCTGCATATATCCAAAGTTGCCCCCTTTCACATCTTTTAGCATTACAGAGAATAGTCTACCTATCTCTGAACAATGGGGTCTATCCAAGAGCATTTTCCCATTCTAAAGCAGAAACGCTCAAGCATAAAATTGCAGGTCCGGAAGAGCTAGACCCCCTTTCTCTTTTTCCCTCCTCAGCTTCTTCCATGCAATGCAAGACCTTTTATGCGCCTATATAAAGCAGCCTATCTGCCCCTGCAATTTTCCAAACCACTCCATTTTAAAAGGTAGCGGTATTGAGGTAAATCAAAAAAAAAAAAAACATTTTTAGAGATTTCATGACTGTTTGCAGGAATACCCAATTTACATGAGTGAATGTTTTCATAGCATTCAGGGCTATGACTGCTAAAGGAATGTTATATGCAATATCCAGGTCTATAGAGCCAATGAGAGCATATGTCAATTTGTGTAGTGATCGTTCTCATATGAAATCTTTCTGATCTTCATGGATAAGGTCACCTATAACACCGTGAAGCCTTTCAGCCAGAATTTTAGCATACATTTTATAGTCACAATTTAATAATTGCACCAGTCAATATGAATCGCAGCTCTTTATACACTTCCCTGGTTTCAAAATTAAGGTAATAATGGCTTGATTCTATGACTCCGGTATGGACGATCCTTTTTCGAAAATCTAATTAAATAATTCTGTCAAAATTACTAGGATTCCTCCTAGGACTTTATACACCTCATGCGGCAACCCATCTGGGCCCGCTGCCTTCCCCTGTTTACCAACCTTAAGTGCTTGCTCTACTTCCAGAGCTATTATCTTACAATTTAGTACAGTGTTTTTTCCTTCATTCAAAACTTTGAAAAGGTCCTGGTTTAGCCAACTTTCCACCTCTTCTTCCATAATCTTCAGGTCTTCTTGATATAGCTTTCCGAAATAGTTGTAAAATACTCCCTCAATCTCCTTGTCACTATTTGCCACTGCCCCAGTATCCTTACACTCAATTTCACAAACCAAATTCCTCACTCGGTCTGGTTTTATCTTCCATGCTAGTAGTTTACTGCAATTTCCCCCATATTCAAAATGGGCGAGCTTACAGGCTTTTCATCTTTTTTTAACCCTATACTCTATTATAGAGGCTAACTTTGTTTTCAATTTCAGTAGCTCTAACTGTAAAGCCTCTGTCTCTCCATACTTTAAATTCAACATGGCTATTTCATCTTCTATTTTTCTTAGTCGCTTTTCCTGGTCTGTAACCTCCCCCCAATATGCCCGTCTCTTAGCTGCTGAAAGGCTACCTATTCTTCCCCTTAAATATGCCTTGTAAGAATCCCATTCTTCTCCCACAGGAGCAGAGCCTAAATACATTTGAAAAAGTTATTTTGTCTCCTTATTCAATACTTCTGCCAGTTCCTTGTCAAGTAACCAAGTTCGGTCCATTGTCCATCTTCTCTGTGTATTCCTATCTGTTAGTGTTAAATATAATAAAACAGCAGAGTGGTCCGATAGATGAGCCCCTATGTGTTTAATTTCCTGAACCTGGTCTTTTAGGTGGGAGTCTATTAAAAAATAACCAATCCTGAATTGATGTCGATATTTCCTATTATTATAGGTGTATCCTCTTCTGGCCCCTGCTCTCTGTTGCCATATATTGCAATAACCCATTTGTTTCATGGCTAGGTTTATCTGTGCCACCATCTTTTGATTGACTATTGATCTACTTTTAGTTGATATATCCAGAGTACTATCCAGGACTGCATTAAAATCTCATGCTATAATAACTGGGTCTGGGAAGTTTAACAATTCTGCCAACATCTCTATAAAAGGGGTTGCTTCCTCTATATTAGGTCCGTAATACCCTACTAATGTAAGGCCTTGTCCATTCGCCACCAATTTTGCTATAATCCATATTCCTGAACTATCTGATAACTCTCTTATCTTACCTTGGCATCTTGTTTTAACAGAATGGCTACCCCTTTTGTAACTGATGAGTGTTTTGTACATATTGTTTGTTGTACTCATCTTCTTGATTTAAGTAACTCTAACGACTCCTTTTCCATCAGATGTGTCTCTTGTAGAATTATTATCTGAGTGGGGTAATCTTTTACATATTGCAATAATCTTTCCCTCCTTCCATTTACCCTTAACCCGTTCACATTCCAGGACAATATCTTAATTTGTGCTATCTTCTCTCAGCCATCTCCTTTTAAGTTTGAAGTAGTATCCATTGAGTTAGAATCGCATGAGGTAAAAAATGTTTTACCCCACCTGCTCGACACCTCGTACCCCTTTCCACCACCCCTCCCCCATCCCTGGAGAACTTGCCCCCCGTTCCTTCATGGCTTCGGCCTTATGGGTGCCCCTCCTAGTTGTGCCCATCTCCATTATGTATATTCAAAAAGAAGAGTTTATAGGAAGCCTATAGCCTTAAACCATCTCTTTATCCACTTACTCAAAATTACTATTTGTTAGTAGTGAAAAGGAAAAAGAAAGTAAAGTGAAGGCTCAACCTATATCTCAAATTTGAGCGTAGATTATTTAATTACCAGGCCTCAAACTACTCTCTATGAATTCATACACTTCCCTTGGTCAACTAAAACTATGCATTTTATTATTTAAATTACTTTTAGGACTGCTGGGAACTTCAACTGTACTGCGCCTCCTAATTTCTTCAGTGGGTCGTTCCTCTTTCCTAATTCCCACTGTCTGTTAGATGTAATTTGGGAGATATCAGACCTTATCTCACATGAGACCTCGTCTACTTTTATTGATTTAGTTTTCAAATCTCTTAACAGTATCCTTTCATTTAGGCTGAAGGTGAGGAAATGGATCAGAATCTTCCTTGGCTTAACTCTGTTTGGATTTAGTCTAAAGGGATCTCTATGAACCCTTTGAATGTCTTTAAAAAGTTCTTGCTCGGGTTCTTCCATTTGTAATCCTCTTTTAATCAAATTAACCACAAAAGATTTCAAGTCTTTCCCCTCTACACCTTCTGGTACATTCAGGACTAGCAAATTATTCTGTCTCTAATTGTTTTCCAATACTTCCAGCCTCTCCTGATGGCCCTGTTCTTTTATTTTTGAAGCATTGATGTCTTCCTTGTTAGCTTGAACATTAGTTTTTAGTCCTTTTACTGATTCCTCGAGGACAGTAGTTCTGTTTGTGAGATCGTCTATCTTTTTTTTCAAGGTTCTAACAGGTCATCCTAATCTCTCTTTGGTTGGCTTCCGAAATCTCAAACCTGCTCTTAATTTCTAAGTAGAGAGCCAAAATCAGTGCCTCCACTGACTGTCCTTCTTCATTTCTCACCTCCTCCTTCCTTACATACATCCCGGTATTGGTCTCATCTGCGGCCAGTTGTACCCCAATTGACAACTCTGAGGATACAGGATCCCTTCTTGGGCTTCTCACTGAGGTCTCTCTAGGCCCTAATACAACTGGTTGACAATTACCTGAACTTGCCTCTGAGTCTACTAAGTCATCCACAGTCGATACCTGAAATCTATTTGGGCTGGTGACGTTTGCCCAGTCAGACATTTCGTTCTCCCCCCGGGAGTCTAACTGTGCCTCCTCACCTACTCCCTTATCTGCCATGCCCCCTCCTTCACTACCAAAATCAGGGTTTTGGTAGAACTTTGAAAAAAGTTCTGAGGGAGGGTGTAACTCTACCCTTTTGAGCTACCTTATTTTGTCTATGTACTATTCTTCTATTCTTTCCAGATTATAATTCTTATTTGGGGCGTTTTTTTCCACAAATGGGAATATAGTTTCTGCCTTACTCCTGCTAACCCCACCTTCTAGAGCCTTCTCCACCTCTGTAGTCTGATCAAATAGAAGTCTCCCTTTTCTAGCACTCCTCAAGGAGTACCTCAAATTACTTTTACTTCGCCCCCATCCTCTAAGGGCCACCTTCGCAAAACTAGACTCACCTCTGCTTTTATCCTTGTCTTTCCCAGCACGTCCTTTCACTCCCCGAGCTGGTCTCTGCTGTCTATCCTCTTCCACTTGTGTCTTCCCCTGGAGCTCCTGCTGTCGAATAGACAACAATTCCAATTCGGCCTCCGCATGACCCCATAGGCTGTCGCTCCCTCCCACCCCTGAAGGGAATTCTGGTGGCCGCCGGCCGACCTCGGCATAACTCAAGCGCGGCTCTCAACCAGCGCTGCTCTCCCTCGCCGACGTCTGCCGTGGCTGCACCTCAGAGTGTCTTTCCAACAACCTCAGGTTCGTAAACTTTCATTTGTTGCTGCTGGATTTGCTTCCCTTTGCCAACATCATCTTTCCGGCGTCCTATCTCTCCAATCACCGCTCGTATTCGGCACACTGGGAGAAGCTCCTGCGACCCGCCGCTAACCGGCCGCCATGTTCTCCTCCCTTCCGTGTTTCAAAATTATTGTACAGTTACTGATGAATTCCACTGGCCGAAGACTGTTTGTCTCAAATGCATCGGTTTTTCATAATCCCGTATGAGAATTTTGCTATTCTTTGTTTTTGCAGCAATAGTCTATCATTTAATTTCCTCATATTCATGTCTTCAGAAACAGTGTGAATTAAACATGAAGAAGAAGTACATTTAACACTGGACAATCTTTTTTCAACCAATTGTGTATCATTTAAGATGGACCTCGCCTGTATTATTCAGTGGGGCCTGGGACTACAATTGTTTAACTTTTTCTAACTTTTTTAAAAATTGTTTTAGGCTTGTGAATGGAAGGCCTACCAATTCAGCACAATTGAATATTTAAAGCAAATGATTAAAAATGCTTAATTTGTAAATGAATGAGTGCCAGTGCCCAAAGCTCTGCTCAGAACCCATGGCTGGTGCTATTACATGTTGGGGCACCGGATGTGTAATCTTGAATCCAACTCATGCCTCTTTAATGCATTGCCAGAAGCACACTGCCACTTTGGCTCTCTCTTACAGGTTACTGCTTTCTCCCTTTGTGATGTTTTTTCTGTCTTGCTCTTCCCCCTTCTTTCTGCTGTGATTGCTTTTCCACACTTGTTCCCTGTCAATATCTAATGAGGAAAAATAAGTGCTGGTCCAAAAGATAGATGCTGCGGGTCCCACCGGTATTCACAGACTGCAATAAAGCACTAGACACCACATTGTCAAATCCTGCCTGACATGTCTTTTGAGCCATATGTGATACTTTGGCGCACAAAAAAAGGGAGAGAAAAGAATTCCAGAACAATTTTTGTATATTGCCTGTTTGATTGCTGAAGGACCCTGCTTTTGTCCGACCAGACTTCGGTCTCTGGGTTTCTTGTGGGTACAGTGCCTGCTGCAAACTGGAATTAGTTTTAGATGTGGGAGAACACAAGGACTACTATAGAACACTCCCCACTCACAGTCTGAGAGCCCAAGTTTAATGTGGCTGAAGACGTACGCCTTCTTGCATTTACCCTGACACCTTGTACTTTGTGCCTGTTTGCAGTAAAGCAAACAGGAACTACTACAAACGCGGGTAGGTCAGGGCCTGGGAACATTTATTCCATTGTTCAGGAACTAGGAGTTTCTTAGGTTGTCCTCCACCCACAGGCTGGTGAACTCCACAACGCTGGACCCTTACCCAGCCTTGCTCAGAACACTGTTGGACTTGGGGAAGAATACTGTATAAAATTAACCAAGCTACATTTTTCATCTAAATCTAAAATCTAAATCCGTATTTGTAAAGCGCGAACTACTCACCCTTACGGGTCTCAAGGCGCTGGGGGCCGTCGTGGAAATTAAGTGAGCTATTGCCCAGAGTCACATGGTGCTGAGCTGAGCTGCCGCCGGAGCCAGGAATCGAACCGTGAACGCTGTGCTCCGAAGTCAGCTGCCCTGGCCGCTGCACCACACCTCTCTGACCTGTAAGAAGATCCTGAGGAGGTTGGAGCCCCTTCAGCTTGAAATTCAACGACAGAAAGATCTCAGAGCTTCATAAGTCTGATCCCACTGGGTGCCTCCAGGACCACAAAAAAGCTGAAGAGTACATTCCTGTGAAGAATCGCATCTGACCAATGACAACTGAATCTAGACTAGACTTTGCTGTTGCCCTCTGCCTGACACCCTGAGTATGTGTAGGAGCTCCTCCTGAGGTGCTGGTGGCCTAGAAAATGTACTCATTTGGTTGAGTGGGCACCAAAGTAACTTTAGGGACATTTTCAAAACATTTGCTCTAGAACTGCAAGGAGACAGACTGCGAAAAATACCCGACTGACAGCCCACAGCATTGGATTTATTTTCAGGTAAAAAAAAAGCCAAAGTCCAATTTCAAATTGGGACTTAGAAACTCTATTTTGAGCTTCCCTACTTCCATGCCCTAGTGTGGCCAATCTACTCTGTCTATCTGTCCCAGGCTCCATTGCGGTTAGCATCAAATCACTCCTAGGTCCCTGTCTACTATAACCATTGACTACCAGTCACGCTTTACAATTCTTGATGCTTTTTCCACTTAAATTCTTTAAAAAGTTATACATCCAGATCCCCCATTGGATTTTTGTCATTTTGCTTACTAAATTATCTGTATTTTAATACATTGAAGTGGGATTTTATTGTTGCGTTTTATTGACTTGTTTACCTGTTTTATACTTCTAAATTGTTTACATATTTACTTTAAGTTGAGCCTGTCTATTCTGTGCCACAGCTACAATGGTGATGGGCTTAGGTTCAAATTACTGAATCTTTTGACTGGGCCTAGCAAGAAAGTGACTTTATTACTTGTGGACATACCAACTAATAAACTCTGTTATCTCACCTTACCACACAAGATTGGGCAATGAAGAGCTTTTCTTTGTCAACCTATTTTTTTATTGGTTTCAATTCTAGAGAGATTCTTCAGCAAAAGTCTTCTTTTGTTTCAAAAATAGCTTAAACTTTACACAGGGTTCAGTAAGTGGTATTCGTTATTACTTTGTCTTACTCGTTCGCATACTAATTATTAGGAAAATGACCTCTGCTATTGACTGGTCTGCCCTTCTTCTTATTTGGTATGTCTGAATGATGCTGCGAATGCCATTATTTCATGGCACCCAAACTGTTCTGCCAGATAGTTAACTCATATAACGTCATTTCTATGCAATTAATTCTGAAATGTGGCCTGTGAAAAAGCTGAAAATGTCATTACACTTACTGCATTTATGTGCATTATCATCAGTGTTGTTGAGGTGGTCTATGAGAGCATCCTCATTTTATTGTAGATTATATTTTTATGTCCTTTACTTAAATTGATTTCTAATGTTTAGAGAATGATATGGAGGTACTGGAAAGCAGATTACAAATTATTCCAAGAAATAAAGTAAATAATTGATTGATTAAAATGTGAATTGTGCTGCGTTTAAGACATCTGCCATCGAGAACTACAGATAGAATAAGGCCCTGATTACAATTTTCACGGTCTTGTGGAGATATCACAGGGTTAGAATATCCGATTCCAACCTGTATCCCCACAACAAAAAACAACAATTCTAGTTGTTTTTCAGTGTGATTTTTCCCGATTCCAGAGTCAAAACTGCAGACATTTTCCACCTGCACAGCGCAGGAGGGAACTATCCCTCAGAATGCCTGTGGGGATCGGGGGCGGGGTCAGGGTCAGGCTAAGGTGTGGGGTTAGTCTTGTTTGCTCTCCCTGATTTGTTCTTTACACGGGGTGCGTGGTGGGTTGCATTCAGCCTGGGCTGTGCAAGTGCCCAAGCCTGTACTTCCTGAAGAGGGGGAGAGGGTGGCCGCTAATGCAGAGCTATGGGATGTTCTTTCTAGGGGGATAATAGGGGTAAATGGAGCCTACAGGTGGGTTTGTATGCTTCTGTGCATGGTGTTTCAGGGTCCGTGTGAACTCCTGCCCCCCACACCCTGCCCTAGGGCAGGTTTTTTGTGTGCCATTTGCACCCAGTGAAACCAAGCCACTCATAATGAATGGCAGGTGGTGGAATTCCACCCTGGATTAACAATCCAGGTGGAATTTTGCCACTCGTAATCAGGGTCTGACTCTTTATTTTTAGTATTCATTAGTTGCCCTTCTGGTAAAGAACTGTATTATTGTCTCCTCTTGTATTCACCTCTTTTCCCTGAAAGTGTTCTCCGAGTTGTCTGTTGTAATGTAGAAGCAAACCCTTTGAATCTTACGGTTTTCATCTCATTTTGTCCTAGCTCAACTTATACCTGAGATGCAAATAGTATTTCATTTTTTAAGAAAAAGAAAATGTGCACTCAACATATACACCTAGGGGTCGATTCCGATTCGGGCCGGAAAAAGCACCGACCGACTCGGATCCGGAAAAAATACCGACCGACACGTACCAGTGGCGCCCGACACGCCAAGTACGATGCAAGCCGCGATAAATCCGACCGACACGTCAGGAAACCAAGCCGACCGACCGAGCCGCTCGGAAAATAGCAATCCGGCCGGAAAAACACGCGAATCCAACCGACCGACACGCACCCGGAACAAATCCGACCGAATCGTACCCGCCAACTCCAACCCGCAAAGTACGATGCAAGGCGCGAAAAACACGACCGAGTCGGACGGAGGACAAGCCGTACGACCGACACGCATACAAAACCGAGCCGAAGCAACACAATACACCGCGACCGACGCGTACGCAGCATACAAAACTGCACAAACACAGCGTGAACGAAACGGAAAACACCGTACGAGACCAATTCAGGGTCCGACTCGGTCACAAGAACGTTTCCAACATACACAAACAGCACAAAGGACAAATCAACCAAAAAAAGGCCAAACAAGCAATTACCAAGCCAATAAATACTGGGGGGTGGGGACAGAGAACAAAGACACACCCACAACTCCACCTATATAAAGGACACAAATCACTACCAAGAGCCTTTGCAAATGCCATTTCACTGCCAGCATCCAAGAGAAAGCAACCACACACCCACAGCTCATCCCTCACACAAGCCACACACCATCAGCACACCAACAAATACCTACCTCACATACACCCAGCAAAACACACACTCACACACCCTCACCTGCACACCAACACACACATCACTCACCATCACCACCCATCACCATGCCCCCAAGAAGAATCCCAAGTTCCTAGATTGTGAATTGGAAGTCCTGGTAGACGAGATCCTCAGGGTGGAGCCACAGCTGTTTGGCACTCTGGTCCAACAGACCCCCATGTCGCAGAAAACCAAGATGTGGGAGAGGATCATCAACAGGGTGAACGCCCAATCATCATGTCGGCGCACAAAGACGGACATCCAGAACAGGTGGTATGACGTGCGCAGGAGGGTACGGGACCTGCTGAAGATAGACTACATCAACAGCCAACATACCGGCAGTGGCCCTCCTGCCAAGCCAATATACCTCAGGCCCTGGGAGGAGAAGGTGCGGGCCATCCTTCCGCCAGTGAGCGTATATGGACTAGAGAACATCCCAGAGCCTGGTGAGTACACAACAAATGTACACAATAAACTGCCACAAAACACACACATCACTGTCAAGGGAGAGTCAAACCATGCACACATAGCAATTACACAGCAACTAGAACAGAATCATCCCAAAATGTGTATGTCAGTCAGATAAACACAACACATGCCATCAAAAAAGTCACATCCAACTGTGCCAACACATGTACAAACACAACCACAACTACAGCTAGGCAGTGGCACAAATAGAACTAACACACACATCCACACATGTAGCCACCACAACAACACCAACACACAGTGAAGACCACTCAAAGTAAGGAATTCTGTGTA